>ML780405.1:338761-357074 GCA_009831015.1 Picea engelmannii
CATTAAAGTTAATAATAAAGAAATGCTTTTCCCGTCCCACTATATGAGTTCTTCATAGTTTAGTGAATATATGTTTGAATCTCTAACCCATTAATCTGTAGAACAAATGCATGTAGAGTTTGTTGCTTGTTTTGTACGTAGGTAAGTCTTGGGAGGATAGCTGCTAACAAGCGATCAAGCGTGAAGAAGGATCGAAATCAAATGTCCGAAACAAGGTATGTTCATTTAACCATGTATTTGCTTAAAAGAAATGGGGATTAGGTCTAGGACGACGATAGAAAGTAGGATTCTTTCGGTCTTATCTGCATGCATAATATAACCCTAAATGTTAGTCCATAGGGGGTTTTCCCACCACAATAGTACTTGATCCCAAACTGAAGCAACATCTGGATGTGCTCTTCTAGTCCACTGCACTCCCTGCCCAGTCAGAGTTTGTATAACCCTGCAAGTTCACATATCCATCCAAGACATATCTAAATCCATATCCAACTGTACCATGTAGGTACCTCAACATATGTTTTACTGCTATCCCATGTATATGTCTAGGATCAACCATGTACTGAGTCAAGGTGTTCATTGCAAAACATATGCCAACCTAGTGTTAACCAGGTACATCAAGGATCCAATCAACTGTTTGTACATCGTGGGATCCACCAAATCTGAAGATGAATTACTCAAGAGCTTCAGATTTATCATCATAGATGTATCCATGAACTTGGATTCCATCATCCCGAATCTCTGCAGGATCTCATCAGTATATTTTCCTTGGCTAAGGAAAATCTCATCTGGCCTCTGCCACACCTCCAATCCTAAGAAGTAATGCATCAAACCTAGATCCTTCATCTCTAACTCTGAAGTGATCTCCCTCTTGCACCCATCTGTGAGCTTCTCACCCCCTGCAAGAAACAGGTCATCCAATATCAAGGGGAAACCATATCCAAGCTCATCAAAATAATTGTTTGGCATACCCTACCCCAGGTGCCTGCTTAAGCTTGTACAAAGCTTCCTTCAATATGCAGACACGAGACTCCTCATGTATCTTTGTGGCTACTCTATTTACACTTCTTCTGTGCTACTGGAGCAAGTGTCTCGACATAATATTCTCCCTCTTACTGGGAGAATCCTCTAGCAACAAATATTTCTTTGTACTTCTCTATGCCACCATCTGCAGCATGCTTGATCTTGTAGATCAACTTGGAAGTCACCACTAAATTCCCTTATGGTCTCGGAACCAAGGAAAAATCCATATCCCAGTCCTTTTGACTGGCTTCCTCCTCTGTCACTACAGAAAAATCTACTAAGACAAGGAAATCCTCTCAGGAGGTCTCATATCTCCTCGAAGCCTCTGAAGCTTCGATCTATCCTCCTCAACTCATGGCACCTGTCTATCAATCCTGGAAGACACCTCTCTCTCCCATATGAATATGAGGAGGAATAATTTTTGAATGAAAGTCTTTAAGCCACTCACTCTCTTTGAGATCAGGCTCACTTTGAGTCTACATGCTCCCTCTGAAGCTCGACTCCCTCTGAGTCTATATAATCTTCGGATCCATCTTCTCCCTTTGCATGTGATGACCTCCTCTGAAGTCTAATCTCCTATGGACTGTCATGGGGAGGCTGCTCCTCCCTACTGGATCCTGAGGGCTTAATCCCTCTAAAATATAACTCCTTTTGAGATGGTACTTGGTGGGGCCACCCGCCTCACCACTAGTGGAGCCATCTTCTCCTCCTCATGATATGTCTCATCAATGCCATATATCTGCATCCCCTTTCCATCCCGAAAAGTATCACGGGACCATGCTGGTCTCTTCCTGGTCACTGGAACGATTCTGGGAAGGCCCTTCTGGCTCTACTGACTCTTCTTCATGATATGAAGAGTAATCAACTGAACTAGAGGGATATGTATGGTCATCTTCGGAGCTTTCTGCCCCTTAGAATTGATCTCCATATGAGATACTTCATATCTGCAAAAGTACCCGTCTTGCCAGAAGTTTCCGACTTCGTCCTCTTCTCCTTCATTACATGGGTTTGTACGGTCATGTACACAACCCTATGTCTGGATAGTCTGCTCCATGTTTGTTATAACCCTAAATTTCTCCAGACATGCATACCTGGCACTTGGCCCTCTTACTTGCTATTTTTTCCAAGCCATCACTAAGTTTCTCTTCTTAAAAACTCATTTTTTGAAGATGTATGCGCCCTGCACCAATAATTCCCACGTACACATGCTTGCTGCACCACTACAACCCGCGTACATACATTAGCTGCACCGCTACAACGTGTGTATACTTGCAAAAGTTGCAAAAATTAAAAAGTTGCAAGGAATTCGTTGAGATTACGGGCTATTGGGTATTTTTCGAACTAATCCACTGCCTATAGCCCGTCACCCAACCAAATAACCATCCTTTTGTCATATAAAAGTAGGTCTTGGGGTATCATTCCTAATGGAATCATAAGAACAATGAAACTCTTCCCGTTTCACATCCTCTCCTTGCCCCAAGCATTTGCAACCTTGTTGTGAGAATTGCCTCAGAATTCCCCATTTTGCCCTTTTTCCTCCATCATAAGCCCATTCCATTTCCCAAGAAGAAGGATGAGAGGAAAAAGATACGCATAGGTGCACTTGGAGCTTGGTGAGGAGGAGCCCAGACCAGGTTCATGGAGTAGTATCCGACACTGGTTGTAAGCAATCATTGTATTATTAATAAAAAAAGTACTTTTCCTGTCCCAAAACATGATGTGTCGAATGTTTGCATTTGATTTTTGTTTTTATCTAACATCTAACCCTTATTTATGTATGAAATGTATGCTTGTATTTCCATGTTTATCTGTCTTTGAATGCAGACCATCCTTGGGAGGAGGTTTTCATTTAGTGGAGCCTTCAAGCGCGAGAGGATCTACACCGGACATAGAGTAAAGGTACAGATACTAGATCCTTCTCATTTTACTTTTCTTGCATAAGTCTAGGGTATGTTTGGGGTAGTTAGAGAAGTAGGATACTTTTAAACGGTTATTGATCTTCCTACATTGTAAACCCTGGTGTAGCCATAGGGGGGTTTTTTCTACTAGCAGAATTGGCGACCATACTGGGGAAGCCTCTAGGGTTTTAGGGGATTTTTTGAGTGTTTGATTGGTTTTATACCTTTTGAGTTTCTTGTTGAATTCACTAAGTCTTTAGGGGATTCTGGTCACCTATTGGTGTCATACCAGCTTTCCCTGCCCTGTTAGTCTGTCTGTTTCTTTTTTTTTTTTTTCAAGNCAAGAAATACATAGGTGTATGCGGCCTATTGTGGGTCAACACATGTACATACACGCCCTGCTTTATAGACAACCCATGCACATACACAGGTGCTGAAGCATCAATAGTGTACCTGTGTCAAGAAACTATTTTTAAGAAGAGGCAGTCAACCTCTTCCCCGATTGAGGTTTTACTTCTCAGGGTTTCTTGACTGAGTCTAATGTCTCTGTTTCTACAGTCAAAGCCTGGGTTAGATGTCAGTTTGCTTATCTTTTTAAAGATTTCTTGTGTTTACTTCGAAAGGGTTTTAGGCGAGTCTTTGAGTCTTCAATCAACCTGTTTGGTGTCTTTAGTGACTCCTTGCAATCCGTAGTGAGCCAGAGGTAAGTTTCAGTCTTGTCTTGTTTTTCACTTTTTCCCCTTTCGCTTGCTTTAAAGAAAAATAAAAATATTTTATTTCAAGTTTCTTGTTTAAAGCATTAAAAAAAAAAAAAAAAGATTTCATTTCTTAGTTTGGTAAAGTAGTTAGGGTTAGTTATTTTACTTGAAAAGAAAAAGGAGTTCAGTCTAGAAGTAATTTTGCTTTCATTTTCGTTTATTTCTCCTTCTTCGTCTCACATACACATCACTAGTTTCACTGCCATTTCCTTGAGTTAAAAAAATCCATTTAAAACGAATGCTAATTAAAATCAACTAGACCTTATGTTTGTAGGGTCGATCAACTAGTTTAGGCTAGAGCCTTGAATTAGGTTGGAGAGGAAACTCTTCAAGGCTTATAAACAAACATTGGAGTCAGAGCTAGGGAGTGTAAAAATTCCAGTGACGTGAAATTTATCCGGGACCCCCCTCTAACACAGGGGCTAAAAACGAGGTCACGTGAGGAAAGGTAGCAGAGATAACCCCTCCAAAGCCGAACGAAGCATAGTGGGGAACACATATTGAGGAATTGTCGTGGGATATTGTCGGTTGAATTTGTTGTCCTGCTCATTGCGGTCCACCCAACCGTCGACTGTACCCACCTGGTGACTATTTACAAGCTGGCAAATTAGTTGCCTTGATTCTAGGGACTTACACAGGTGATTGCGGGGGTATACCGTGGTACCTAGGGTAGATGTCGAGCCACGCTTTGTAGAGTATACCTGGAGGGTTCTTCCGTGTTCAATTTTCACTTGCATCGATAAGTTTCTCTAGTGTTGGCTGGCGTAACTGTTCTTCCAACTAGATAGTGTTTTGCCTGATTTATCTTGTAGGAACTTGTCTAGTGTGTGTCTGTTTTCAAACGTTAGTAAAAGCCTTATTGTTTCATTGATCTTCTCACAAGGTGGAAGATCACGAGCTCCGTCAGTCGCAAAGGCTTCAGGGCCTACTGCCGGTTACATTGGAGCCACCACCGCCACCGTTACAATGAAGACTTGACCAACAAGGGTCATTTGAAGCCACTGGGCCGCAGGAAACTATGCCCAAGCTAGCTCCAAGAGGATAACACTCGAATCCGGAGGAACCTACTATTTTTGACCTTGTAGCGGAAGCTCTCAGGCCAACCAACACTCCGATCACTGACTTGTTGGTGCCACTCTTGATACAAGTTGTCCCTCCAAGAGAAACACGTCACGAGCGTCAGATAGTCTTGCAAGGAGCTATGGAAGCAAATGTTTCTACTTCGTCAGGGAGTCCTCACACTCCCTCAACGACTACCACCACAGGGGGAATTCCACCTCCTAACTGACTTTAGCTGTTCCAGACCACAATGGTATCAACCACCTCTACTTCGGGCAGTGGTTCGATTCTGTCATCCGTGCCAACCACTGCTTTGTTCACATAGAGTGCGACGGGCCCTCCATTTTCATACGGGATGCTCGACTTTGATACGAACTCCGTCCTTACCTACTCCACCCTACAGACCATGAGTATGGGGGCAGGGAGCTCAAACGCTCCCTTGCAAGGGTCCATGGGGGGCACGCCAACCTCCTATAATGCTATCCCTTATGGTGGGGGGCATATGCCTCCTTCATCCCTCTTGCTCGACGATGCTTTCCAACCACCCCTTGGGCCGAACACGAACTACACCCTCTTTGGAGCTGACAATATAGGAACGTCTTCTTAAACCACACCGGTGGGATCCATGCTGTTCTCTTTGTTCGGCGTGTTTGGTAATAACACTTTCTTGTCAACTGTCGTCTCGGCTGGGGGCAACCCTGGTTTTGGACATTAGAATCCTGTGCAGGGTACTATTCCTACACAAGGGGTAAATACATGAGTCTTCTCCTCACAAGGACTCTGGAATCCATGGCAGGGAGCAGTTCCCTCGTCAGGGATGTCGACGGGGGGCAACCCCTTCCATGGTCAATGGAACCCTGGGCAAGGCTCTGTACCTATGCCCGTCAGATCGATAGGAGGCAACCCTTTCCAGAATCTTTGGAACATAACGCAGGGAGCAATCCCCGCCCAACCTTCGACGTCGAATTACGGGAATCAGCCGATGATTTCCCATCAAATGCAGTATCCGTATGTTGGCCAAGGCCATGGTATCTACCAGAACCCTAGTCATCAGCCCAACTTTTCCTGGCAACTTGGTGCCAGTCAAACTCCAGGATCCCTTTTTTCTGTACATAGTACTCAGCCCAAACTACCGTTTCTGGCGACGTTACATATGCTAGACTTGTCAAGGTTGCTTAACAACCTGATTTATCACAATCCGTGTTGGCCCCCCATGTCAACTAAGTTTCCCTAGGACATTCTGAAATTCAAAGGCAATCTTGGTGAAGATCCGGGTGATCACGTGACCACTTTCCACCTATGGTGCTCGTCAAATTCACTGCGAGACAATTCCGTACAGTTGTGCTTGTTTCAACTCACTCTTATCGGGGGTGCTGCAAAATGGTACATCAAGCTCGATCGCTCAAGATACTCTTACTTTAGCGATTTTGCGATGGTTTTTTTGAACCATTTCTAACTACCTGTGAGATACGATGTCAGCACCGAATTGCTGGCCAACTTTGAGTAGATGAAGGCTGATCATATTTTGGATCACATCCGAGAACGGTAGCGCCAGAAGAGTTTGATCAAGGTACAGGTCTCATTGACTTTCCTGCTGGAGTGGTTCTTGAAGTGTTTGGTACCTTAATTATCCAAGGATATTGCAACGTTGGGAGTGTTTTCAGAGGAGGAAGCGATAATGAGAGCACAACAAATCGAACTGATATACTCTCAGTTTGGTTTACTCTATGAGATTTTTACAGATGCGCCATGGTCCATCCTTGACAAGGCAATACACAAGTCTAGACCACATGCCGATGGTATAGTTGGTTCAGCACAAGCGAATCCCACTGATCATCTATCAAATTAATTGCAACAATTATCAATACAACAGACAATGACCAACCAGACCTCCATTTCAGCTGCTCCCCCTACCCAAACGTCGGACGTACATAGTGTGCAGTCGACGAAGCTGAAGACTAACCAACAACCCGACGGAATGAAAAAACAACGAAACAAGAAGGGTAAGGGGGATGAGAAACCCAACAACAATGCTCGCATGGGCAACACATAGAAGTGAAATTCAAAGTATTCATGTAACCTTTGCACGAAGGACCACCCGACTCACCTGTGCCCTCGACTTGCAGAGGCCTAGAAGTTATTGGTGCAACAACAACCTTCTGTGTTAACGAACCCATTTCCACATGGGAAAAATATGACTAAAGCCTCTTCGAGCGCGGATGGGGGCAGTCAGGGACCCCCTCCGTCTTCTAGTAATCCCTCAGCTGTGAACGTTTATATGATGAAAGGTGACGCTTACATAGCAACTAGGGCACACGATTATGAAATGCCAGAAACTATTGAAAAGGGTAAGGAAGTCATAAGCCTGTCTGTTCCTCTCTAGATTGAGAAGACGATGGGTGAAACAATGACACACATCCCGAAAGGGGCGTTCAAGAAAGTTTCTCATAATCCAAATGCGAGGGTCGCCCAAAATTACTCTGTGGTGGAGGATTTGTCACAAACCTCTTGCGCGATGTTTGCTTTGGAGGTCCTCCAGAGCTTCCCTTCGTAGAGAAAGGCTCTCTTGTCCGCTTTGGGATTTACTGAGACTTGTAATCCGGGAATGATCATGCTTGATATGACTGACTTGAAACCTCGTCTCTCTTACCATGTGGCATTTTAGACAGTAGTGGCTCACCCCACAAAATATTTTACTTGGAATATTTTTCATACGGTGGTTGATGAGGGTGCCTCGACCTGCTTGATGTCGTTGGCGTGTTGGAAGGCCATTGGCCAACCTGTTTTGTCTCTATCACCTACTCTGCTTACTGCTTTCGACAATCATTCTTTCAGACCACATGGAATCATCCCCTCTTTCCCTGTGCAGTTAAGAGGGAAGATCGTGTGCATCGAAGTTGAAGTGGTCGATGCGCCTCTCAACTACAACCTACTTTTAGGAAGGAGTTGGACTTATGCAATGCATGCAGTGGTTGCCACATTTTTTTTGGTATTTTTGTTTCCACACGAGGGCCGAATCATAACCATTGCCCAATTGTCCTTCTCCAGGTCTGACCCTTCATTGGGGGCATCCACGGTCCCGATGATTGATAACCCTCAGCCCAACGTCGTCAACGTAGGGGTTGGTTTGTTCCCACCTCTCATGGGTACTTTCGATTACCCGCCTCCTTCTGGCGATGCCAAGTTCATATCGGCTGCCCCCGACCAACCTGGGGCTGGAATTTTTCAAGTGTCGTCGTTCTGAACGACTTACTTTAATGATCCGTGGACTCTTCCTTCCCCCATTGAATTTAATGGAAGGGACAGGGCATCCTGGCATGGCCATGCCCTTGTTCGCGACAAAAGTTGCATACATTATTGTCCAACAAGCTTCAATCGACCCCAATCCGACTCCCGTATAGGAGTTAGATCCATTTCTCGAGCCTGTTTGGGCTCAAGGTTCCCTTGCCACTATCGATTCTTTAGACTTGGTCTTTCCCTCTGATGAGGCGATTATAAAGGAATTGATTGGTTCAGATAGACCCTAGGATGATCTCCATCACAGATATTATTTTCTCCCGGAGTTAAGAAGAATAAAGGTAGGTGAATTTGTGTTGACTATGAATGGATATAGGTCTTTTCCTATTAATCCTCTGGCTATGCACACATTTTATGCCAAGGGTATATGGTAACTATTTCTGAAACGATACCTATTGACATCTCCAGAACCCCTGGCATCATGCAGAATGTCTTCGTCGAAGAGGATTGCTTCCTCGAGGATATTCAAATCTATACAGATTTATTTAAGGAATTCCACGATGTTTTTGCCTGGTCTTACGAGGAAATGTCAGGCATTGATCCAAGAATCGTCGAACATGAGATAACGACTTATCCTGACGCCAAGCCGGTCCGACAGAAGCTTCGTCCAGTGAATCCTCAGAAATCGGCAGCTATTAAGGCTGAAGTGAAGAAACTGCTTAAAGATGGTTTCATCTACCCCATACAGTTGATGCAATGGGTGTCAAATCCTGTTCCGGTTAACAAAATGCAGGGTACGATTCGCGTGTGTATGGACTTCTGTGATTTGAACAAGGCCTGTCCAAAGGATAATTTCCCCACCCCATTCATTGATCAAATTGTCGATGAATGCGTAGGTTGTGAAGTCTTTTCATTCATGGATGGTTTTTCGGGATATAACCAGATTCAGATAAAGCCCGAAGATGAGCATAAAACAACTTTTATCTGTCTGTGGGGCACATTTGCTTATCGTAAGATGCCTTTTTTCCTGAAGAATGTTGGAGCTACTTTTCAGCTGGCCATGTCTTTTTCTTTCCACGACCTTAGACATATAGTCGAGGTCTATCTCGATTATCTAGCATCACGATCTCACAAGAGAGTTGATCATCCCGCACCCCTATGATTAATCTTTGAACGATGTCGCTACTATCAGATTCACTTGAATCCTAACAAGTGCAGTTTCTGTGTGACATTGGGTCGTCTTTTAGGTTTCATAGTTTTGACAACAAGGATCATGGTCGATCCTCTGAAGGTTGAGGCAATAGTTCAGTTTCCTCCCTCGTGCACAGTCCCTCAACTTCAAAGCTTACAGAGGAAAGTGAACTTTCTTCGACGTTTTATCACAAATTATGTCGAGATCACTAAAGGGTTCATGCGTTTACCGAAAAAGGGAGTCCCTTTCTGTTGGGGCGAATCCGCTCAATGCTCTTTCAAAGCGTTGAAACGTGCCCTTACGTCTACCCCTCTGCTCCGACCTCCCAATTATAATAAAGATTTCTTATTGTACTTGGCCGCTGTAGAGTCAACCATCGGCATGGTCTTGGTTCAAGAGGATGATCTCCTCGAAGAGCATGTGATTTACTACCTGAGTTGAGGCTTGGTTGGATTGGAACTCAACTACTCCCATGTTGAGAAGCTTGCATTGGCAGCAGTGCATGTTGTCCAACGGTTCCATCATTTTATTCTGCTTCGTAAGACCACTGTCATTGCCATTGTGAATCCGTTTCAATATGTGTTGATACGACGCGTCATCGACATAAAGATCAGTATATGGATTGTTATCCTCCAAGAATTTGACTTGGATTTTGTTTCCGTGAAATCCAAAAAGTCAGTGGTCTTTGCAGAACTGATCTCGGAACTTCTGGTTGAATCAGGTGATGTTATGCCTGAAGAATCGCCCATTAAAGGAGATATTTTTCTGATTTCATCTTCAGACCCCTGGTATGGAGATATACTAGTCTATCTCCAGACTTTGAAGTGCCCCACTTTTTCTTCTCGCGATGAGTGTCGACGAATACGCCATCAGGCATGAAACTATCTTATACTTGATGACACTTTGTATCGTCGAGGTGTAGATTGTGTTCTTCGCCGGTGCCTTATACACAAAGAAGTGGAACTCATTCTTAACGACTGCCACATTAGAGCATGTGGTGGTCATTTGTCTGGGTTGGAAACAACCCAAAAGATTCTACGAGCCGGTTACTTTTGGCCGACGTTAATAAAGGATTGCGTTGAATCTGTCAAGAAGTGCCACCCGTGTCAAATCTTCTCTCGAAAGATGAGGGCACATCCTGCTCCCATGTTTCCCATCATTACTGTTGGTCCCTTCACCAAGTGGGGGATTTATTTTACTACATGCCACCCGACCTCAACTAGGGGGCATCGTTATATCATCATAGCGGTATACTAATTCACAAAGTGGGTCGAGGCTATGCCAACATTCAATAATGATGGCGAGATCGCAACGCTCTTTATTTTTAACCAAATAGTAGCAAGGTTTGACATCCCGAAGGAGATTGTCACTGACCATGGCAGTCACTTTCAGAGAGTTAACATCAAAGCTTGGGTTGAGGCAAGAGCATTCATCACCCTACTACCCATAAGAGAATGGTCAGGTGGAGGCTGTGAATAAGTCCCTCAAGACTATTCTACAACGAATGATCAATTCTGCCAGGTCAAATTGTCATTTGATGTTGTACTCGGTGTTATGGGCCTACTGAACGTCTGTAAAGACTGCCACCGGTTTCTCACCTTTCCAACTCGTTTACGGGTTGGAAGCAGTCTTGCCAATAGAGTGCCAGATCCCACCTCTAACGTTGGAAGTAGAGTTATTGCCAGACACTTCACCGATTGAGGAACACTTTTTATATCTCGAGCAACTCGATGAGTAACGTCGTGATGTAGCCTTGGCCAATGAGGCTCACAAGCAATGAGTCAAGTGTCCGTTCATCCTCATATTTTCTCCGATGGTGACCTTGTCCTGGTGTATGAACAAGATAAGGATCCCCTGGGGGAAAGCAAGTTCAAACCCATGTGGTTTAGACCTTTCATTGTGAAAGAGGTCTTAAAGAAGGGCACTTATCATCTGGTTGACTTTGAGGGAAATGCTTTGTCGGAGCCTAGAAATGGGCTCTACCTCAAGAAGTATTACATGTAGGTTGGTCACTTGGGTGACTTATTGTACATATGTATAGTTCTTATACAATTAGTTTTTGTCTCTTTGTTTTATGGACGTGTAGTTATTTATGTCATATTTTTCACTATGGCAGATGTCAAGTGAATCAGAAGTGTTCTTTGGGTTCGCGGACGGTGCTAGCTGACACACTCGGAGGCTTGCTTCCGCAGCTTGGGTGATTTTCACACCTCAAGGCCAATTTCTATCTTCTGGGGGTATCTGTTTAGGTGATGCTACAAACAATGTCACCGAGTACAACGCAGTGATAGAGTTGCTTCGTGACGCTTTGTCGCATGGTATCTCTCACCTCTGGGTCTACTTAGATGCACAACTGGTTGTGTCCTAATTAAATGGGGTTTACCGCATTTATGATCCTACTTTACACTGACGATTCCTTAAGGTACGTCTCTTAGAACGCTTCTTTGATTACATTACATATATCCATGTTCCTAGGAGATTAAATCAAATGACAGATACTCTAGCTAATTAAGTATTAGATTGGCATGTTGCACACACACAAAAATAAGCACACACATACACATGTACATACATTTGTAAAAATGTGATCCATAAGACATATAAAATATGTAAACACACACACCCACACACACACACATAAATATCAGAGTACATTGGTGGGTGCGAACACCTCAAAAATATGTATCCGGTCTACATCACAGGGATTATTCCCTAAAAAATATACAAAAGAGTGCCCTCGACACATAAGAGGTCCATCCTATCTAAGCACGAGGCCTGTTGGCCCAGACATAGTGAACAACGACGTTTTCCAAACGCTGGAAGAGTTGGACCCAAGTCTGTGGCACCCCAACTACATGAGGCTGCATCGATGATGGGAGATCCTCGATCTCGAACATGGGAACCACACGAGTGAGCGCGGTGAGGTTCCGCTCCACCCGTCTCAAAACTCTCTCATCCGACTGGAGGTCCCCTTGCTACTGCTGCTAGTCCGATGGCTGCTACTGGTACTGCCTCTCGTCGAGGACGTCGCTTGGTCCTCGAGAAGTCTGCCGGACGCACCGGTCCCACATCTGTAGATAACATATACATAGTTGTAAGATACTCTGGTACACATAAAAAATGATATATATAAAAGAAACTAAAAATTAAATAACTTTAAAAACAAACATATCTATCTCTCCTCGCTCCTCTCTAGGAGGTATGGGCATATCTGGATCTCTAGAGAAGTTGATTCCAGCGTAGGGGTAGTCCTCTATCGTTGGAATCTTTCGTACCCACCAGTCAAAATATGTGTCGTCAAAGGCCTCTATGGTCCTTCCTCCCCCCTGTCATGGCAACAATGCTGCCCATCTACACACTGCCGAGAAGGAGGCCACATGCCCCTTCACTATCTCTCACGGACTAAGGATGTGTACCCTCTCAAAGAAGAATGAGCATAGAAAAATAAGGAACCCGAAGTTCTTGTTGCTACGCTCATGGCACTCTGTAAGATGCCTCTTCATGCATGTAAGCATGGTTGTACTCCAATAAAAAATGCGTGCATCAAGGCACTGCATAACACAATACACATGTGCCTAAAAATCCCGGTGGACAGCCGCGGATCCAGTGATCTGTTTGATGAGAAGTAAGATCACCTTCAGTGATAGGTTGGCGATCTTGCTGATAGGCACTTAAGAACCTACTTTCTCAGTGCCTGCCTCACAATGCATACTGATGTAGTCAACAAAGTTAAAAGGCCCAGGAGGAAACGTGCACAGGTTGACTGGTTCCCCTCTCCTCGAGAGGCCAGTCAAGAAGTAAATGCCCTCAGTCATTGGAGTCAATGACTGCCCCTCCAGCATGAACGCTTTTGCATCTGGGTGCTAATAATCCACCAGGGCATTCAGAAGCTTGGGTTGTACCCTCATAAGCGGACACTAGTAGAACTTCCATAGCCCGCATTATTTTAATGCGGAAATGGCAACAGGGTCCTCATCGACCAAGATGTCAACCTCCTCGTGTTCCCTCTCCCTCCAGTGGACATACATCCTGTTACATGACAAGTTCAAGGGGGAGTTAGCTCTTTCATATTCATTTTTTTCTATGCTTTTGAGGGTGTATGTGGCCTGTCTTGGACACAGTCGTGTATGCATGTGGGAAGTCCTTCGACAACCCGCGTACACGCAGGGCCGCCCTTTTTTAGGAGCCCCCCCCCCTAAGAAAAAAACTAAAATAAATGCATAATTGAAGTATGGAAATGCAAGAGGGATGAGTTTATACTTACTTGGTCTGAGCGGAAGTTCATTTCATTCTCTGAAGCTCCCAGAATAAACTCTTTTAGCAAATGGGTCTTTTTTACCTTTTGATTAATTTTCAAATTGCAATGGTGAAAATGAGCTGCTGGCTTCTATTTATAGACTTTTTTGGCCCTTTTTGCCACTTTTTTGAACCCTTTTTTTATTTTTTCTGGCTTGAAAATTGTTTAGTGTGGTTCTTGAGTTTCTTATTGGATGTTACGACGCACTTTGATTTTAGGTTTGGTAACTTTTTGGGAGATGGGTCACTTTTAAAGGTCCTTTGGTAAAAGTCGTTTTTTCCAACTTTTTGCATATAAGTTAGGATTCCACCTCCACTTTCTGCATCTCGATGTCTTTTTCGCTTTTCCATAGGGTCGATCCCACCGAAGTGTGACACAAAACTATCATTGATACTTAAGAAGTGTCGTAATTAGGTGGTAGAGCCTACCATTTCATGGATTCCCTAGGTAGATCCTTGTTGCATTTTTGGCGTCCATGTTGTCTTCTATGACTTTAGGCTCGGGACTCCTTTTAGTCCTATCATGATTACGAGATTGAGCCTCATACGTCTGATGTGTCATCACTCTTGGCCTTACCCTTGGGACTCCCAAAAATGAGCGTACTTTGTTGACTTTCAAGCTCGCTTTGAGATCCGAAACCAACATCCAACGAGACTACATTTATGCTTTTCAATCTTGTCCAGATTAACTGAGAAATGCAACCTCTTTGAGTCTTCTTTAAGCCCTTTTCAGACTCTCTAAACATCAAAATATTTTCGAGCGATCTTGTTGTCCTTCACGCTCGCCAAACTAAAACTTGAAGGCACGTTTTTCCGACGGTAGTTTACCCCTTTTTCGGTCCGGATGGTCAATTTTACAAACAAAGGTATACTCTAGGAACTTTGGTTCGCTAGAAATTTTTTAATCGCGTGGGGGTTTCATCGTGTCTTGGTAATCGCGTTTGCATCTCTGTGTCTTTGGCCTAATGCCGTATCCATGTTTCTCTCAACTGAACCTTTGAAGCATGCCTTATACACAAGCCTTGCAACACTTTGCCTCTGCGACCTGACACCTTGACCCATGGAGGAATTTTCTTCGAGTGTCCTTTTCCTGCACATTTCTCCTTGATATGAGCATTGGTGTGTTCCTTGCGCTTGGAACTAGTATGCTTGCGACACTCGTCCCTCCTTTGTAACGTAGCATTCTTTTATTCTTTTTCAAGCTCTTTAAAAATATTGAAAAAGAGAAAAAAAAAAAAAACCCCCAAAAGAGGATAGGAAATATATATTCTTTTTTGGCAGCACAATGAGTCGCCCTTGGACAAAGCACATCCTTCCGTTTGTTCGTCAAGCTTTGGGATCTAATATGAACTTAGGAAGTTGTTCTCGCTACAAGAGCTCTGTACTCCTCCGTTTGGTTATTCTTCCAAACACATGGAGAGTTTGCGTTGCCTCCTACATCATGAACTTATGTCAATGTAATGCTACCTGAGTCTGATCATCTTTCGTGCTCTTGTCCAATCACCCAGCCTGAGATGGCCTTTCTGCAGTTTGTCTCTTGACCTCATGTCTGGCCATCCCAAAAGCCCAATCAAGTCCTTGTTCGAAATCAATGAAGTTTTTTGCCTGATCACTGAGATCCTCTTATCTGTTCCCGACGAGCCGTCGAAGATCTCTGGGTAGTGAAGTCGTACTCTTACATTACACTCCTACCCGAGTTTTGAAGATATTGAAGTTGTTTCTTGAGCTCTGAAGGCCTCATATCCAAACATTGGGCATCATTGGCTTCTTGAAGATGGATACTATACATGTATATCTTTGATTTTGAGATGTAGATCCGTTGTGTATTGCCCGCGACTACACTTTATATAGTTATATGACATGGAGCTGTAGTTTATTTGATTGGCATCCATGATTGATTTCATCCCAAGCATGGGTATGCCCGCCACAGAGAGACAATTGTTATTTTTGCAGATGGCAACTCCTGAACTCTGGTCCTAGGCTCACTCGCTTCGTACATTGGTGAAGATTTTGTAATGGATTTCAGCCATTAGATGCTCTTTTGACCTCACACATTAGGGGACATCTGTTATAACTCTAAATTTTTCCAGACATGCATACCTGACACTTGGCCCTCTTACTTTCTATTTTTTCCAAGCCATCACTAAGTTGCTCTTGCTATTTGGAAAAACCTCCCTATGATTACACCAGGGTTTACAATGTAGGCATATAAATAACCGTTTAAAAGTCTCCTACTTCTCTAACTACCCCAAACATACCCTACTTATGCAAGAAAAGTAAAACGAGAAGGGTCCAGTAACTGTACCTTTACTCTGCGTCCGGTGTAAATCCTCTCACACTTGAAGGCTCCACTGACTGCAAACCTCCTCCCAAGGCTGGCCTGCATTCAAATATAGATAAACATGGAACTACAAGCATACATTTCATACATAAATAAGGGTTAGATGTTAGAATAAAAACATAAATAAAATGAAAACATTCGACAAATCATGTTCTGGGACAGGAAAAGTACTTCTTTTATTGATAATACAATGATTACTTACAACCAATGCTGACTACTGCTCCACGAACCTGGTCCGGGCTCCTCTTCACCAAGTTCCAAGTGCACCTCCACGTATCTGTTTCCTCTCAAACTTCTTCTTGGGAAATGGAATGGGCTTATGATGGAGGAAAAAGGGCAAAATGGGGAATTCTAAGGCAATTCTCACAACAAGGCTGCAAATGCTTAGGGAAAGGAGGGGATTCCAGAGTTTCATTGTTCTTATGATTCCATTAGGAATGAGACCCCAACATCTCATTTTATATGACAAAAGGATGATTATTCGGTTGGGTGACGAGCTATAGGCGGTGGATTAGTTGGGAAACTACCCAATAGCCCGTAATCTCAACGAATTCCTTGCAACTTTTTAATTTTTGCAACTTTTGCAAGTATATGCGGGCTATAGTGGTGCAACTAGCGTACATACATGGGCTATAGTGGTGCGACAAGCGTGTTTACGCAGGCAGTATTGGTGCAGTGCATGTACATCTTCAAAAAATGATTTTTTAAGAAGAGCAACTTAGTGCTGGCTTGGCAAAAATAGAAAGTAAGAGGGCCAAGTGCCAGGTATGCATGTCTAGAGCAATTTGGGGTTATAACAATATCTCTACTAGAGACCATCTAATCTGTTGCCTCCTGCAACCGTCATTATAGCTCCCTCTTAGAGAAATCTCTTGTAACCTGCCCGAGACAAAAGCAACAACAAGGGAAAACAACAAACAACAAACAACAAACAACAAACAACAAACAACAAACAACAATAACATTCTTATAATAATAAAACAATAATAAGAACAATCGTCAGAGTAGCTCCTTCTCAGAGCTATCACCTGTGACCTACCTAGAGCAAGAGTCAAAATAAAATACAATAATAGGAACAAAACTTTTCAACACTCGTCCAATGCTGTGATCAATCATTCTTCCATGGTAACCTTCCCAAAACAAGAAACAAAAGACAACGACATCTCCTAGAAGATATCTTTTTCATCTTGCAAATAAGTGCATCATCAATACTGGACAATGAGCATTTACTAATATGCAAATCATACCCGTAATATTCAAGTGTTACTAAACATTTGATAGCAATATAAGTAATAAGACTCTAAATATTGCTATTCTAGTTACAACACCTACTTAAGTTGTAGCAATATAAAATATCAAACATGATATGCAAATCTGGAGTCTAGCTGCTATGTGCACTAGATCTAAGATCCCTTTGGATCTACTATCATTGCTTGGATAAATGTCCTTTTTCCAAGTGTACATCTCCTGTAAACATCCTCATCTTATTTACAAGTAAATCATCCAACTGTGTCTTCTAATCCGAGACATTACATCAACAAGAAGAAGTTAGAAATCTGAATTAGAATGTTCAATGTCCATGAAAATGTCAACAAGCCTAAAAAAACCCTAAAAATTCAATTTTGATGGAAAGTCAATATGAGAAGTCAATCTATATAACAAGTGCTCAACGAGCTTGAAAAATAGCTGCAGCTGATACTGCAACTTCTATTGCTACTACTACTGCAACTGCAACTGCAACTGCAACTGTAACTACAACTGCTACTGCAACTGCAACTGCAACTGCAACTACAACTACAACTGCTACTGCAGCTACAACTAGCACGAAGAAACTGGGTATCACCACACAAACTTAGCGCAACTCTTCCAGAGGTAGCACAGAAGAGAGATCACCAAGAACAACAAAAAATATCCTTCCCCAAGTGGGGTGCAGTCTCCAAGAGAACCAAAAACCATAAATAACGAAACTGCAGCTGCAACTGCCTAGTCCACACTGCAGAAAGGAGAACCATGTGGTTGTACAAATGAATTGACCTAGATTTATATTCATACTAATCTGGGCACCTGTCTGGGGATGACTTCTTATTCCGGGTCTTGAAATTTACTTTATTAATTCTGTGGGCCGACTTCTCTTCCTGGAAATTATATTTCCACTTTATTATTATTTCTTGCGGGCCGACTTCTCTTATGTGGTCTTCTATTTCACTTTATTCTTTTCTAGGGTGTTCTTCAACTGTTCAATGGTCTTCCTTTGACTTCTTGGAATCTTCTTCTTCTCTAAGAAAAGTTGTTTAGGAGGAAAATACCTCCCGTAGCTACCAAAACTTCAACATGTAGTTTGCGCTGGTAAAATAAAATTGTTACCGGCTTCGTTCTTTGTAAATGAGATTAACCAGCGGGACCTTTAATTTTAACCTCTCAAAATATTACAATTGAATATGTGGGAGAGTACCATTCGCGTTGAAATTAAATAAAAAATAAAAATATCGACCAAAATAGTCTTTTTACCTTT
>ML780405.1:357494-420608 GCA_009831015.1 Picea engelmannii
GGCGTAATTCACCAATGCATGACACGTCAATGGGGCTAAAACCATGGTTAAGTTTTGTGGACCCCCCATCCCCTTTTGTTAACTATTAAGCATACGGGGGGCCACAATTAAATAAATATCGTTGATCTAAATCCTCGATCGAGCGATCGACCTGCATACAAACATGCACTTTATTCCATATTATTAAAACAAAACATACCAACTATATATAAAGACTATAAAACTGGAGATATATTAAAATTAAAAGTAAAGTTTTAATCTAAATTTAAATATTAAAATAAATTAAACTATTTTTAAAATAAAACGAAATAAAAACCATTAAAACTTAATTTTTTTTATTTTTTATAATGTAACTAGACTAATTATTTTTTAATTTTAAATTATTGTTTAAAATTTAAAATCTACAAAATGTTACAACATCTAGCTCCAATTAGGGATTGTGTCTCCCTGTGAAGCACAAAAAAAGAGTAAATCAAGTGTCTTCTTATTGGGTTATGGATTCATTATTTTGAAACAAAACAAAACTATAAAACCACTATTTCAAAGAAATAAAACTTTTCTTTTAAAATAAATTAAATAAACCTTTTTCTCAAGTATAAAATTAATCTCTAATAGAAGAGACACGATTAACTAATAATTATATATTTCAACATGTTTAATAAAGCTAGAAAGGATACAAATGTTTTTCATGACTCAAGCTTACTCGAGAACTACCTAAGGTAATTGAATCATAAATTTGATCTCAAAAGCCAAATTGCCAACTAATATTTGTCAACCCAAGACTTTAAAATGTTAAAATTTTCTAGTTATAGCTTATCCAGGTCAGAAACGAGTTATTCTTGAGGAAACTATTTTGATTGAGTAATATAAATAAAGATACTCATTTGGTAATCCTCCTTCATCTTCATGGTGTTGCTACACTGTCAAAAAGTGTCCATAGCCTATGATGTAGTCACCCTGAACATGCATTGCGTCACTGCCATAGAGCGACCATAGCCCCGATGAAGATACCTACATTTCCCAACTGAATTTCCTTTCACCATCTCCAATTTTCATATGTATTTTATATGAGATGGGGGCAATCCATATTTTTTTCACACCTAGTGATGATGTTTGTTTATCAAAGATGAGTTGGAAATACCTGAGTTATAAAATATACTCATAAAGGTTTTTCATTTCTTCAATCCTAATCTCCATCTTTCCAGAATAAGCCAATATCATATCTCATTATTTTAATGTTTAGGTAAAATTCTTTGGGTAACTCAATCAATTGAAACTTGACAACTAAGCCTTTATCTATAAAAGAATTACCTTAAATATACCTTTTCAACCTGAATAGGGAAATCTAAAGATATTTTCCTTCCTAGTTGATAATACATGTAAAAAATCTTTCATTATTAGTTTAAACAATCTTTTCTACTAAGATTAAGAAAATTTGAATCTAGAAGGATTTATTTATTTTAAAAGGAAATCTAAATCCAATCCCATGTAACAAGAAATAAAACATGTTTAATTTTAAACAACCACTCTAAAGTAAATAATTTATTCTAAGAAAATTTTAATTGGATCATCCATAAAAATAATAAGTTTTAAAAATAATAAGATCAAAATAACTTATTTCAAAAATATTTTAGAAGTCTTATGAAAAGTAAATGCCCATGTCAATCCAAACTGATTGTTTACAATGAAATGCGAAATTAAGAAATTGCTTAAAATTGAATCAAATGCTTCAAAAATCACCCATTCACAGGCGATTCAAGAAGATCTCCATCCAGCTTTTGAAGAGAAAATGACTTGTTTCCTTCAATTGAAGCAATATTAAAAGGAGCAAGCCATAGATTATAAAATTTTCCACACTTGCCATGGTCTTCTCTTCTGCTATCCCATCTTAGTACTAAGTCACCAAGAACAAGGTTTCTTTTTTTTGCTCTTTTATAAAAAAATAGTCCTCAATTTGTCTTGATATTCTTGAAATTTCTCATTCACTTGTTCCCTGTTTTGATGTACTTCAATTAACTGATTCATCCTTCTAGTAATATCATTTGGTTCTTCTTCAACATCCTACAATAATTTCATAAATCAAGTACAACAACAAGATTAATGGGAAGTACAACAACTAGACCATAAATCAAGTGAAAAGGAGACATACCTGCTACTCTTTTTGTGTTGATTCTGTTTTCCCACAATGCATATTTCAGATGAGAATGCCAAGTCCTTTTGTTATCAATCAGAACTTTCTTAATGATCATTATTAAGTTTTATTTGATGATTCTGTCAATCCATTACCCTAAGAATAATAGGCAATTGAATGTCCAAGAATAATATTATATTTTTGACAAAAATCTATTATGGCAAGGGATTTAAAAGCTTGAGCATTATCTGTAATAATTTTCCTTGGACAACCAAATCTAGTAATAATATTTTCTTCAAGAAATTTGATGACAACTGCATCAGTAGCAAATTTGGTAGGAATTGCTTCCACCCATCTTGAAAAATAGTTTGTTGCAGTTAGAATCCACTTATTTGTGCACTAGAAGGTGGATGAATTTCACCTATAAAATCTAAACCCCATTGCTGACAAGGCGCTTCAACTTTGATTGGAACTAAAGGTAAAAAAGGTAATTTTTGTTTACCGACAAAAAATTGACATTGTTTGCAAGATCTTACCTTAGCATTCACCTCTGAGAATAATTTGGCCATTAGTAGCCTTCTCTTATGATTTTATATATTGTAGCTCTCCAAGCATGATGTCTTCCACATATGCCTTTGTGAAATTCATCTATAATTCCTTCGGTTTCCTCTTCAACAATACAATTCAAAAGAATGCTTATGGGATATTTCCAGTAATTGTTTTCACCAATAATGCAATATTTGATAGCTTGTAGTTTTAAAGATCTTGCTTTCGCTTGATTTAAATGGGATGGACACTCAAGTGTTTGTAAATATAGAACAATGTCTTTGTACCAAGGTGATAATTTTTTTTATTATCATGTACCTATTTTATAGGTTGTTGTGACTTTGTTTCTTCTTTTGAAAGAAGTTCTAATGTTTGGGAGATTAAATTGATTCCAAGAGCTCTCCAATTTGATTATGCTAACGATTTTTCTAAACCTTGACCTTTAATTAATTGTGTGGGATTTATTTCAAGTTCATACTCTTGAATTTTTGCTATCCACTTACCTCTTTGTCCATCAATATATGGTTGAGTCAGAATTTCTTTGACAATACTACTAGGCACATATGCAATAATTTTGGAGTGTAAAATATAAGCTCTGAAATTTTTCAAAGCTTTAACTAGTGCATATGCCCATTTCTCAAGAATGTTACATTTTAGTTCAGAGTCTCTTAATTTTTTTCTAAAGAATGCAATATGTTGTTCACGATTTTCATCATTATTTTGTAAAAGTACTACAACAATAGTGTTTTTAGAAGCAAAAGAAAAAATAAGAAAATCTTTTGAATAATCTGGGCTTACCAAAACTGGTGCTTCTCCCAAGAATTTCTTGATTTTTTCAAATGAATATCTGGCCTATAAAGACCATTTAACTTCACTTTCTTTTTTTAGCATATCTGTCAAACCTTTTACAACTTCAACAAAGTTAGGGATAAATCTTCTTAAAAAAATTATTTTTCCTAGAAATGACTGAGTTTATTTTTTGTTTCTTGGAAAATTGATGATTTTGATTGCTTCAACTCATTGGGGATCAATATTCATACCATTCTTTCATACAATATGCCCTATCAATTTTCCTTCCTGCATGGGAAAATGTGATTTTTTAGGATTTAATGACAAACCATATTTCTTGCACTTTATAAAAGTTTGTCTAATATGTTTTAGATGATATTCATCTGAATTTGAGAAAACAATCAAGTCAACTCAATAAATAACAACAATTTTATCTCTTTCTCCCACAAAAGTTATGTCCATGGCTCTCTGAAATGTTTCACTTGTATTCATTAAGCCAAAGGGAATTTAATCATACATAAACGTTCCCCAAGGTGTGGTAAATGCAACCGATTCTCTATCTTTTTCATGTACTGCAATTTGGTTGTAACAAGATAAACCATCAATCATAGAAATTCGATTAGCTCCAACTACCTTCTGTAAAATAGTATCCAATTTTGGAAAAGGATGGTTGTCTTTTAATTAAGATTTGTTTAGATTCCTAAAATCAACACACAGTCTAATTTCACCATTTGTCTTTCTGACATAAATTAAATTTGCAACCCAAGATGAATATCTAAGAGGAAATATAATTTTTGCATCAAGTAATTTTTTAAGTTCCTTTTCAATTGTTGGGAGAAGAATATGATTTACCTGTCTTAGTTCCATATAAATGGCTTTGATCCCACTTTGAGTGGAATTCTATGTTGAATTATGCAGGTGTCATAAGTCTTCAAATCCTCATAAGTGCATGCAAAAACTTTAATAAATTCTTTAAATAAATTAGCATACCTTAGTTTCATGTTAGCAGGAAGAAGTTTTGAAAGCTTCACATTCTCTGGTTCTTGATCATTACCAATATTACAATCTTCTACTTCTTCAATCTAAGGATGAACATAAGGTTTGACAACAATATCATCTTTATCAAACGATTTTTAAAGAGCTACTAATCCTTTTGGAATTTTATTGTTCCTTAATACCATCATCTCATGATTAGCAATCATGTTTTGCAATTTAAGATCAGAATCACAAATTTCATTTAGGTGTTTATTTTAATTTTCATTCTCTTGATCAATATGTGTTGCAGAGAATTCATCAATCATTTCTAAAAATTTCTTAATTTGTTGATCATCTTCAAACCCCTGCCAATGTTTAACATTATCATGGATTGAAGGTATGTACCTCATTTCCACTTCATATTTAATCTTTGGAACATCTGGGGGTATGAATGTACTTGTTGCCACTGCTAATGAATCAACTTGTTGATTTTCATGCCTTGGAATTGCATGGATATTGAAGCTTAAAAATAAATTTTCAATTAAGTCCTAGACTAAATTTCTACATTCTCTCATTCTTGGATGTTTAGCTTGATAATTTTTTTTGATTTGTTTAACAATCAATTCAACATCTCCATAAATTACGAAATTCACAATTTTCAATTTTCTTGCAGTTTCTAAACCTAAAACAAGAGCTTCATATCTAGAGACATTATTTGTAGAATTAGTTTCAAACTGTAACCTAAAAGACTATGTTGTTTTCCCAGAAGGTGAAATAAAAAGAACAACAACTCCAACACCCTCCTAAAATGAAGCTCCATCAAAATACATTTTCCACATTCCATCTTCAGATTCATTATTTACAAAAAATGGAGTATTTACAGTTTCTGTACAATCTTCTAACTCATTATTAATAGATAAAATAAAACATCCCAGATCTTGATCTTTTGAATACACATGATAGTTATTAGGATTTTTGGGATCACTAATTGTACAAGCAAGTTTAGTTTCCTTATAAAGTCTCATGGTTTCTCCACTAAAAACTATAATAGTGACATATATCCAATTGTAACGTGCCACCTAATTTACTTCCCCATGCTCTTGATAATAACATCCCATAGTTTGCAAGTACATTTGCCACAACCACGTCCATCATAATACTTTTTACAGGGGTTTGATATAGGTTAACTACAATATCTTTAATCATTCCTAAGCATTTAACCTTTCTTGCATCAAAGGAATATAGATCCTAATATGGTCTTGTAATTTCTAACCCCAACTTGTCCGTAATGATTTTAGGCATCAAATTATGTGAAGCGCCCGAATAAAGCATACAATTATGAAAAAGGTGTTCATAAACAACCAAGGTAATATAAAATGGAGCCACTGCTTCTCCTCTTTCCTCAATATAAGTTCCAAACATAACAACGAGGTTTTCGTCCTATAAATTTAAAGTATCTAGTTGTGTTACTGAATTTGAAAAATCAATCATTTTTAAGACTTGTTTTCGATACACTAGATTTTCAACAAGTTCTATTAAAGGAACAAGAATTCTAATTTTATTCAATTCATTTTCTAAGTTGAATGAAGTACTTGTCTTCTTTGTTTCCTTTGTGTTCTATCTTTGGTTTCCTAACTATTTGGGGATCACATTTTTGTTTTGAAGTTGAGACTTCTTTTCCTTTATCCTTATTTTGAATCTTATCTTCTTGACCTTGATTATTGGTTTTATTTCCATTTCCTCTAGGTCTAATATCATACTTTTTATGAAGTTCATCCTGTAAGGTGTCTGATAAAATCTATACTGAGGTGAGATATTAACTTGATCTTTAATGTCATTTTCACCAAAGTATTGATTGAGCCCTAAATATTTTTCATACTCGTCTTGTGTCAGATATACATAAGAAGAATAACCTTCCATCATATTCATTTTGTCATCATGTTATTGATATTCTTCTTCATCCACAAAATTATTAATCGATTTTTCATATTTTAATGGTGCCTGTATTGGTTGATCTTCAACTCTTTTATCTCTTTGTAAAACTCGGGGAGGATTGAATGGCCTTCTAAATTGATTTAAGTTTCTATTATCATGTATCCTCCTTTCTTTTTCCATTCTAGCCAATTTATTAGATAAGTATTTAATTATCCTAGACATCTCTTCAATTTTATCTTCTTGATTATTTTTATTTGACCCAAAAGGACCAACTTGTTCTTTTTGTTTTCTTTTTTCTCGATCCCTAGAATCAATCTTAACTCTAGTTTTTCCTGAAGCTATCACGTTTGACTATGTCTCAACTACATCATCTTGCATATCAATCAAGGAAATATATCTTCTTTCTCTAAGTAACAATCCAAAGTATGGATCAAAAGAACTAGCAAAAGTTACTTTTGCAACTGATTGAGAAGGTTTTACATCTGCAGAGATATTATGATAAAGTTTGTTAAACCTCTTTATAAATCTGAAATCAATTCATTATGTTTCTTTTTAAGGCTCCCAAACTCAGTCAAATAATATAAACGATCCTTTTTCTCTCCCCATTGTCTAAGAAAAATAAATTCTAGTGCATCCCATGAGTCAACGGAATTAGGGTGGAACCCTTTAAGCCATGTCCTCACATCCCCTTCAAAGGTTTGTACAAATATTATCATACACACATCCTCATGTTCAATACCTATATTATCTGTAAAATTATCAAAGAATGATAGGTGTTCTAAAGCTGTAATCTTATCTTCTCCATTTAATTTAGGTAAGAGCTTTAGATAATTATCAGGAAAATTGTTCAGATTTCTAGGAAGATTTAAGGGTGCATATCTAGCAGTAGCTTTATTAAAAATACTAGGTGCAGGTGGTTGTTGTTTTTTACCAGCCATTATATGCTCTAAGAATAATTTAGAATTTTCTGGAGTGAGTGGATTGATAAAAGTTTTGAAAGGCTCTTCTTCTTTAAAGGGAACTTTTGGAAGAGTTATTTGAGAAACTTAAGAATAATCCTTTTCAGGGAATAAGAAAGAAAACCTAGGTGATGTTACAGGAGAAACTTAAAGAGAATCCTTTGGGGAAACCTTTGAAGAATATTCAAGAAAACGTATTTAGAGATTAGAGGAGAGCCTTTGGGAGAAAAAAAAAACACTTTTATGGGAAAATTTCAATAGAATCAGGTACAAAGATTGATAAGGGTAGTTTTGTAGAACTTAGAGGAGTTTCCTTGGGGATAATTGGAAGGGAATGTTTAGGGGAAATTCAGGGAAAATATATGGAAGGATCTTCTAAAGTAATAGTAGATTTTCCTTTTGATTTGGGATCTATGGAAGAAAAAGGCTTAACATTAGAAGGTGTTATTTGTTTTTGTCTAGGATTTCTCTTAGATAATAGTTTTTCTGGATTTGCTACCAGTGTAGTTTTCTTAGGGTATGGGTTTTCTCTCGCGTTTTTCTTTCCTGATGTTGGGATTGAAAATGTGAAGTCGTCAGGTGAAATATTTTAGCCTTCGTAAATCTTGTTCACCAACAAGGAGTAGGTTTCTTATCGTTTTACCCAGGGAAAGTAAAATTTCTTTAATTCGTTCCACGACAATGACACCAAAATATTGTTGTAACCCTTGAGATATTTCTGGCTAGGAAACAATGCCAATGCATCCATTATCAATAAATTTATTTTAACTTTGAAATTTATGTCCCCGTGATTGAGCATT
Source organism: Picea engelmannii (assembly GCA_009831015.1). Lineage (NCBI taxonomy): Eukaryota > Viridiplantae > Streptophyta > Pinopsida > Pinales > Pinaceae > Picea > Picea engelmannii. Next base: position 365,630 of record ML780405.1, read on the forward strand.
TGTACTATTTCACCTTAAGAAATAGAAATAATTTATAATTAATCTATATCAGAACTTGAAGGCAAGATTTCAATGTTTTAGACAACTTTAGATTTTAGATGATTTAAAAGAAGAATTTAAGAAATAAAACTGAACGTTTAACAATGTATTCAATCTGAATAAATATTATTTAACTTTAAATTGAAGAAATTACAAACCTCTGTATCTGATTTAGAAAAAAATTTAAATGAACAGTAATAAAAATTTCATCAATATTCATAAGACATAAAAGTAAAACACACAGATCTAACTTATGCTTACAGTATAGTTGCATAAATTTATGTATTTTATAATTCCTTGGAAGTTGTAGCACGGGTTTTTGTACCAAATTGCTACATTTAAAAAATCATATATATATTGAGGAGAAAATTTATGAAATACCAAAGATACATAATATCAGAGAAAACATTAATTAAAGCATTGAAAACTGGAATCACTCAAGTTCTGTAAAAATAAAATTTTACTAAAAATCTTGGTCTTTTCTCAGGAAAAAGCCAACCCATTTAATATCGAAATTCCTTTCTTTTATAAAAAATAAGTATAACCACATATGGTCATCAAGAGCTATTATTTAGCCTCAAAATAACAACATCCTATCTCTTTTTACAAAGAAATCAATGAATACACTCGAACTTGATATTTGCCCATAATATCTCCTGATTTCTCTTCAACCATTTGATGACTCATTTAGTTAATAATTGAATTAGAAGCTTCTAATTTTCACTCAATGGGTAATTGAAGGCCTTCATTTGCATGTATGCAATGTATGATTCAATATACTTCTTGTATGTAAGAGGACTTAAGAAAAGAGTTTCAATTATCCAGAGCAAATGAAAATCATCTATGAGTATGTCCACAATAGTCCGTCCTCTCAAAGTTTCAGCCATCCCTTGAAATTTGTCTTCACTTTCTCTTATTATAAACAAATTCCTTCTACAATTTTCAAAAGATAGAAGTTTTCCTTTTTCATTCCATCCTGAAGGCAATCCCATTTTTACCAAATTTTCAAACTTATTTATGAATGATTCAATGTTTCTTTTTACCATTATACATTTATTCTGAGCTTGTTGTATTAAATTTCTTTTTGTGAAAATATTCTCAGTCTCCATCACCACTATAGTTCCGTCTTTTGCTTTTTTACCGATATTTCTACTTCTGTCTATGACATTTTTGAAACCAATCCTGTACTCTTTATTTTATATATCTTTTCAAATTGTTGAGGGGTATCTATTACTGGTGACTTTGATCGCTGATCTGAAGCTTTCTTTTGAACCTACAAAATCTTTTGTTCATCGTCCCAAATGTCTTGGTTAGCTAGTAACTCCAATTGTGATTTTTGCTGATGTTGATAAGGAACTAATCCATTTTTAATCCTTTTTTAAGAAATTATAGCATGAGGATCATACATTCATATCTCTCCCTGTTAGAATCCCATGTTCTGGAGAAGTTTTTCTGCCACCTGCAAAGTTGATCTTGACAATAAAAATAACCACCTCATTTTTTAATTTAAAACTTGCTTTGTACTTTCTTGATACAAAATGGATATGGTAAAAATCTAGTCTATGTCTTATGAATTCCAGTGAAAATATTATGGGAGTAAAAAAGGTAGGCAAAATAAAAGGTCTTAGTTAAGAGCCATAGATTCTAATTTCTGTATAGTTTTTAAAGATATACTGATTGATATATTCTGAGAACCCAACATTTTTATCCCTTTTTATAACTAGAGAAGTCCAATGAATAACTGAAACTAAATTTCCTATTTCCTCTTCAATTTTCAATTCAATATGTGAAAACTTATCATCTTGAAAAAACATACAAAGATGAACTAGGTAAGACTGATATTTGAAATATCTAGTGGTTTCAAACTCTGATAGTTGAAGATGAATATTATTAGCTAATAATAGAGCATAATTAAATTTAGTTAAGGTTTTCACCGTAGATGGAAAAAATGACATCATGAACCCTAAAACATATTCATCAACAACCGTCATTTCTTAAGATTAAATATATCACTAAAATGATCTGTCTTAATGTTTTAAGAAATAGACTGTCGTTAAGAGTGACATTGTCTTCAAGGATGTCAAGATTCTGACATAAATAAGACTGTAAAAGAACAACCCTCTCCTGGGAATTCAAACCTTTGAAGCATTTGGCCAATACAATTTCTTCTAAAATTTCACTATCAAAGTTTGAGGGCAATCTTAACATCTCAGAAATCGACTGAAAATTTATCTCGAAAAGTACAGACCCATCTTTAGAAATTACAACTCTCTTAGAAGAGATATAATTCGAAACGCACCAAACGACAAATTCGGGAAATTCATACACTTGGGGAATTATAAATTTTGCCAAATTAGATACCCAAGCATGGTAATAGTAAACTAAATCCCTAAATTTTTGCGTAGATAAATGGTGAATTTCAAACAAGTCAAACGATAGAACATGTTAAAAAACATCCTTGTCTCTGTCGAATAAGTCTTCTTCTTCAATTGTTTAAGGTGTCCTAGCTTTAATTCACTTAGACGATTCCATTTTACAAAATGAAATGAAGAACAAAGGGGATTTTTTAAAATTACTTGGGTAAAAATCGCTCCAGAAAATACTCGAACATGGTTGGCAGTTTGCGCTGGTAAAATAACTTTGTTACCTGCTTCATGCTTTGTAAATGAGATTAACATGCGAGACCTTTAATTTTAACCTCTTAAAATATTAGAATTTAGAATTGACTACGTGGCAAACTATCATTGGCACTGAAATTAAATTAAAAATAAAAATATCGACCAAAATAGCCTTTTTACCTTATCACTTGCTTATGTCAACGAGGATATGTGTCGATCCATCATTGATTGCGAGGGTGTCCCGAGCAGTTTCGTAAACCATGGGGTGGGGTGGGGCAATTCGGGGGGGGGGGCAATTCGCCAACACATGACATGTCTATGGGGCTAAAACCATGGTTAAGTTTTGCGGATCCCCCCCTTTCGTTAACTACCGAGCATACGAGAAGAAAGGGGGGGATTTCGTTAACTATCGAGCATATGGTCGAGGGGGGGAAAATAAATAAATACCGTTGATGTAAATCCTCGATCGTGCGATCGACCTGCATACAAACATGCACTTTATTCCATATTATTAAAAAAAAATATAGCAACTATATATAAAGACTATATAAATAAAACTAGATATATACATATTTTTTAAAATTAAATTTAAAGTTAAAGTTTTAATCTAAATTTAAATATTAAAATAAATTTAAATATTTATAAAATAAAACAATTTTTTTTTTTATAATAAAATTACAATGTAACTAGACTAATTATTATTAAATTTTAAAATTATTGTTTACACTTTAAAACCTATAAAATGTTACAACAGTCTCAATAAGGTGCAAATGATCTTCTCATCAAGTTATACCTGTATTCCATGATCAACTGATCATGGCTGGGAGGGTTCACAAAGAACAAAAGATAAAAGGGTTCACTCAACTTCTACTATGTCTATTGGTAAGCGCTTCAAATGAATACATGGTACTGATTCAAGATATTCAAAGATCTCAAAATAACTCAAAAATAGGACATAAATCTAAATTAACTCGTGGAAGAAGAGTAGCATATCCACAATTGGGAGATTTTAATGGAAAGAATTGGAGAAATTACATCCAACCGTTGAAAACCAATTGAAACACATAGAGAGATTTTAGAAGGGCTCACAACAACTATTCAAGAGGGCCATAGGAACCCTACTCTCACTCACATAAATGAGATTACCAATTATCTCATAGAATAAAAAATGTGTTTTACTAGTTTTATAATGATGAAGTCTGTAAGAAGTAGAAACAAAAAAAGAATTATGTGCACCACTACTCCTTCAATCTAGAAGATATTGCAAGAAGTGATATATATTAGATGTGTGTGTGCGTGCGTGCGCATGTGTGTTGAGTCGACTTGTATTTTTTATTTTTTAATGTTATGTATGTACGAGACAACATCTCCGTCATACTGGGTTGTATTATATAATATACATTACAATAGAAATAATAACAATAATAATGAATACATATATCTACAATATAATACAATATATGAATTATATTATATAATGAATTATATAATATATTTATAAAAACTATAAATTTTAATTTTTTTAGTATTATTATATTATTATTTAATTATATTTTAATTTATTTTGTGATTTTGAATTCATTAAATACAATAAAAATAGTAGTATATTAAAATTAATTATAAACTATTTTAAATAAAATATAATTTAAATTTAAATATTTCAACATTTATTGTTTTTTTTTCTCGAGGAAGAAAAGCATAAATTTTATTATTTTTGATAAAACTTACATTATGAAGAAAACATGATAGCCATGCCTTTTGTCCAAAAACTAGGAGAGGCCTCAATCCGAAAACACCCATCCTAACAAGCACAATATTGTGCAACATAACCGTCCTTATCTGGTATAGGGGGGAAAATGTCAGATGATGCATAGTCAAGATAATAATATATACAAAAAGAGAGGAGTGAAAAATCTCCTCTTAGCTAATAAAGAAACTATGGAATAAATATCTGTTTTGTAAGGAGCTGCATGTTGAGACATCAAAATCAAAACTGGTCAAAGAGTAAACCATTGATACAAACTATCCAAAAAAATCCACAGAGTTCCATGTATGAAAAAGTATCTGAAGACATAGCTCGAAGCATGCAATGTGAGAGCATGAGAAAAAACTGAAAGCTGTATGACTTTAATGTTGTGAAATAGAGCCGACCTGACTATTTTCTTCAATGAAGGGTCTGTGGTAATAAGCATAATTTGATCCATCTCTGGACTCTAAAATGTGCCACGCCAATGAACCAATAGAAGACCCTCCTTAGAGATTTTGTCGGCGACTTCGTTTCTTTCCTTGTAAACATGTCGAATGGAGAAATTTGAATAAGTATCCAAGATTACGAAAACTTCTGCAAGAAGAGGCTGGAATCTAATGTTATGGCAAATTTGGATTTTTCTTATCCAATTGATGATCACCATTGACTCTCCAAAAAGTTGAAGAATTTTTAATCCCTTTTTCCCCGGCAAAGGTAAGTAATAATTTTAGGGCCATGAGCTCGGCATAATTGTTGGATTCCGGTCCCAAACCCCATTTGAGCTTAAAGCAATGAGACTCTGAAAGGAAAAGCACCACTCCGCCCCCACAGAGGGTACCCTCATTTTGTGAAGCACCATAAAAAACATCCCAAGGCCTGAATCTATATACATGTTCTTCTAATATTTTCTTAGTTGAGAGGCCTCTTTTTCTTGTGGGAAAAAGGAGAGGATGATAAGGCTTTGAACAACCGTGTGTTTAGGGAGGGATGCTTTATCCTTGAAAATAGAAGAGTTCTGGGCCAACCAGATACCCTAGTTGATTAGTAGAGGTAATGATTTTATATTAAGATTCTTGTGCTCCTGCAGAGAAGACTTCCAAGCCTCTTCAATGGAGGTGCCTTACCACTTACATTCCTTTCTGAGAGTCCTTTTTCATTCTGCCCAAGTTTGACAGGTGAAAGGACAATCAAGGAACAAATGTAGGCTAGTTTCCTCCACACCCTTACATAAAGAACACCAACCAGGGCCTTCCAGGCCTCAAAAATTCATTCTATCCCAAGTTGGGACCTTTGCATTGATCAAACACCACTGAAAGAGGCATGCTTTAAGTGGGAATTTTACTTTCCAGATCCCTTTCCACCACTAGGCTGTATCAAGACGTAAGAGATCTAAATGGATTTGTGTGTATCCTGCTTTTGGGGTGTACATTCCGAATGGACTATGTTACCAAACTAACTCATCTTCTTTATCGGTAAGCTATATGTGGCCTAGTTTTAGAGCTATGGTATAGGAATCCAAAGCCTCCACAAATTCCTCGTCTAACCACAACTGTAGAGCCCCCTGCCATTCTTGCCCCCATACTGATGTTCTATTTCTATTTGCAACTTGATCCAGGTGAATAAATTCCCTGTCTTGGAGAGATTCAAGGACAAACTAAGGGAGGAGATTTGCCATATTATTGCCTGACCATGGGTCCTGTCCAATTCTGAATTTTTTACCTCTTCCCACTCTCTAGTCTAGTCCTTGTCCGATGACATGAAAATATTTTAAGAAGGATTTCCAAATAATTGAGCAAATTTGGGTGTCCTTGTTCGGTCTTCTGATCCAATCCAGTACGAAATTTGGGATATATTTTTGGTGAACCACTTTTGTCCAAAGAATTTAAGTGGTAATCGATCTCCACCCTACCTTAGCTGCAAGTTCTTTTGAAAATATGTGGATGTTTTCTATACCCCATCCCCCCAGAATTTTTGGGGTTTCTAGAGTTTCCCATTTTATCCAGGGCATCACACAACTTTTCTTTTGACCAACCCAAAGGAATATAAAACACAGTCTCATGATTTTTTCCAGAATTCCTTTCGGGACCCAGGCAAGTGAGACCCAATAGACCGGTATGGATTCCAAAAAATTCTTTACTAAGATCATTCTCCCAGTTCTAGAGAGCCATCTGAAGCTCGAGAATTTCAATATCTTTTCCAGCTTGGCCAATAGCCAAACCCATCCTTTAATTGTTGGGTTTTAGATGGAAGCCAAGATATTTTATCCCTTCATCAAAAGGCTTTACATCAAAAGGATAAAGAGCCTTGTATACTTCTACCTCCTGATACTCCATAAGGTGAAAATATATGGTGGATTTTTTACCATTGATATGCATACATGTGGCTCGACTGAAAAGGTCTAGTATACTCTTTAAGGTCTCCGCGTCTCTCCTTTGACCACTGCAAAAAAATAGCACATCATCCACAAAAAGTAGATGAGTGAGTTTGATGGTTTGCGAGAATGAGACCCCTTGAAAATACCCTCTACGTTTTGCTTCTAGTAGAGCCCGACTGAGCCCTTCTGCGGTCATCATAAAAATTAAGGGGGACAACAACCAACCTTTCATGAGTCCTCTCTCTGATTTGAAAAAGGGAGAAACTGCACCATTGATGAGTACTGGAAAGGACACTGACATAATACATCTCATAATCTAATTTATAAAGGGGAGAGTAAATCCTAAATGAGTTAATAACATCCTCAAAAACATCCAACTGACTCTGTCGTAGGATTTTGAGAGATCTATTTTGAGGAACACCCCTTTGGTTTTCTATGTCTTCATGGTGTGTAAGGCCTCCTATGCCACACCAATTGCCTCATGGATCTATCTTCCTGCCAAAAATCCAAATTCTTCTTATGAAATGGATTTTTAGAGGACCACTTTGAGCCAACGACTGATAATTTTTGCTATCACCTTATAGACGCAGTTGCATTGTGAGATCGGTCTGAAGTCTTCCATTGAAATGGGACCACCCTTCTTTGGGATGAGGTAAATGGAAGTAGCATTGAAAGTAATATGTATATACTCATTTTTCCTCTACTCTTCTATGTATTTGAGTATATCCTTTCCTACTAGGTCAAACAATCCCGCAAAAAAATCCATGGACCACCCATAAGGTCCTTGGATTTTGTCTTTTTGAAAACTGAGCACTACTTCTTTGAGCTCTTCTTCAAAGACTTCCTCCATTAAAGCCCTATTGTATTCATCTTCCATAATGTTAGGATAGTTAAAGGCAAGTTGAATGATGGCATCTAAGGTTACAATTTGGGATCCAAGATGTGTCAAGTCCTTGAAAGAAGTGAGTTGCTACCCTGCTAGATCCTTTAGTCCTCAAATTGTGTTTGCCAATTTTATGCCTTTTGCATTAGCTTTGAAGAATTTTGTATTCTCGTCCCCACTGTGAATCCAAAGGGCCCTTATTTTTTGTCTCCTTTCCTCTTCTCTTAATTGAAGGAGTTGTCTTCTCTTTTTTTCTAGAGCTAGTAGAGCCTCTTTGCCTTATGGAGATGAAAAACCTTTTTTTCAGAATCATAGATTGATTGTAGTTCAGTCTCTGTGTTGATGAGTTCCTTCTCTGCCAACTACTTTTTCTTTATTTCCCATTCGATTGTGTCCCGTTTGAGGGTTTCTATATTGTTTCTGAACTAGACAACTTCCCTCTCATCTTGGTTTAGAGGAATCCATATCATTTTTACTAGATTGATAAATTCCTCCTCCTTCAACCAAGCCAAATTAAATTTGAAAGGGCTTGCTGGTTTTCTTGTGTTTCCTGTAACCTCAAGGAAAATTGGATAGTGATCCGATTCTCCTCTAGTACCCATCCATTGTCTAAGGAGGATAGGTTCCTCCACCAGGTGGGTGGAGATTAAGAACTGATCTATTCTTTTAGCAATATGCTCATCCCCCATCCTCTTATTTCTCCAAGTTGGATGAAATTTGACAAGGGCAATGTCTAGTAGGTCAGATGCTTCCATTTTTCTTCTAAAAAAATATGTTTGGGTGTCACTCTTGTTGGATCATGTTGTCATTGATGCCAAAGGATTGATGTCAAAGGTCAAATGATTGATGTCAAAGGATTGATATCAAAGGAAAAATGTTTTGTCATAGTATATTGATGGATCATGTCAAATGGATTGATTTCAAGTGGATTGATGTCAAGTGGAGTCATATTCATATGATGTCATGCATAGATGAAGATGGATCAATGAATTGTCATTGATATATGATGCATAGATGAAGATGGATCGATGTGGTTTCATTGATATATGATGCATAGTTGGATTTATATAAATATGATCATTATTGTCTTATCATGGTTGATAAGGAGTACAAATGGATGAACTCCAAAGTGGTCCCCTTATGGTGAAAGCCCTCACGGGAAGACGCTTTGCGGTTGAGTTATCCTAGAAGTATGGTTAGAGAACCCATGCTTAATTTTGGAATAATGAGATGAAGATAAATGAATCTGTCAGTGAAAATATCCTAGATGGATAGTGCTTGTCATTACATTTCTGGTGGTATGTGGAACATCACATAAATCGTTACGGTTAGAGAGTTATGGCCATGTGAAGTTGGAGAAAGGTTTGGGTAATGGACCCAACTTTGTTTGATGGATAATGGTATGAGTTTTGATATATTTGCAAGTAAGAATATTCTAGATGGATATTACATGTCATGCCATTTCTAGTGGTATGTGGAACGTCACATAACTCCTCACGGTTAGAGAGTTATGGCCATGTGAAGTTGGAGAACCCTCATGAGTCATCTAGAAGCCCCAAAAGGTCAAAGTAGTCAAAGTGGTTTAAGAGATTTTATAAGGTAAATAATAAAGTGAAGTGATGAGTGTACTATAAGTCAAAGTGAATACAAAATAAATTATTTAAATAATAAAGTTAATGGAAATTTTTTTAAGTGGTCAAGTGGCTATTGGATATATGGACAAGTAGCAAATTGGACATAGATGACTATGTGGAGAAAGTGGCTATGTGGACAAAGTGGTCTAGAAGATGCTTCTAAGGAAGTTACTTGGAGAGTATAAATAAGAGGAAAGGGAGAGTATAAATGTATTGTTGGACACACTGACCACACTGAGAGGTGGGGGTGAATCAGTGTAGGGCTCTTTTTAAAACTTCCCCTTCACAAAACTTCTTATTTAGCAATCACCAATTTCTCATCACTTAATGCTGTCATTTATAAACAGTTAAATGTGAACATACATCAACAACATATACCAGCAACAAATACCATCAATAAGTCATCACCACAAGGAACACAAAGAACACAAGATGTATGTACAATTTTGTTTTTATTACAGACTACAATCCTTGGGTTATCAACAACAACTGAATAGAGTTACAACTCCACAAGAGCACCATCTCTACAATGCAAGACTCAACTTACACAACTCAACATCAACTGAGAAGAGGAATCAATACTCAATAGATACCAATATGTCAACAGGTACGTGACTTGTTAGTAGTGCAACATGCATATGTACACGCCCTACTAGTAGTACAACTCATGCATGCACATGACCTGTCTGTACTACAACCTGCATGTTCCTTATGAACAATTAGGGTTTTCTCTCCATGAAAAACTCAGATCCTCTACAGCCTTCAGTCACATCCACTTCTGTCTTTCACTGTCCAATATGAACCATAACCAATCACAACACATCTATTCTCTCAACTAACTTAATCATGCTCCTTAACCATACAATATGAATGCTACTTAATCATGTATAAGCAATCAATATACTATGACAATAAATTGTTCCTTTGATATCAATCCTTTGACCTTTGACATCAATGACAACATGATCGAGAAACCTCCCCCTTTGGAATTGATGACAATACCAACATTGATGTCAACACCAAACATTTTATGGCAACATGTAGACAAGGCATTGCTCTACATCAATAGTCATCTCAATCAATGTGACTATCTCTCCCCCTTTGAAATCAATGGCAAAGGGTAGTTATCTCCTTGGGGCTGCTCCCCCTTCCTGAGCTCTCCTTGGGGTTTCTCCCCCTATATGAATGCCTTTGAATCTTCCTATGAACAATCTCTCCCCTTTTGAACAAGGGATATCAATCTGATATAATGTTGAAGATATATAGCTCATGCTCCCCCTGTGACCATCGCTCCCCCTGGAACTATGCCTCTATGCTCTTTCTCCAAGTATAGGTCTCTTTTTCAAGTATTTATCTTTGCATCTAATAAATATCTCCTCCTGGAATCATGGGAAGAAGAATGACTCCCTCTATGGGTATGTATCCCCCTATCTTCTCTGCAATATGAACAATATGCTACCACTGCAATATGCTTATGCTGCAAATGCACTTGCTTGGCACATGTGGGATACATTTTTAGTGCATGTTGATACACTCATAGATGGTATATGTTTGTGGATGATAGTACTTGGATAAAGTACACCATTGCTATTACTTGATTAACATATACTTTGGTACATGATATATGGGATGATATAGTTGAGACACTTGATTGACTGAGATACATGGTTGTGGCACTTGGTTCATGATGGAGGCATATCATGAGTGATATGAAACTTGTTTGAGGCACATGGTTGTCATGTTGGTAGAGGCATATGGTTGATACACTTCATTGATGATATCTTATGGCATATTGTATGGTATTGATGTACATGGATGTTGTGCATGGTTGGCACATTGTATGACACATGATGTACTTGGTTGATAATTTGTTCATGATTCTCTATTCATTGTTGACATATATTTTTCTTCATGATGTATGGTATGGCACAAGTTTGATGCATGGACAGGTCCAAGGATCATCATAGAAAAAGTAGTTGATCTATGTTCCGGTTGAGCAGTAGAATTTGCAGCAGAAGCATATTGCAGTGGTAGCATATTGTTCATATTGTAGAGAAGATAGGGGGAGACATACCCATAGAGGGAGTCATTGTTCTTCTCATGATTCGAGGAGGAGATATTTATCAAATGCAAAGGTAAATACTTGAAAAAGAGACCTATGCTTGGAGAAAGAGTACAGAGGCATAGTTCCAGGGGGAGCGATGGTCACATGGGGAGAATGAGCTATATATATTTAGCATTACATCAGAGTGATATCCCTTGTTCAAAAGGGGAGATATTATTCAGAGGAAGATCAAAGGCATTCCAACAGGGGGAGAAACCCTAAGGAGAGAACTACCCTTTGCCGTTGATGTCAAAGGGGGAGAGATAGTCACATTGATTGAGATGACTATTGATGTAGAGAAATGCCTTGTCTACATCTTGCCATCAAATTTTTGGTGTTGAAATCAATGTTGGTATTTCCATCAATACCAAAGGGGGAGATTGTTGGATCATGTTGTCATTGATGCCAAAGGATTGATGTCAAAGGTCAAAGGATTGCTGTCAAAGGATTGTTATCAAAGGAACAATGTCTTCTCATAGTATATTGATGGATCATGTCAAATGGATTGATGTCAAGTGGAGTCATAGTCATATGATGTCATGCATGGATGAAGATGGATCAAGGAATTGTCATTGATATATGATGCATAGATGAAGATGGATCGATGTGGTTTCATTGATATATGATGCATAGTGGGATTGATGTAAAGATTACTCATTATTTTCTTATCATGGTTGATAAGGAGTACAAATGGATGAACTCCAAAGTGTTCCCCTTATGGTGAAATCCCTCACGGGAAGACGCTTTGCAGTTGACTTACGCTAGAAGTATGGTTAGAGAACCCATGATTAATTGTGGAATAATGAGATGAATATCAGTGAATCTGTCAGTGAAACTATCCTAGATGGATAGTGTTTTTCATTCCATTTTCGGTGGTATGTGGAACGTCACATAACTCCTCACGGTTAGAGAGTTATGGACATGTGAAGTTGGAGAAAGGTTTGGGTAATGGACCCAAGTTTGTTTGATGGATAATGGTATGAGTGTTGATATGTAATAATATTCTATATGGATAGTACATGTCATGTCATTTCCAGTGGTATGTGGAACGTCACATAACTCCTCACGGTTAGAAAGTTATGGCCATGTGAAGTTGGAGAACCCTCATGAGTCATCTAGAAGCACCAAAAGGTCAAAGTAGTCAAAGTGGTTTAAGTGATTTTAGAAGGTTATTGGTACAGGTTGTTACAGTGGTATATCTCACAGTGATAGTGTGACAATGGTTCCATCATTCTACTTCTACGTCAGGGTGGTTGGGCGGGGAAAGGACAGATGGTTGTAGCCACCTTCTGGTTGTAGCCAAAGAACATAAGGGGTTGTAGCCTCCTTCTGGTTGTAGCTAGAGAATTGGGGAGTTGGAGCTTCCCTCAGGTTGTAGCCTGAGAAACTAGGGGGTTGGAGCCTCCTTCCAATTACAGCTGGAAAAAAAAGGAAGTTGGTGCTTCCAATGAATGTAATTCTTCAATACATATAAGAAAAAACATTCCGTGGTTTTCTCCTACTTTGGGTTTCCACGTAAAAACATTGGTGTATTGTTTATGTGTATGATTGATTTGTTCATTATTTATTTACTCTGCAAATATTGGATGATAATGCTACATTGATATAACACTTGCATTATATGGTTAAAAAGGATTAGATTTATCTATTACTGATTCACCTTCCCTCTCACTAATCCAACAAACCTGGTCTCTATGTCCCCATGATTCTGCAAGACCCAAAGAAAAATTTAAGTCCCCCGCCAAAATGAGATTTCTTTCCTTTGTGAAAGATTTGTCTAAAAGGTTGTCCCAAAAAATTTGGAGATATTGAGAAGGGTCATATACATTTAAAATTGTGAACACCATGCCAAGGTCCTCCACTCTGACTATCATTCCAAGTCCAGAGGCATAACCCCATGAATTTTCCAATTTTATGGATCTGGTCTTCCAACCCATGACCAAAACACATGATCTCCCAGAAGAATCCGACCCAAAAAAACTCCAACCTATGAAAAGATTTTCCAAAATAGGGACCACTAGGTTTGTAACCCCCAGTGTCTCCTGAATCATGATGATGTTCGACTCCACCAACCTGTGGAGGGCAGATTTCTTTGAAGGATTCACAAAACCCCTATTGTTGAAGGAGAGAAATTTCATTTTGAACCCCCTCCTGGGGTTGGCATCGCTGTAAGGGCCTTTATGATGGAAATTTGACATCCTGATACCATGTCAGTGGATGCCTGGGACTGAGCTTTTGCTAGAAAATATTTTCTCCCCCTCCCTTTACTTAAAACTACAGATGCAGGATTTAGACCTAGACCATCCATATTTTGGGGTAACTCTCCAAGGGCCTTGATAGGTCTGTTTCTCAATTGGTAACGAACTATTTCCTCCTAAAAAATGATTGAGGATTCTTGTGAGTGGCTGGGTAAAAAGGAAGAGGGATGGACCAGGAAAGGGGCCAACGAGAGTTGGGACAAAGGGGGCCCTAAATATGAGGGGGAGTAAGAGTGATGAGATTCTGAGGATAAATGTATATTATTCAGAGGGGCAAACAATTTTTTTCCCAGAAACGATAGAGACTAAAAGTAAAAACTTAGAGAGGAAGAAAAGAGTCTGGGAGGCATACCCAAATGAGCTTCAATACCCTGTCGGAGTAGTCATCCTGAAGCTAAGTCGGTCTTTGCGGTGGATTGATTGTAGCTCGATCCCAAGCCTGATGCAGTGGAATCATACCCATCGCGATGCCTTTGATCCTCCCAACCATCTTGGAGAGATGCATCATGAGAAACCAAAGCTGATCTACCTTGCTTTGAGGGTTTGGTACAAGAGACATCCCCTTGGGACCAAGGTCCTCTTTTCCTGAATTTTTCTCATGGGGAAGAGATCCTTTCGCGTCTCATTGGCATAGAACACTTGGAGGCTCGATGACCATGTTTGTGGCATCAATGACACTTGAAGGGTATGCCTTCATAGTCATGCTTATGCATAAAGACCCTATTTCCCCAGGATAGTTCTAGGTCTTCGGAGAGCCATTTTCTAAGGTTAAGAGAGACTAGGATCCTTTCCATCGACATTCTCCCAGTGGATATAAAAGACATGCCAGAATCCAGATAGGTTCCAAGGGCATTCCAATTTTTTCTAAAACATTTCACCATCCAACACTCTGGTGGCAGCCCCGATAGCCTAACCTAGACCAAAAGTTCATCGATGCGCTCACGAATTGCGTCGAAGAAAGGAGACCATTTATTCATAAGTATAGGTGTCAAATCTATACACCAAGGAGATATTAGGACCTTGGCCATGTCCTATCCATTATGAAACTTAAACATGAATCAACCCTTAGCAAGGATATGAATCGAGGGTAACTAGTTCAGAGTGGTCGCCCAATTCTTTTGGACCCAATCCATCCACTGAGTGGGGCCCAATTTCCAACCTTTTTCTTTTCCCACCACGACCCTTTCGGCCATATCCAGAACCTCTGGAAGCATGACGTCGTCGCCTAGGGCCAACTTATGTGGATGATGAACAAGTTTAACACCAACCTGTAGTTTTTTTTTTTGGTAGTTGGATTCTCCCCTAAAACCTCCAAATGCTTATTCCTGAAGGACTCCTCCTTACTCCCTATTGGAGTTGATGAAACCCCAAGTAAACCCCCCTTGACCCTCCCCTAGACTGGGCGAAAGGGGGATTCTGAATTTTTTTTTTTACGGATCTAGAGAAAAAGACTTATCAACTTTTGGAGGGGAAGGAAAGAACTGTTGAGGGGAGAAGGAAGCCGGATGGAAGGGGGATCATTCAAAATGAGGATCAAATGAACCGATGTACTTTCCTTCTTGTTTTGCAAGGGCTTGATGAAGGTCTGCAAAAAATGGGTTGTTTGGAAAAATACCATCAAATAGGGTCGAGTGCGAGATACCTGAATTTGTCCACCATGCACCAGACTTCCAACCCTCACCTTTTGAGGATGCAGTTTCCCAGGATGAGAAGTGTGGTAAGAAACAAGGGGAGGTCACATTGGACTGCATGCCAAAAGGCGTACCACTGGGAGGAGGGTACTAAAGGGGAAGAGCAACCCCATAAAACAAACCTCGAACTTGTGGCTCAGACGGAAAATAAGTAACAACACTCAGATTGCCGACAACAAGAGACAATGTATCTAGAACATGGGCAGGAGAGTGAGCAGATGGTAGGCTCCAGATCAGATGCCCTTCTGACAGATCCTCTTTGTAGTCTACATGGTCTTTGTATCCGTCAAAATCCTCCCCCACAGAATCCATCACGCCGTCGTTAACTGCTCTCCAAACTCCAACCTCCTGACACCCCAAAGTAACTACTTGTTTACTATGGCCATGGGTAGAGAAAACTATAGGAGAAAAATATCTCGACACCCACTGTGGCTAGGGTTTCCTCAAAGCATGACCCCATCCGCTCCCGACTTTTCCCACATTCTCATCTCCCCTTCTATGTCAACATTTATTGTGTATGTATAAGTACCTAAATATTTGATTACTATTTTTAACTCTCATTTTTTAACTTTACACTAATTTAATTTACTTGCAAACTATAATGAGACAATATGTGTAGATCCCTTGCTACTAAACCCAACAATTCATATTTTTCTAATACCGATTAAATCAAATACATGCATGCTAAAAACGCCCATGCAACTAACAACATTTTTTTTGTTTTTACAAAAACTGGTAAATATTTTCCATTAAAAGGTATGGTCAAGACAACTCAGATACAAAAGATGAGATTTAGAATTGCAAAGCTATCAAAAAATGGTTGTATTGAGCCTGTTTCCCAACAAAAATATAGCTTTTTCTTGAGTTTGTTTCAAATTCGAACACTACTGCAACTTTGAACTATGTATAGACGATAATAGATACCAAAAATACATATACCGAGGCAAAACATAAGTAATTAAGGAATTTTTAAGTCTTCTACCAGATCCAATTTGGAGGCTTGGAACCCTATTTGCTCTATTCTTCATCCAGAGGGTTGTTAATATCATGAATTAGAGCTACTGATGCTTCAGAGGTGACTCGGGCACTGTCTGGTGGAGTCTGTTGAGCTCTAGATCCCTCTCTCTACTCCAATTTCCTCTGAAGGTCCTCATTCTGGCTCCTTAGTGCTTCTACTTTGTCTTGGGGGTTCCCAATTAAGGTTCGATGTTGTACTAGGGTTTCCACTGCCTATGAGACAATTGAATTGAGTGCACAGATTTTGATAAACATTCTCTAGTGGCTCTATGAGTCGCTGACCTCCATCTCACTATCCATACGTTGCCTAGTGTTAAAATTTCGCTTAAGCAGTTAAGTGTATTCAATATTCTTTAACTTTTAACAATTAGTATAATAACTACATGCATCAAGATCACTGAAAGAAAGACATCCACATTATACACAAGATTTATCTTGGGAAACCCTCTTAGGGGAGAAAACCCAATAAAGCTTCTTCATTATAGATTCATCAACAAGTACAATGTCTCTCTCCAATAGAGATCTCACAAAACATAAGATAACCAAAAGATAGACTAGAAACCCTAACCATAATAGAGTAGCACACCACTAGACCAAGATAGACCTCCAACATATAACCAAAACCCTTCACCAAAACACCCTTGCTTTGTAGCTCCGTCTCCTCCTTAGACTTGCACACTTTTCCTTGAGAGAGAGAACTTGTGTTGTGTGTGTTCACCAAATGAGGCGCCTAGCCTCTTATAAGTACAAGTTGAGCCACCCTGAAATTAGGTTAGGGATGGATTGTACAAATGACACTTTCTAATTTACATTTTACTTTTACAAAGGAACAATAGGGCCGACTTTACAAATACAACATAATATTATTCTTTTTGGGTTTTTACTTGGTCTAATACAATTAAATATAATGAGAATATCTTCTGAAGCTACTCAAACATCAACACTCCCTCTTAGCAAGGAAGGTATTCTTCGGGCACGATCTTCACGACTGCTTCTGCACTTCTGTACACTTGACCATTGGCTTGTTGACTTTCCACAAATCTATATTGAAGAAGTTTTGTAACTTCGCCATGCATCTAGGGTCTCATAATCCTTCCGGGGTTTATGTCATCATGGGGCTTTAACTTGCCAACTCACACATAATCTAGCATCTAATTCATACAGAAGTAGTAACTCATCATCTCATAAAAAATCTAACATCTAGTTCATACAGAAATGGCAACTCATCAACTCACACAAAATCTGACATCTAGTTCATACATAACTAGTAACCTTTGGTTGGCACACAAGGAAACTGGTCCGCAGTGACCAGGAATATAATCACAAGGATTAGGCGATGTAGTGTGAACACACTACCCATCTATCCCAAGGCTAGGAAACACCTCCAACCACATAGGTTGGCCCTCCAGCTTTAAAAGCTGGGAAACTCGCCAACCCTGAAGGCTCAACATCTGCTAACCTTATGTGAGGTCATGCTGATTGGTGCCATAGTCAGTAACGTGCCCGTGACTAACTACCCACTGCTAATGCCACATACTGATGCTACTACCCTGGAATCACATTTGTAACTCATCAGTCCCTCTTACTAGGGAAGTCCTTTTGGACCACACCAAGCTTGTCTCTAAAGTACAAAAACTTCACTCTCTATAGAGGCTTGGTCAACACGTCTGCTATCTGCTCATTTGTAGCGACATACTAGAGCTTCACTACTCCCTTCTGCACCATATATCTGATATAATGGTACCTGATCTTGATATGCTTGGAATTGTCAAGAAACATTGGGTTCTCTGACAACTTCACACAACTATGGTTGTCACACCAGATACAAGTCACCTATAACTCGAGATCAAACAATCCTTCAAGAAGATTTTAAAGCCACATTGCTTCACTAGTTGAACATGCTGCTATATACTCTGCCTCAACCGTACTAAGCACCACACTAGTCTGCTTCCTGCTAAACCATGAGATCATCATTGATTCCAAACTGAAGCAACATCCAGATGTACTCTTCCGTTTTGTAACACTACCGACCCAATTTTAATTAGTAAATCCTTGCAGGTTTATCTCACGATCTTGAACATATCTGAGACCATAGTCAATTGTACCTTTTAGGTACCTCATCACATATTTTGCGGCAATCAAGTGAACACCTCTCGGCTCAACCATATACTGACTCAATGTTTTCACCGCAAAACATATATCTGGCCTCGTGTTCATTAAGTACATCAACGAACCAATTATCTGTCTATACATGGTGGCATCCACTGTCTCTGAAGATGTATCACTTAATAACTTCAGATTTGTCACAATCGATGTAGGCATGGCTTTACAATCCATCATTCTGAATCTCTTCAGAATATCTACAGGATATTTTCCTTGGTTAAGGAAAATCTCACTCGGTCTTTGCCATACCTCTAGACCTAAGAAATAATGCATCATACCCCTGGGTCTTTCATCTCTAATTCTATAGCAAGCTTCCTCTTACTTTCAATGAGCTTCTCATCTCCTATTAGAAACAAGTCATCCACATATAATAGTAATATCACTGGTCCACCATCTACAACCTTGTAGTAAAGGTTGGAATCTGCTTTACTCTTGGTAAGGCCCAAGCTCATTAGGAAATTGTCAATTCTATCGTACCATGCCCTAGGTGCTTGCTTTAATCCATACAAGGATTTCTTCAATCTGCACACATGTTTCTGACTGTCATGTGTCTTGAAACCTTGTGGATGCTCCACATACACTTCCTCTTCTATTATACCATTTAGAAAATTTGTCTTCACGTCCATCTGGTGTACCTTCCACTTCATTACTCCAGCTATTGCAAGTATAGCTCTAATAAAAGTGTATCTCACCACGGGAAAAAATGTCTCCTCATAATATATTCCTTCTTTCTAGGAGAAACCATGTGCCACGAACCTTGCCTTGTACTTATCGACATTGCCATCTACAAAATGCTTCGTCTTATAAATCCACTTGGAACTTACCACTGTCTTCTCTTTCGGTCTGAGAACCACATCCCAAATGTCATTCTTTACAATGGATTGATACTCTTCAATCATGGCATCCTTCCATTCTTTCTTCTCTGCATCCTCTTCATAAATGGTAGGCTCATCATCGACAATTTCACTTAGCAATGCCATGTAACAAGAGTATGTTTGTGGTCTCTTGCTTTCTTTGAAAGATCCATCTAGAGCACCATACTTCTCTGCATCTTGAATAATTTCTCGAGCCCAAGCTGATCTTATCTTCTTTGTATTCATCTCTCGGTATGGATATGCAGGTCTCTGTGGTTATTCCATATCATTATCTTCTAGTACATTATCATCGCCTGCATATGTATATGCAACTCTAGGAACTTCAGTTTCCTCATCATGGACCTCATCTGCATGATTTTGACTCGATCTACTGAAATATGCACCCTCATCGAAGGTGACATCTCTGATAGTCTCAATATGTCAGTGACCAAGGATATAGACTTTTTATGCCTTCGTTGTTTCACTATATCCAACAAATATACCTGTTATAGGATAAATCGGTAAATGCGGACATAAAATAATCTCCCTAGATCCACCTGGATCTAGAAAAAAATAGGACAGGACATGACGCTTTCCCTAAGTTACAATAATTGATCTAAGTGTCAAAGAAGGAATTTATGACTTACCTTTGAGATCGCTTCCTTATATCTTTGTTGTTCCCTCTTTTCTCCGGTGGTCTTGTGAAACCAGGTCTGCAATGACACAAACCAACCAAAGTGAAAGCAACTATGATAGATTCAACGAAAACTTAAACATGAGATCAAGGAGTCATGTAATAAAATGAGAATAATTTTATGGGAAAGAAACATGCCATTGTATTATATTGAATAAAAGTAGAAGATACAACCGAAATGCCTTGATGTCGCAAGTTCCCTTTTAGTGGTCCTTCGTTCCAACACACACATATACTTGTTCCGTAATTTGCACGAAGATGATCTTCAAAAGCTTGATGGGAAAATGTAGGCCTCAAGCGTCAACTGGAATAATATTCTTCACACAATCTCCAGCCTATTCTTCCAACAAATCTTTTGCTCAACTTTGCTTAACTGTTCTTAACCTTTTCCATGAGAATCCCATTATTATATAGGAGAAGCTGAAGTGGTTAAAAGGATGAGGATGAACCCACTAGATCAGAGAAGTCAGTAGGATCGTAACCATACAGACACCACCTCACATTCCATAAGATTCACCTTCTATAAACTTCTTTAACTTCTTTCCTATTTTGGCTTTCAAATGCCGTCATACTCTGCATATATAGCAGCCTGCGGAAATCCCGCAGGCCAACTATAGAGCAGCCTGCAGAAATCATGGATCTCTGCACTGTACACTATGGGTAGCCTGCGACGTCCTTCTAAAAAGTAATCTTCTAGAGGAGGAAAGAAGTCACTTTTCTTAGGAAAAAAATGATTTTGAGAGCCTGATCACATGCTTGTAAAGTCATTCTCAGAGTGACCAAAATAATGTGTAACAGAATGCCCCCTAAAGTATGAGATTGGAACTTGTGACAACTGAAATACTTTGTAAAATACTTGTGTGTGTTGGGAACAAAGAACACACCAATCAGGAACCTGCAAACAAACAAGCATTTGCACGATATGATACCATGTTTGAAGTAGGCATTCCCATGTTCAGACTACAAATGATTGAACTTGTAAGTGTAAGTCATGGCCACTAATGATACACTGTGGATCCATGCCATCAAAATGCTACATAGCCACCAGAAATACACTGTGGATCTATGTACGTGAAAAATTCAGATGCAAACATAGAAACGAGACATACAAAGTGGATCTATGTGTCAATACAAATCATCAATATTCCATCGCAACCTGGACCAGGAATGATGAGATCCAGGGTCTTCAATCCGGTCGTCCGTAAGTACAAATCTAGCCATGTGATTACAGGTGTTGGAGTCGAACATGGTTAGAAACCACTTGATTATCGATCATTAATGAAAACCGTTAACAAGTGCGAGGGAGATCACCATTGATGTCAATGACTCCCAAGGTATTGTAGTACAATCCAACGAATGTGAATAAATAAACTAAAGTCGAACATTCGATGGAATATTTTGATCAGAGACCAATGATGTGAATCTGCTGTCAAGAGTGAAGAAACCTGCCATTAGGGCATGCATGCTCTAAGGTACTAAACAATTTCTAAGTCTCGTCCCTAGATAATGAGTTGAAGTTGACAGGAAGAGACTCGTCACAAGAAGGCCTTGATGTATCCCCCATCAATGACACAAAATAAGTAATAGATTTAGGATAGAGTAAAATATGAATATGATATGAAACTAACACAGGGAAGGCCGACACAGTAGGAATTGACAACTGCAGATGGCCGACTCAAAAGAGGGCTTATTCGGACTGCTCTTGAACATATGGATGACACAACGACAGTCTTGGAAACATTGACTCAAAGACGACCCAGGATATAAACTTATAGAAAGTCAGACGAGAGACAAATGGATTTCCCAACCCGGATTCAAGTGATGAAAGGGGGTGTCATGTTCAAGAGCGACTAGTACTTCCACTAACACAGATACAAAGACACATTTATTTCCCAAATTCCCCCCCACCATTTCTGGCGAGTACCTCTTTATTTTTATACAATCTTGAGGAGGATAACATATGCTTGTAATGTAAGCTCATCCTTCGGACGAGTCCCTCAGAGTATTTTTAACGAACCGTAAGAAGGAGTGGGTCGGTCCCATGCGGGTCTTTCAATGTTTGTTTAACGAGTCCAAAGATAGAAAAATCGGGGGTTTTTCATGTTTATTGAGTCTGAAAAACACTTAAGGAGAACTCTCTGAGTTCCTTTTTCGTAAAATAGTTCAACGGGACCAAAAAAGTGATAAACTATCACCCATCGAACGTTTTATTCAAATACTTTTACGAACGTGAACAGAACAAGGTCGCTCGACAATATTTTCATTTTTATGGAGTGTGAAAAGAGCTTAAATGATACTCCATGTGTGTCTCTTTTCGTGTTACCATGATGAGTACGAAAAGACGACAAAAGTATACTCCGTTGCATTCTCATAAATTTTCGAGCACGAGGATGAACAAAGAGTGAACTCGAGGTTTTACTAAAAAACCCTAAAAAGTACTGATATGCGTAGCGAAGATAAAACAAATTACGGAACAAACATCCATACTCCGTTAATTAGGACTCTAGTTTTCTTCCTGCAGGAAACAAGACACTCATGAAGCTATTAGACTTGAGGGTTAATAACAAAATGCATTTATATAATATGAAATATTATGAAAAAAGGTAAAAAGTGAAATAAATAAGAGTAAGAGCTCTTTTTACCATTTCATTTGCATTTGGTCAAGAACTTGTCTAAAAGCCCCTTTTTACCCCTTACTTAAGATGTCGATTGCGAGGAGCACAGGTGACCATTCGGCGAACGGTCTCCTTCAAGACGGTAAGCTCTTCATCCTCTTCTTTTTGAATGGATTAAAATTCGTTTTTAGTGGTTGAAAGATGTTTTTTGGGTGATTTTTTGGGCCGGTAGGCGTGCGCTGGGGCCACTGTAGGTGACTAGTATCGGCCCCTGTAGAAATCAAGGATTTTCGTAGGCGCCCAATGGCTCACCTGCAGAAACCCCACACTGTAATTGAAGCCCGGTTGGGACGGCCGAAAACCCAAAAATAAAATCATGCGTTGGACCAAAAAGAATTCAAAAAAATGATGATTAAAGTTGCTAGCTGTCTTCTCTCATCTCCATGCAAGTGTTTGATTGCCAAAATGTTGGAGTGGAGAGAACGAGAGCACGAGGATGATGAATTCATGGATTTGAATGATCCGGGCACCGTAAATTCCCTTCGACAACGTGGCTTGTTAAATTTCTTCAAAATCCAGGGCATGAGAGCCCAACTGAGATTATTAGAGTACTTGGTCCACATGTGGTACGTGGACCAACAAGTGTTTCATGTGGGTGTCCATGATATTTCCTTGTACATCAAAGATATTTACTTTTTTGATGGGGCTATCCCGTTGTGGGGCACATGTGACCCTAACAGGGGGTCGAGGTGGTGGCTTGCTGATGAGCGAGTACATCTGTCGGTATTGCGAACCTGAGGTCGAGAGGTGCAAAGGTAAAGTGGACATCAGAGGAGTTCATGATCCGACTCTCAGAACCATTTTTTTTACTATTGCACGTATGGCGGGAAGTGCTTCGTCGCACATGGCCCTCCAGAGTTATTTTCAATACGCCATTGAATGCACAGAACCTCGAGTGTTCAATTGGTGTGACGATATGCTCCGTAGTATGAAGGCACAACTCACTAAAAACAAGAATGGAGACCTAAGGAAGTTTGGGTATGGGTCCATTTTGGTGTCTTTCTTCTTAGAAAGAGTCCCTCATTTGCGGCTGCAGGTAGAGTGGGGAATACCAGCCCCACGAGATCCAAGAATGAAACGATGGTGTGACCTTATGGCTTGACATGTAGGGGGCCCCATTGTCAAGTACAATGATGCATTTTTTGACTGGTTAAGGCCCCAAATTTTGATGATTGATGATTATGTGTATGCTGACCTGGACTTTCAGGGCGATCCCGACTTGGTTCTCCCTAAGGAATTTCAGTGGGGAAATCTAGGTAAGAAAGACATTTTGTTCTTTATTGTGTTTTTGTGGATTTTTAGGATATAAGATGTTTTTTTGTGTTTTTGATCTAAAGACTGATAAAAAACTTTTGACCATGCACATGTAGGGCCACACCAGCCTCCAGGCACATATCCAATCCAGAGACGAGGAGAGGCAGGTGTAGTAGCAGGGTGGGATGCTGGTGACTATGAGGTAATGGAGTAGAACCTAGAGGGTCTGACGACATGCATTCCCGACATCTCGATCAAGGAGATCCCGAGGTGTTATCAACACCATACTATAGGCGTGTCCGGCTCACTTAGTCGGTTACTTCGTAGGGTGGCACATGCAGTAGTATGCTACCGTGAGCAACATCCATGATGGTATTTTGTATAAGCCACGGGCTTCATATTTTGATATTTTGTTCCTTGGATGGAAAACATTTTTGTAAAACATTTTATGATTATATATATACATGAGGCTTCTACCGGCTTACTATGCTTCTATATACAATGTGTAATGTGTGATTGGATTTATAAATGTCTCAAATGTATGTCTAACACATAATTAGCTAGAGCATCAGTTAATGTATTTAGACATCTAGGAATGTGTTGATATTCAATATAATTGAAATAACGTTCCAAGAGGCGAATTCGTAGATATACTCGTAACAAAGTAGGACTTCAGATAACATAGACATTACTTAACTGGAGCACTACTAGCTGCGAATCAAGTCATACAACGAAGTGACGAATCCCAAGTGAAATAACATCGGTCAATAATTCAATGACTGCGCTATATTCTGCGATATTATTGGTTGCACAACCGAGGCAAACACCTTGAAGATTGATAAGTTCGTTGGTAGGTGCATAGATTGCCCAAGAAGCAGAAGCTAGGTTCTGAGTACTACAACTAGCACCATCGATGAAGCCAATATAGGGTATTGAAGACACCGACATATGGAAACCAAGCACAATGCAAGGTAAGCAGTTGGGGGTGGAAACCAAATAATGAAAAAGAACAAAAAGTAACACACAAGAGTATGGTACAGTAAAAGTACAAGCACCCATGCAAAGACAGTCTAAGCATAGTACTTCTTCAAGTAAAGCCCATTTTTGGGTTCACTCAAAGGAATTCCATCATAATCTACTAACTCGTAAGCTCCCTTCTCTAACACTCGTTTGATGATATATGGACCTCGCTACATAACTTCAAATTTTCTGGCTCCTAGTAGATCACAATCTTGTTCATAGAGGAGAACTAGATCTCCCTCAGAGAAAACACACGGCTTGACATGCTTGTCATATTGAGCTTTCACGTGTTTCTTCTGGGTTTCAATAACTAGAGTGGCATCACGATGGGTCTCATCTAATTGCATAAGATGCAATAGACATTCTTCTTCGACAGAGGTGTTTGGGAGAAGTTCAACGACTAGCTTTAAAGATGGTATTTCACATTCAATCAGGAGAACGAATTCAATGCCGTAGACTAGTTGAAAAGGGGTAAATCCCGTAGCAGACTTCACAGATGTCCGATAGGCCCATAATGCTGAAAACAACATCATGTGCCAACTGGTCTTATGGATTCCTATTATCCGATGAAGCATAGTGATAAAGATTTTATTTATTGCTTCAACTTGGTCATTGGATTGTGGATAGTAGGGGGTTGAGTTTTCATGCCGAAGACCCAACTTGTCGATAAGTTCAAACATCATAAAGTTTTGAAAATGGCTACCGTGATCAGTAATGATAGCTTGAGGGATCCCGAATTGAGTAATAATATGATTAAATATGAAAAGGGTTGTAGTTTTCCCAGTATTGTCGAATGTAGGCATCACCTCGACCCATTTCATGAAATAATCCACGGCTATGATAATGTATCCATGCCCCCTGACTAAGTGAGGGTGACATGTCATGAAATTGATACCCCATTTTGCGAAAGGTCCGACAGAAACTACAGGGTGTAAGGGAGCGATATGTGATATTATTTTATTATTGTACGTTTGAAAAGCATGGCATTTTTGTACGACGATAATACAATCCTTAAATAAAGAAGGCCCAAAATACCATGATCATAAGATCTTTTGGGCAGTAGCATACCCAGACATGTGACCACCACATGCTCCAGAATGGCAGTCATTCAATGCTTTCTTAGCCTCATCATAGGTGAGACATTGTTGAAAAACAGAGTCAACCCCATAGAGATAAAGAGTGTCACCGAGGATGATATATTAACGAGCTTGATATCGTATACGAAGATGGTCAGTGCTAGATAGATCAGGGCGGAAAGTTTGAGTCTGGAGATATATAATGATATCTCCATACCAAAGGTCATCGAAACTGATTAGAAAAAGAGATTCATCGGGCAAAGAATCTTCTGCTACATTTTTTGTCTTAGTGCAGGGAAGGTCACACATCAGTTCAACAAACACCAAATATTTCTTAGACTTGGCGCATTCGAATTCTAAGTCAAACTCTTGGAGAATCACTATCCATTTAGAGTACTTTCACCCTAGCAATTGGTGTGTAAGAATGTGCTGCATGGGGTTTCAATCGGAAATTACAGTGGTCTTTCATAACAGGATGTAGTGACGGAAACGTTGGACAATTTGAACAACTGTCAGGGCCAGTTTTTTAACATGCAAATATTTGGTTTCGGTGGTCGTGAGACTCCGACTCAAATAATAGATGACATGTTCATCGTGTGAATCATCTTCTTGGACTAGAACCATGGCGATGGTAGAGTCCAAAGCAGTGAGATAAAGGAAGTAATCTCGACTATAATTGGGTGGGAAAAGTAATGGGGTACGGGTTAAAGTCAGTTTCAAATCTTCGAAATCTTTGTTGGCAGTGGAATCCCATATGAAATCAGAACCTTTCTTTAGCAGTTGAGTAAATCCGAGTGTTAATTGAGAGTAGTTTGGGATGAAACGACGTAAAAATTTTGCCTTCCTTTGCAAACTTTGAAGTTGGTGAAGTGAAGAAGGAGGAGGGAGATTGAGGATCGCCTCGACCTTCAAAGGATTGACCCTAATCCCCTGACGTGCAACGATAAAACCTAGAAGTCAGCTGGACTCCACACATAAAATACATTTGTGTGGGTTTAAGCATATACGATAGAATCGACAAAGAATGAAAATGGCTCGGAGGTGTGCCGAATGGTCACTACGATGCATGGAATGTGTCGGTAGGTCATCTAGATATGGCTGTACAATGTGCTTAATATCATGAAAAACATAAGACATGGCGCGTTGAAAAGTCGCACCGACGTTCTTTAAACTGAAGGGTAGTTTCTGATAGGCAAAGGTGCCCCAAGGACAAATAAAAGCGGTTTTGTGTTGATCCGCAGGAAATATGTTGATTTTATTATAGACGGAGAAATCGTCCATTAAAGAGAAGATTTCACTCCCGGTGCAATCGTCGACGATCTGGTCAAAGAAGGGGGTGGGAAAGTTGTCCTTAGGACAAGCTTGATTGATATCCCTATAATCGACACAGACACATATTGTACCTTGTTTCTTGTTAACCAGAACGAGATTGGATACCTAATCAGTTAAATCCATAGGATAAATAAAGCCAGCTTTAAGAAGTTTTTCAACTTCAAGCTTAATAACAGCTGCTTTACGGGGGTGGACCGAACGAAGTCTCTATCGGACGAGTTTAGCACTTGGGTATGTCTTAATTTTTGTACAACAATATCAGGGTCAATACCCGACATTTCTTCATAGCTCCAAGCGAAGATGTCACGAAACTCTTGAAAAAGTGATTTATATGTGACAACCTTGTCAGTGGAGCACGAAGCTCTGATGTGAACATTTTCAACAACTCCAGGTTTAATGGATATGTCGAGGAGGATGGTGGGTTAAATATTACTTAAGTTCCCTTCATACAACACGTCATGTGACGACTCGGGAATAGAGGAATCGATAACAACGGTTGATGGAATCGAGATTCGTTGGTAACTCTTGATGGTGTGTTGTTCGAACAAGAGAATGGAACGATGATGCCCATCATCTCAAGGGGTGTCTTGCATCGACATAACCGACATAATCATCTCGTCCATGGGAAAAATAACGTGGAATGGGTCAGGAGATGAATTACTGAGAGAGAGGGTAGAAAGGGTTGCTGATTGAATGGCTTGATAGGAATATTCAACCGGACTTAAAGACATTTGGTTGCCGTGGAGAGGATAATCCCCAGGTTCGGGTATTACCCATGGGTCAGAGGATGTGTGAGTGTTGCGAACGGAGGTGGAAATCATATTGATCGAGGCAACCAAAGGAGGTGGAACATCGGGAGGTGGGATCGGGAACATACCCATCGGAGTTGAATCTTTAAGTAGGCCCACATCGACGTTCTCATACCTAGGAGGTGTCTTCGCGATAAAAGGTACATTGCTAGTATGGGTGTCAGAGTTGAAAAAGGCTAGCTGGTCGACAGTAATGACCTTTCCCTGATGTGGAAAATGTATAACACGAAAAAGGGTAGACACAACGACATGCATCGCATCAATCCAACTACGGCCAAGTAAGAGGTTATAATCGAGAGGTGCATCAAAGACCTCAACTTCAACATTGACTGATTTTCCTTCCAACGTAATAGACAACGAAGGAAGTACACCATAGGGCTAGAATCCAGAGCCATTGAAGGCTTTAAGCATGTTATGTGATTCAGTAAGAGGAGGAGAGCTGATGGCCTTCCAACAGGCAACAAACATTACACACATGGAGGCACCCTCATTAATAACAGTCCTACAGATGTTCTTGTTGGAGACAACACCTTGTATTTCAAATGCTTGTTGAGGGGGGAGTCTCAGAATGTGATCTTCGAGGTAAAAAGTTATCAAATTTGTATCCGTAGGATCAATTCCACCGATATCCTTTAACAGTACCTTCCGTTGAGTAGGGAAACTTTGAAGGACTTCAAGAGCTGACATTGCAGAAGGTGCTTGCACTAGATCTTCTACAATATTGTAGTTCTGAGCAACATGTGCATTAGGGTTGAAGGCAGACTTTGGAACAACACCCTTTGGGGGAGGGAGAAGAACTGTATCGAGACACGGTCATTCGAGATGAAGAGGACCGTTGGGAGGTGAAGTTGAGGGAGGTTGTTGAACCAACGAAGGTGGTATATCGTCAACCTTCTCCTTTGAGGAAGAGTAATCTTTGGCCCGAGTGGTAAGTGTAATGTCATTCTTTATAGAATCACCAGTACACATAAGGACATATGAAGTAGTGGAGGGAGAGGGTTGGTCGTGATTGACCAATTGGGCCTACTGTTGAGAAGGGAAAGGTCGAGACAAAACGATAGGTGTGGGAGGTTTCACGGTCACTTGGAGGAACTTAGTGACCTCAGCCCGTCTTGGACAATCTTTCATATAGTGATCATCACCATAGATAAGGCAAGGGTATTAAGGTTTGCGCTTATCCTTATCATCAACAGGTTGAGTTTTGTCTTTCTCAGACTACGGGTTATTTTTATCCTCCTTATTCTTACCCTTCCCTTTTTTAGATTTATTCTTTCCGGCAGGGGTAGATTGAACAGAGTTAACCTCAGAGGTTTTGCTGGTGGGAGGAGTAGGAGATGAAGCATTTTGAACATTAGAAGCATTAGACTTGGGGTTGGTGGGAGAGGCTTGCGTAGTTTTAGGTTGAGCATGGAAAGTTCTAATCACACCATCAGTTGCATGAGAAACAACGAGGGTAGTTGAGGTAGCGGTAGTAGAAGGGCGAGGTGCATCAGGGAGTAAGTCGTAAAGAGTACCCGTTTGTGAATAAACAAGGTCAAGGTACTGAGCGCGACTGATAGCCTGTTCTTCGGTGACAACTCCACCCATGGAAATATCAAGAGAGATTTCATTCACGAATGATTTCATGAACCACTTTGCCAATAATTGATCAGGAAGATCGAGTTTGATCAAATGTCATCTTCGTCTCCACTCATGAATGTGATCAAAGATGTGAGTGGCCTTATTTTGCTTGAAGGAACTCATGATCTCAGTTCCTGTTTCATAATGGATCGGTAATTGGTAGTGTGTAAGGAAAACCATGGCTAGGGTATTAAAGTCAGTAAAGAAACCTCGTGGTAGTTCTATATACCACTTTGTAGCTAAACTCGTGAGAGTTCCTTGAAAGAGTCGTAACCGAATGGAATCATCCATCAAAGAGTTGGATGAACACCAAAGTTGGAAAGTCATGACATGGTCATTCATATCCTCTCTCGGTTTAACATCAAATTTTGGGATGTCAGACGGTAATTTGGCTGGTATAACAGGCCAGTGGGGAGAATGTAGGAAAGGATCATTCAATATTCTAGACAAATCAGGTAGATCCAAAGTGGATAAAAGGGTAATTGTCTATTCACAGGAGGATACTGGTGACTTTGGGGAGGGAGTCCCATCAGTATACCAGTAGGACCATAAGAAGTTTGTATGTGAGGCGAAGGTCCTAACAGATTTGGACGTGTGTGGAGAGGCATGTAGCCCATAGGGTTGTACTGATTGGGGATGTTCTCTTGGAGAGGGACACTAGATTGAACGTTTGAACCCCAAATGGGATTGGAAGAACCGAGGTATGACTGGACCGAATTAGGGGGTATAAAAGAGCTAACTTGAGGTTGTTTCCCCCCAGATGCTTGTGGATTTCCTTGAATAAGAATATTCCAATACTGGGCTAGTGATCTGGGGATGTTCTGTCCATATTGTGGATTATATCCTTTGAGCGAGGGTTGTCCTCCAGGTGAGGATGATCCCCCAATTTGGATTTGACCTCCAAATTGAGTTTTCCCCCTTGTGTTATACTGCCCCCAATAGGAATCTGATAACCAGAAGTGAATAATGGAGTAGAACTTCCAAAGGTGGTAGAGACACTGGGTCCGAATTATCCTATAAAAGGTGGACAAGACCCTCTAGAGAGGAACTGGGATGGTGTCGGAATGGAACCGGAAGAAACATTATACCCAGGTGAAGTAAAGACTCCAGAAGCTCCAGACGAAAATTGGGTAGGAATGGGGATAAAATCATTCAAAGCATTATACCCAAGAGGGAGTGACAGGATTTGTCTAGACGAAAGTGGTGTGCCAATAAGACATTTTCTAGCCACCGTATTCCCAGTGGGAATAATCATAGTGTTTGGGACCATGGTGGAATGGGTCTGCTGAAGAGGGGTAGTTGAGCTAGGACCAACCGACGGTGTCTCTGAACTAGTGAAGAAATAGCAAGTTGTACTGTTAAAGTGATCTAAAGGTATCGTAAATGTAGTAGATGTCTCGAGTGGTTCAGAAATGATAGGTATATCAGCTCCTGCCTCTGAGTCAGGAGGGTTCCGCTTAGAAGTCGGAGTTCGAGATATGTCAGCGGTCCAAAAGGGATCCTCATTTTCAAGTTCGACAAGGATTCCGGTTGGTATTCCAGAAGTGTCAACAAAAATTTCTTCGGACGAGTTCAATCGTAGAATACGTCTCTCATATATAGGAGGTATGCGGAAAGCGTCCAAAAAATCAGAAACAATTCGAAAACTTTCTAAAGAGTCAGTTATTTCCGCTTGTGAAGGTATGTGGTCTTGGATCTCACTCTGTTGAGGAGAGTCCTCCAGTGGATTAGGAATCAAGGGTTGATAAAATTCTAGATATTCCGAAGGTAGCCCTTGCATCCTACGCGAACGATGTGGAGGGTCAATGTTGGCCGAACTGAAAATTTTACGGAAAAAATCTATGGCCAACTATGTAAACAAACAACACTCACTAGTAGAATCTAGGGATCAAAACCAAGCAAACAAAACCTTTTTATTCCGAAGTCATTAGTTGGTGATGAAATCCAACGTCGCGAAGTCAAGACAAGAAGGGGCTGGGCTAGGGTGGAAAAGTTACGTTGACGACCTACTTAACGGACTTACACCCTGGTGCAAGCTCCCACACATAATCGTGGGTATACCCTCCAAGGAGCCCAAGTGAGAATGGCCAACGTCGATTCCAGGTACCGTGAAGACTTGCCCCTCCACGATCACCTCATGTAAGACCCTAAGAAGATAGACAACTAAGGCTACCAAAAACAACAATGATGGCTAGGGAGACAGTCGACAGTTCGATCCACGCGCAAGGGCAGGGTATCTATCCCGAAATAAACTTGAGAGGATTCCACTGATCATTGTGGGTATACCTTCAAGTGACCCCCATAATATGTGCAATCTCTACACCGAGATCAACAAAGAAGGGTGAGTAACTCTTCCAATCTCAATGCGACCTCAGGTTTGACCCTTGTGTGAGAAGGGGTTCCTAGGAAAAAATGTTGCAAATGGAATTTAACACTCCCTATCACAATATGCTATTGTGTGTTTTTTTCTTTGGAGAGTGTGTCTCACTGCCTATTCCAAATCTCTAGCCTAGCTAATGTTGGTGTAAAAGAGCCCTAGAAAAAATTACTAATTAAGTTTTAGATTTTCAAAATATTTTTAAAGGCTGTTGTTACTCAAGAGGGAGACGAGAATGAAACCGATGTTGTGTAAGACCTTGAATCAACAATATGCAAATAGAAATGAATGATGCAAATTTTCGTTCAATGAATTCTATCTACAACAGGGAGAAGGTGTTTCCAGAATGATGTTAGCTACGAAATATACTTTCTTTTTCTTTAAATGAACACAATTTCAAACAACCAATAAAAAATGAAGTTCTTCAATGTTCTCTTCTCTTAAATGCAATAAAATTTCTTATGTGTGATTATTCAAAATAATGGATAACTTCAAATTCTTCCTTTCTAAGACCAAACCAAGGGCATTACAGAGAAAGGACAAGTAATCCAAGAAAAATTATACCTTCAACAAGCACCCAAATCAAAATTTCAATGAAGATAAAAGTAAAAAATGACAAGAAAGTATTTCTCCAAATGCAAATGAAGAAATAACCTCTCAATCATCAAGCAATCCAGAATACGTAATCAATCCAAAACTTCAAATCCAATCCAAGACTTTTAATCGAACAAGCACTCAGATACAAGCTTAGAGATTATACCCTTGTTGTTAAAAATCAAAAATGAAAAATGGAAAATGACTAAGAGAGGTGTTTGATCTCCGAAAACCAATCAACAACGTGTTAAGCATGAGAAAACACTCAAATACTGGCTAAACAAGTTCCCCCCAGCTGACTAAAGCAAAAACTGGGCATCAGCAAAGGCCAAAACCCCACTCAAAAACTTCACAGAAGTCGGCACAGGCTAATAACACATTACAGTGCGGAAATCAAGGATTTTCACAGGCCAGAAACAGATAGGGTGCGAAACATATGCACTGAAGCAAATAGATAGGGTGCGGAAATCAAAAGTTTCCACAAGCTAGGTATAGGGCGCAGTGCGGAAACGTATGAAAATAAAGAAATTTTGAGAAAAAGGTAAAATATCTCAGTGAACTTTCAAACTCAGAGAGTCTGAATGGATCTCCCACAGACTCAGAGACTGAATTTAGATTAAAAAGAGTAGGCAAAAATAAATGGCCCCAAAAAAACCACAATCAAGTCGTATCCCCAGTGGAGTCACCAATTTTGTTATAGGATAAATCGATAAATGCGGACATAAACTAATCTCCCTAGATCCACCTAGATCTAGAAGAAAATAGGACAAGACATGACATTTTCCCTAAGTTACAATCATTGATATAAGTGTCAAAGAAGGAATTGATGACTTACCTTTGAGGTCGTTTCCTTATATCTTTGTTGTTCCCGCTTCGCTCCGGTGCTCTTGTGAAACCACATCTGCAATGACACAAACCAACCAAAGTGAAAGCAACTATGATAGATTCAACGAAAACTTAAACATGAGATCAAGGAGTCATGTAATAAAATGAGAATAATTTTATGGGAAAGAAACATGCCACTATATTATATTGAATAAAAGTAGAAGATACAACCAAAATGCCTTGATGTCACAAGTTCCCTTTTAGTGGTCCTTCGTTCCAATAGACACATATTATTGTTCCAGAATTTGCATGAAGATGATCTTCAAAAGCTTGATGGGCAAATGTAGACCTCAAGCATCAACTAAAATAATATTCTTCACATAATCTCCAGCCTATTCTTCCAACAAATCTTTTGCTCAACTTTTCTTAACTGTGCTTAACCTTTTCCATGAGAAACCCATTATTATATAGGAGAAGCTGAAGTGGTTAAAAGGATGAGGATGATCCCACCAGATCAAAGAAGTCAGTAGGATCGTAACCATACAGATGCCACCTCACATTCCAGAAGATTCCCCTTCTAGAAACTTCTTGAACTTCTTTCCTCTTTTGGATTTCAAACGCTACCGCACTCTGCCTATATAGTAGCCTGCGGAAATCCCGCAGGCCAGCTATAGAGAAACTTGCAGAAATCATGGATTTACACACTGTACACTATGGGTAGCCTGCAGCGTCCTTCTAAAAAGTAGTCTTGCAGAGGAGGAAAGCAATCACTTTTCTCAGGCAAAAGATGATTTTGAGAGCCTGATCACATGCTTGTAAAGTCATCCTCAGAGTGACCAAAATAATGTGTAACAATACCCTTCTTGCCTGAAGGGTCCAACTTATATCTCTTGTCCTTGGGGACATGCACATACATTGGACAACCAAATATCCTCAGGTGGGTGACCTTTGAATTTTTACCTGTAAACATTTCTTCTGGTGTCTTATTTCCAAGTACACGGTGGGGACTTCTGTTCTGCACATATATTGCGGTCTTGGATGTTTCTTCCCACAGATGCATCGGTAAATCTTGATCATGAATCATGGCCTTTACTGCTTCCATTATTGTATGGTTATTTCTTTCTTCCACACCATTCTGCCGAGGATTGTGGGGAGTAGAGAGCTCCCTCTTGATCCCAACTTCGTTGCAGAATGCCTTGAATTCATTTGATCTAAATTCTCCTCCATTATCCGATCTCAAAATATTTATCTTCTTTTCAGAAATGTTTTCAACAAGTACCTTGAATTCTTTGAACTTTTTGAATACTTCACTTTAGCTTTCAAAAAATAAATCCAAGTTTTACGTGAGAAATCATCAATGGATGAAACATAATATACATATCCACTAAGTGAAGTGGCTAAAATTGGTCCACACATGTCTGAATGTATGATGTCCAAGGCTCCTTTGGCTTTGCTATCACTGCTTGGAAATGGTTTCTTCACGTGCTCGCCTTGTGCGCATCCCTTGCATATGCCTTCATGATTCACTTGGATTTCTGGAAAACCTATCACCATCTTTCTCATGATCGATAGTGCTTTGTAATGTATGTGATCAAATATTCTATGCCATAGATCACTTGGAGTAACTATGTTGTGTACTAATGCTGAATTTGAATGTCCCTTTAACTTGTATAGACCTCCTTCTTGAACACCAATCACTACAACATCATCAATAGATTTTCCTGTTGGCCACATGAGAAATTCACCATCAATGAAAGCAACTCCGAATCCTTTCTCATCTAATGATGAGATAGAAAGGAGATTCTTCTTCAAACCAGGTACATACAAAACATCCTTTGTCTTCATAGATTTTTCGGAATCTAATCTGTAAGATGCTTCACCTACTCCTTTAATGGGATACTGATAGTCATCACTGAGATTCACCTTGTGAAGTGAATCTTTCTGAACTAATTATGAGAAAGAATCCTTGTAACCTGTAATGTGCTTAGAAGCACCACTATCAATAAGTCATGTGTCACTTCCATGATAAATTGTACCTGTAATAGCTGATATTAAAACATATTCTTCTGTTGAATCATCTTATTTGGCTCTCTCTTGATCATCTTCTGTGGCATGAGCATGATGTCTTTTATACTTTCCTTTTTTGACCTAATCTTTTGATTTGGGACAATTTATTTCAATGTGTTCCGTATTCTGGCGGATGTAGCATCTGTAATTTGAGTAATCCTTTTTAAAATTTTGTGTCTTTTGTAACCCATGAGGCTTCTTGTGTTAGTGAACCTCTTTCTTGCTTTTTCCTTTTCTTGAATGTGCTACTAGAGATCGATTTTCCTCATCACCTAGTTTCTCTTCTCTTGGTGCCAATATAGCTTCTTCCTGAGTGCAATCCTCCCACAGTTTGATAAACTTTGTTAGCTTTCTTCATGAACATATTCCATGAATGAATGATTCCCAATATCTTGGGAGTCCATTCAATGTAGTCATCACCAGTTCAACTCCTTCGATTGTGTCTCCAATGGTTTCAAGTTGTTCTTTGATTTGAGACACTCTTGTGAAGTAGGATTGAATGGTTTTTGGACTCTACATCTTCACACTCTTCAGTTGTGTCCTCAATGTCATCTTCTGATTGATATTCTTTCCCTCATATAATTGGGATAGGGCATCAAACATTTGCCTGGGATTTGTCAATGATGAAACATGAGGGATAAAATGATCCTTGATAGAATCAACAATCATTCTCTTTTCCTTGACTAGAATTGCACTTTTTCTTGGCCACATCTTCCTCTGGTTATGGAACTTCTTCTTTGATGAAATCTTCTAGGTCATTCTCTTCTAGAATGAGCATCACTCTATACTTCCATGCTCGGAAGTTAACAACACCCTCAAGCTTCTCATCAAGGTTAGTGTTGGGAGTCATCTTTCCCTGGGATGGAAATATAATAAGATTTTTTTTTTCAAATAAAGGTTTTGAACTTACCAGAGAGCGTGTTATGCCACCATGAACTGCTCCAACTTCAGTTTGCAACTGCCAAGAAGTCTTGATATAGGGTTTATGAGGAAACCCTAATTTTTCAAAATGAAGATTTTGGAATTTTGATCTGAGGGAAAGGTGTGCCCTCCTTAATCGAACTCCTTCATAGCTTTACTTTAACCAACTTCCTTTTGAAAGAGGGTGACATCATCACCTAGGATTTTATGCAAAAACCCTAATTTTCAGAAACTGCAAAAACTGGTCCAGGGAAAAAGTGCACTAGGGTTAGGAGAGTCTTCCTATGAAATTTTTTTTCCCAGTGAGTTCCTCTAGACTATGAAAATGGCTTCTTTTAGGCCCACTCTGATTCCACGTTAACATTTCGCTTAAGCAGTTAAATGTATTCAATATTCTTTAACTTTTAACAATTAGTACAATAACTGCATGCATGAAGATCACTGAAAGAAAGAAATCCACAATATACACAATGTTTATCCTGGGAAACCCTCTTGGGGGAGAAAAACCAACAAACCTTCTTCAATATAGATTCATCAACAAGTACAACGTCTCTCTCCAAGATAGATCTCACAAAATAGAAGATAACCATAAGATAGACTAGAAACCCTAACCAATATAGAGTAGCACACCATTAGACCAAGATTGACCGCCAAAATATAACCAAAACCATTCACCAAAAATCCCCTACTCTGTAGTTGCGTCTCCTCCTCAGACTTGCACACTTTTCCTTGAGAGAGAAAAATTGTGTTGTGTGTGTTCTCCAAATGAGGTGCCTAGCCTTTTATAAATACAAGTTGAGGCACCCTGAAATTAGGTCAGGGCCTATTATCGCATAAGTTGTAGGTTGGGAAAATCCTGACCCAACCACCAAAATGGTGACAGCTAAGAGAGCACCTACCCACTGTCACCTTAGATAAGTGTTCCTATTACTTTAGAGGTGAAGTGATTACCTCAAGGGGGGAATCTCGATGACCCTAGGGGAGAATGAGATAGAAAGTGTGATGTATGAATGAATGCCCCTATAATTCAAGTTTCTATTTGTGGAGAAGGGCTTTATTAAGGTCTTGGTGGTAGCCAAAGGTTGCCAAGAAGTAGAAGACCTTGCAAATGTTGATTGTACCTGCCCGAGACACAATGAAAACAACGATACAAGCCCAAGTATATGATGGAAAATCAAGTTAATATTTCTCTCCCTAATTGCATCAGTTAGTAAAATTATATATCAGCAATGAAATGGCACAATAAACTGCTAAAAGAAGTTCTATAAATCAAGCAAATGATGCAAGAGGTAAACTAGTAAAACACTAGTGAAACTCAAGATTAAAGGAACAAGATACTAGCACAAAAGGTAAGGGTGTAGTAAAAACTTTCTGCATAGATAATAATCATCCTTATGGCTGTAACAAACAAGTTATTACAGCAAGAGACTCAACCATTAAAACTTTCCAAAAATATACCAAAATATGCGCTATGATCACAAGAATATGTGGGAAAAATCTTAGCAAATGTCAATGGTTGAATTGAGAGTTATTAGAGAAAGTTCGATTAGGGGTTTTTCAGCTAAAATGGATGAAGATGAAATTTTATTACATCATCAAGAAATACCCCTTTAGATGGGACTCCCTAGTGGCTAAGAGGTTCTCTAGGCACAAGGAACAAAACCCAAATTGCAGAAACTTGAAATGACAAAAAATCACATTTCCCAATGCACTATTGTATTTCTCCAATGCAAAATATTCAGATTAGTGCCTTTAAAATTGGGTAAATGGAGTCTTAGAAAAAAAATTTATATCAAAAAATACCCTATGGGTGTAATCCCTTTTACTTCCTAGGGTATGCCAATCAAACTTAGGGTAAATCTAAGAGGGTATTTACACTCGTATTCCTCCTAGCAACCCTTGCAAAATAGCTTGTAAACTTTAGCAAATTAGATGAAGCTTAATGGAGGGTGTATCCAACATAGTCCTCCTAGGGTTTCAAACAACCATAACCAATAAATAGCAAGAAATAACTAACAATGCAATTTTTTCCTTACCAATTCCAAGAGAGAGAGAGAGAGATGAAACCCTAGTTTCACCAAGCAAATTCACCATTCAAGATCAAGAGAACAAGCATCCAAGAGGTGTGCATCACGCCTCCTCATCCATTGAACAAAATATAGCACCATAAGACATTTACACAAGAGGGAAACACCATAATTCTCCAGAATAGAGAAAATTTCAGCCAAGTACTTCTCACAATGGGAGAGTTATGTTATGAAAAGAGATTCACATGATCTCTATTTATACAAAATGTATAACACATAGTTTGTCCACTTAATTTTAGCGTAAAACACAAGATAGGGGTTAACAACCCTAATATTTCCCCTTTACACAAATAATATTAAATAATTCATTTAAATTTCACTTTTGCACATTAGAAACCCTAAAAACAAGACGACGTCTCCCATTTAGGGAAACGTTTTGGCATATTTGACAAATGGTTGAGGTTGGGGTGGAACGTTTGGCCTCCAAATCCCTTATCCTCATGTTCTATGCCCCCTTCATGCCTCCTTTGATCAAATCATGCCAAGTATCAATGAGCAACTCCATCAACACAAACCCTAGCCCCTTTATGACGTCAAGCCTCAATAATGTGACGTTTTTCCTCCTTGAAGAAAAACGTTTAGGTGGTAGGGGATAGATGATGCCATGTAAAACTCCAAAGGCATGTATCTGTGATCCGGTGTGTGGGCCCTAGGCATCCAACCTGTGGGATTCTTTCCCCATGGAAGCCCAAGCTAGGCTTGTTCTCCCAAAATTGGCCACTAAGCAGGTTCTTGTAAAACAAAAGGGTACACCCTCCAAAGATCTCAAGTCAAAGATATCATGACAAGTGTAAAACACATCTAATAATCAAGGAACCTAAACATGTGCATCGAAACTACCTCATCAAATTAAACAAATGCTCCAAGACCCTATATAATTGACCAAGTTTAGGTATGGGAGGGGTGTCATAAAAGTCCTATTGGGTAGACCAAAACCCTCAAGTAGGGGATGCTCCCAAGGGTTCCCCTTCAAGGTTATGTAGTGGATGATGAGGTGGATAGGAGTTTAGACTTCATCTGTCAATTAGTTTCATGACATACAAGGACTCATATTATCTCATTTATGGGTGCCTTTGTAGGGGGTGTGCTGCACCTTCTTCCTAAATGCTACCTTCTTCCAAGCCCATTTATTTTCATTTATTAATAAATCAATGATCAAAACATGTGTGCACTCTCAATAGGGATTCAATTAGCTTTGGGGGCAGTAACACAATGTCACTTGAATGAATAGGTCCACAAAGTGCCATAGGGGTAACCATGTAAAGCGTTGTAACACACTTGTGTTAGTCTTGTATTCGAGCATGATATTTATTGTTTGTTTGATATTGTGCAGGTATTCAATTATTTCAAGAGAAACAATTCATCATTCTCAAGACCTGACTGGGTGAGCATCTAGAAGGTTTATTTTAGGCTCTTATCTTTTGCCAACAACCATCCCCCTGGGCCTTCAACCCCTTCTTCGCATGAAATGAGGTACATGCCCTTCTTGGGTCACTAAAGTCAAAGGGCCTAGAATAGGGCAATATGATGGTAATGTATTGAGAAGAAAGTGGTAAGTATGGTCGGGAATGGTACGACAATCCCTTAAGGGAACCCCAGTCGCAAACCTTCCCTAAAGGTTGGCCACTTACTAGGAAATCTATCACACTCACCAAGGTGAAATAGGGTCAAATGCATAATGTCCAAGCATGCGTTCTATAATAAAAAACAACTTAAATACAACATGTTTAAATGCCTCAAATATTAGTATGATTACCTACCACAATACCTGACTTGTACCGCATGGAGAAAGACCCATATGCATTTCAGAAGCTAGATGGTACACTGTATGCACTGACACTGGATTATAATGTGGTGATAGAGCGGGCTTCCGTATGTGCAAGCGAACATTGCTAGTCATGTGGTCTCTCAACACTCCATATCTGCAACCTGGGGGCCTCGAGATATCATTTTCTTTAGTTATCCCACAAAATGTGGATAACATATGGATCCTACCTGGGGACATGTGCTTGTTGTAGAGTGAATGAGAACCGAAACATCTCCTGGTGGAGCTATGCCTAAATTGAAACAAAAAAAATTAAAATCTAGGGTGGTTCTATCACCCTTCGCCCACATACATCAAAACCAAAAATGAAAACTAATCTAGAAAATAAATTTTTAGCAGTTTTTCAAAATTTTCTAAACTAAGCACGAAATCAATATGCAAGCAGAGAAAAATGAATTATGAAATGAATCTAATATAATATGAGTAATCAATATGCATATGCAAGGAAATCAAGATTACCTACCTACTTATCTGAGGCCTTGGGGCCCTTGATATCGAGCGATAGGTGATTTTAGGTGAAGTCATATAACTAGTGCAACTAGTTGATCATCCCATCAAAGTATCTCCCCCTGTGGTTAATTATGTAAAACAACAAAGATAAGTCAAGAACGTAATGATCATGAGCATAAATAGATATATAATCAATCATGAAATGAAACTCATGAAGATGGGTGGGAGGGAGGAAATCCTGTTGGAAAGAATATCCACAACTCTGATCATCCAAGGAATCCTGCATGAAGTGATAACCACAAGCTCGATCAATCCATCTCTGAATAGGACTATCATATATAGACGAGGATTCATATTCATTCATGCACATACATCCACTGCTTGTTGAATACCGAGAGGAGATGGGAGAGCTGAATAAGGCTGCATGGATTCTCAAAAAATAAGATAAGAGGTAAGGGATAACATCATGTCTAGAGAAAAACTTCTCCCTCAGGCTTAGGAAACATTGCTTCTTCATCTACAAATCCCCATCCAAAGTCTCAATATGAAATTACTTTATTTTGGTAGTGTGGACCTGAGACTGCTTTGGGTTGGCCACATCCTAGTGTCTATCAAAGTCTGAGCACAATGGATAAAAATCCTCATTGAAAAAATATGGATCAAAACCCCCAAAGTATGGCCGAAAATCATCTTGAAATTGTTGCGTTGGGTCATCCTCAAATGGATAGAACAAATCTGTAATCACATCATCATTAGGATTCTAAACATCTTAATCATACACGTATGAATACCGGTCCTCTGAAGATGACATCTTGACCCCCTCCGCCTGAGAGCTACCCTCAATGTCATAAATGTGGTCTCTATAAAAAATGAGATGACCAAAATCCCTTATGCGTCTCCCAATCTGTATGAAAGTGTCTATATGCTCATCAACCATATCCAAGGATTCTTTCATAAGACCATTAGTACGACTGAAAATAAATATTTCTTCAACTTCATGTCCAGGAGGAAAACAAGGCAGAATGACATCATCTTCTTTAGGTAGGAACACATATACCAATGTCTCCTTCTGCTCATCTGGATATTGTATTTTATCAAGGTCTTCTTATTCTTGGAAACTTTCTCCATGGATTTGTTCTTTAATCAAGTCTTCGTTATCTTTAATAGGATCCGAGAATTCACCATGTTGATCTTGATCTCTAATGAGTTTGTAGACTTCCTCGGGCATGGAGAGAGGCTCATCTTCATTTGGGAAGTTTTCTTGGTACCCACACTTCTTGGTCACAACATTGTATAATGAATCTGTTCCAAAATATGTGATGGCCACTTCCCAGGCTGAGTTTAGGGTAGGAATTTCCTCATAATATTTGAGTATGGATTCATACTCTTGTTCTCTCTATTGACAAAACTTAACTAGAAAGTCCTTGTTAGGGTAAAATTCTATCAATTGTTCACAAAACTTGAAATCTTCTTCTGTTCTTTGCTTGAGGCACTCAAAAATTTTCTCATTGCTATTGTTAACTTCTTGTCTTTCAACTTTTGTTTCAAAAAACTTTGGAAGAAGCGTTTCTCTCAAGCCTTGAATGGGATCAAGGTCAAAGCCTTCTCTTGAAAAGGCATCCTCCAGGTCCTGAATTGAATCTTCAAAACTTTGAGCTTCTGATCCCCAATGTTTAAGGAAATCTTTGATGAGGATCGTTAAAGAAGATATACTTCTTAGCTTGCAAGAATGCTTGATCCAATCCCTTTGTTCACTTCCCAAGGACAATAAGAAAAACCGTAGTCATACATCCTCATAGTAAATTCATCTCGTAAACTCAACAACGTGTGCTGCGACCGATGATGGATTACCATCGAACTTTGGGAGGACATCAAATTCATTTATCGAGCACTTGTGTGGATATCCATTAATGGCTTCGAGATCCAAGGCCTTGTATTCTTCATGAAAGTGCCACAGAGCCATGTTTCCATAACTCAGGGTAATACTTCAATGGAGTCACCAGATGAGCTCAAGTCTCATCAATGGGTGGAAAGGATAAGGTGGGTTCTTGTAAGGTGGAGTCACCAGATGAGCTTAAAAAAGAGCTCATCAGGGGTGGAAAGGGAACATCCTTTAGGTGGAGTCACCATGAAAGCTAGGGGAAAGACTTTGGGATAGCTTGCCAAAGTGTCGTTAGGTTTTGGAAGAGGATTCAAAATCCTCCCCGACAATGACACCAAAATGTTACCGTACAAGTTGTAGGTTGGAAAAATCTCGACCCAACCACCAAAATGGAGACAACTAAGAGAGAACCTACCCACTGTCACCTTAGATAAGTGTTCCTGTCACTTTAGAGGTGAAGTGATTACCTCAAGGGGGGGAATCTTGGTGACCCTAGGGGGGAATGAGATGGAAATTGTGATGTTTAAATGAATTCCACTATAGGTCAAGTTTCTATTTGTGGAGAAGGGATTGAGTAAGGTCTTGGTGGTAGCAAACAATTTCCAAGAAGTAGAAGACCTTGCAAATGTTGATTGTACCTGCCCGAGACACAAGGAAAACAACGATACAAGCCCAAGTATATGATGGACACAATATTTAAGATTTCTGTCCATAATTGCAGAAGTTAGTAACAATATATATCAACAATGAAATGGCACAATAAACTACTAAAACAAGTGCTATAAATCAAGTAAATGATGCAAGAGGTAAACTAGTAAAACACTAGTGAAACTCAAGATTACAAGAACAAGATACTATCGCAAAAGGTAAGGCTGTAGTAAACACTTTATGCAGAGATAATAATCATCCTTATGGATGTAACAAACAAGTCATTTTAGAAAGAGATTCAACCATTAAAACTTTCCAAAAATCTACCAAAATATGCACTATGATCACTAGAATATGTGGGAAAAATCATAGAAAATGTCAACAATTGAATTGAGAGTTATTAGAGAAAGTTTGATTAGGGTTTATGCATCCCTAATGGATGAATATGAAAGGTTATTAAATAAGCAAGAAATACCCCTTTAGAGGGGAATCCTTAGTCGCTAAGAGGTTCTCTAGGCACAAGGAACAAAACCCAATTTGTAGAAAGTTGAAATGACAAAAAATCACGTTTCCCAATGCACTATTTTATTTCTCCAATGCAAAATATTCAGATTAGTGCATTTTGAATTGAGTAAATGGAGTCTTAGAATAAATATTTAGATCAAAAAATACCCTAGGGGTGTAATCCATTTTACTTCCTAGGGTATGCCAATCAAACTTAGGGTTAATGTAAGAGGGTATACACACTCGTATTCCTCCTAGCAAACCTTGCAAAATAACTTGTAAACTTTAGCAAATTAGATGAAGATTAATGGAGGGTCTATCCAACATACTCCTTATAAGGTTTCAAACAACCATAACCAAGAAATATCAAGAAATAACTAACAATGCATAATTTTCCTTACCAATTCCAAGAGAGAGAGAGATCAAACCCTAGTTTCACCAAGCAAATTCACCATTCAAGATCATGAGAACAAGCATCCAAGAGGTGTGCATCACTCCTACTCATCCATTCACCAAAATATAGCACCATAAAATATTTGTACAAGAGGGAAACACCATAATTCTCAAGAATAACTAAACTTTTAGCCAAGTACTTCTCACAATGGGAGAGTTATGTTATGAAAAGAGATTCACATGATCTCTATTTATACAAAATGTCTAACACATAGTTTGTCCACTTAATTTTAGGGTAAAACACAAGATAGGGTTCAACAACCCCAATCTTTCCCCTTTACACAAATAATATTAAATAATTCATTTAAATTTCACTTTTTCACATTAGAAACCCTAAAAACAAGATGACGTCTCCCATTTAGGGCAACGTTTTGACAT
Organism: Picea engelmannii; assembly: GCA_009831015.1. NCBI lineage: Eukaryota > Viridiplantae > Streptophyta > Pinopsida > Pinales > Pinaceae > Picea > Picea engelmannii. Next base: position 410,503 of record ML780405.1, read on the forward strand.
ATTTGAAAAATGGTTGAGGTTGGGGTGGAACGTTTGGCATCCAAAGGCCTTATCCTCATGTGCTATGCCCCCTCCATACCTCCTTTGATCAAATCATGCCAGGTGTCAATGAGCAACTCCATCACCACAAACCCTAGCCCCTCTATGACATGAAGCCTCAATAATCTGACGTTTTTCCTCCTTCAAGCAAAACGTTTAGGTGGTAGGGGCTAGATGATGCCATGTAATCCTCCAAAGGAATGTCTCTGTGATCTGGTGTTCAAGCCCTAGGTATCCAACCTGTGGGATTCTAGTCCCATGGAAGCCCAAGCTAAGTTTGATCTCCCAAAAGCGGCCACCAAGTAGGGTCCTACAAAACAAAAGGGTACACCCTCCAAATATCTCAAGTCAAATATATCATGACAAGTGTAAACCACATATAATAAGCAAGGTACCTAAACATGTGCATCTAAACTACCTCATCAAATTAAACAAATTCTCCAAGACTGTATACAATTGACCAAGTTTAGGTATGGGAGGGGTGTCATAAAAGTCCTATTGGGTAGACCAAAACCCTCAAGTAGGGGATGCTCCCGATGGTTTCCCTTCAAGGTTATGTAGTGGATGATGAGGTGGATAGGGGTTTAGACTTCATAAGTCAATGAGTTTCATGACATACAAGGGCTCGTATTATCTCATTTATGGGTGCCTTTGTAGGGGGTGTGCTGCACCTTCTTCCTAAATGCTACCTTTTTCCAAGCCCATTTATTTTCTTTTATTAATAAATCAATGATCCAAACACATGTGCACTCCCAATAGTGAATTGAGTAGCTTGGGGGGAAGTAACACATTGTCACTTGAATGAAGAGGTCCACAAAGTGCCACAGGGGTAACCTTGTAAAGTGTTGTAACACACTTGTTTTAGTCTTGTATTCAAGAGAGATATTTATTGTTTGTTTGATATTGTGCAGGTCTTCAATTATTTCAAGAGAAGTAGTTCATCATTCTCAAGACTTGACTAGGCGAGCATCTAGAAGGTTTATTTTAGGCTCTTATCTTTTGTGAGCAACCATCCCTCTGGGCCTTCAACCCCTTCTTCCCATGAAATGAGGTACATGCCCTTCTTGGTTAACTAAAGTCAAAGGGCCTAGAAGAAGGCAGTATGATAGGAATGTAATGAGAGGAAAGTGGCAATTATGGTCGGGAATGGTACGACAATCCCTTAAGGGAACCCTAGTCACTAACCTTCCCCAAAATTTGGCCACTTACTAGGAAATCTATGACACTCACCAAGGTGAAATAGGGTCAAAAGCATAATGTCCAAGTAGACATTCTATTATCGGAAGCAACTTAAATACAACATGTTTAAATGCCTCAAATATTAGTGTGATTACCTGCCACAATACTTGACTTGTATTGCATGAAGTAAGACCCATCTGCATTCTAGAAGTTAGATGGTGTGGTGGATGCACTAACAATGGATCAAAATGTGGTGATAGAGCGTGCTTCCATATGTGAAAGTGGACACTACTAGTCATGTGGTCTCTCGACACTTCATATCTACAACCCGAGGGTCTCGAGACATCATCTCCTTAGTTATCCCACAAAATGGGGATAACATGGCCGACTTGTATAAATGACACTTTATAATTTACATTTTACTTTTACAAAGGCACAATAGGCCTGATTTTACAAATACAACATAATATTATTCTTTTAGGGTTTTGACTTGGTCTAATACAATTAAATATAATGATAATATCTTCCGAAACTACTCAAACTTCAACACCCAGGAGCTTGTGGGTCCATGTTTTTTCCCAGCGGAGTAATCTTCTCACTCACACAGATTGCTTGAAGCGAATTGAGGATAGAACTGAGACAAAGATTCATAGACCTCTGTGATAAAACAAAGATGCAACAAGAGGAATCACTAGATGCTACGAAAATCATGAGCCTCCTCGGAGGGAGAATTTGAGACCAAACTGCCAATGAATGCATCCAAATGACGACCGTGTTCACCTTTTTATTTTCTATGTCACCTTCGTTGTTCATCATGACTGATCTTGGAGTACAAATCTTGTTGTGATCGTAGATGGAACTGGACTGTACCTGGAGTTGATTTAACCAAGTTCGCTCACTCCCTTCCGCCTTCTCCATGCTCAAGTTGACGTTTTCTACCAGAATGATATGCTCCCACTGTAATGTCCGTGCATTTCCACGATTTGGGTCCATAACTAAGAAGTCTAGATCAATTGATGCACTCCTGGAATGGTACTAGGTGCAATAATCCACACACATATGAGATATCCACCTTGGGAATGAGTTAATGAAGTTGACGTCACCTTCTTACATTCTTATCCCGATCGACGAAGACCGTTGCATGCCGAAGTTTCTAGGCCCTTGTCCACATGTCCAACTTGAGAGCACATGTAAGGAATGTTGAAATGACGACTTGTTCCTTTGGTCACATGGGTCGGGGGGATGCAATTTTAGGGGCTTATTCATATGATCACGGGGGAGAGAGATGGAACTCCAATTATCTAGCCCCCATATGGCCTTGGGGTTTTCCTATGGCCATATTTTCCATCGTGTTTGCTGAGGTGTTGAATTGTCTGACCACATGGAAGAAATTCACTTGTAGGTTACTGATTGAGAGGTGAATGTAGTCCACTAGTTTCTTTAATCGGATATCCTTTGGCATGGAGTCAAAAAGGAAGATTCTAATCAATGTTTTGGAGTCGCTAATTATATTGAATATAGAAATTTGTCGTTTATTGACTAATTGAATGCCTTGGTACAAAGCATAGGCTTTTGTCCTGTTATTAGTAGTTATTCCTAGATTCCAATAGAAATCGAAAAATTTGTGTCCTCTGGGTCCATATAGCCCCCCTTGCACATGCCTCCCTTGAGATAACAACATTTTAAAAACATGAATGTAACTAAATTAACATTCACATAGCAACATATAAATGATTAAAACTCATCATTTATGCACAACAAATAAATCCCATAAATAAGAACAAACAAATATAGATAAAACACACTTATCTTTTATAAACAAATGCACATCCAATTGCAGAGGATGGACATTCCACCCAACCATAGACTTGTTTCTCCAAATATCACCAATCACCCCCATGTTGGGGCTATGAATCCACAAGAAAGGGGTGTCTCCGTTGTCTACTCACAACCCAATATAACCTACAACAAGATGATTTTTCCTATAGCTATCCCAATCCTCCATCTCTCTTCCCCTCAACCTACACAACCGAAGGAATCCCCCCCCCCTTCACTGCGCACGGTCCCTCATGCCTTCCTACTTCCCTCCAGGGATCCAACGTAGGTTGGCTAGGAATCTCTCTTGCCAGGGACTCTAGGGATGTTAGCCACAACAGGAAAAGATGACAACTACAAGCTCACTTTCTACTAGGTAAATCTCTCACACAATACATCACTCTATAGGCCTAACAACTTGCTTCTTCATGAATTATGGCTCCAACAAAGTTCCCACAAAATCCACTATGGTTGTCCTCAAGTTCCAACACTCTGTACTCCCTTGTTGCTCCAAAAACTGCCTACACTACCCATTCAAATTTCCCTTTTCCCATGCAAGTTGACTCTCACATTCCCCAATGTTGATTGTACTTTCCCCCCATGCTCTCATTAACTAAGTGAAGTGAATTTTCACACCCAACCTCTTTCATCTGTTTAATTATTGGGGCTTTGATACACTGAAAAGGAAATTATACGGTTTATACATAATAATAATTTTAGAAAGGTGGGTTGGGATTAATACACATGAATAATTCCCCCCCGAAACCCCTCTTCGACCTTCCTCTTAGGCCTTCCCGTCTCTTGTGGAAACTTAGTCCCCATTACTCCGTCCATGTCCATCTATAGCTAGTGATACGCTTATTTTATTATTTTGATATACATTGTTTACATATTTTATAGTTGGGCCCACGACCATACATTGTATTTACATTATACATCGGTAAACCAAGGATTAAAAATGGGGATGTTACATCCCCCCCCGACAATTTCAACCATATTTGGTGCACATTAACATACTGGTATACGTGTACCAAATTTACATCATAATACTTTATACTTTCGCAAGTTCACAACTCTTGTAAATTCCAACCAACAATCTCTCATTCCCCACAACCTGCAAAACCCAAGGAAGTGTGCCCCCTTCTCTACACTACAGTCCCTTAGGATGTACCACTTCCCTTCTAGGGCTCCATCACATATTAGACAAGAAGTCTCTAAGATGTGGCTCCAGGAACTCCAACTGCCAAAATGGAGTCTTGCACACTTATATACAATGTACATTTAATTTTCTTCAAAATTTGTGGGTACTCCTCTTGCATGTTCTCCTCGTTCTCCCACATGGCATCTTGAGTATCGTAGTAGGTCCATTGTACCGTTACCAGACCGATGGATTTGTTTCTAATCACTTTGACTTTTTGGTCTAGGATGCACACTTTCTCCACCCAAAATTCCCCTTTGTACTCCACTCAGATCATAGTCCAATGAATCATGTGGTTAGGATCAGACACATGTCTTCAATAAAGACACATGAAACACATTATGAATTCTCATGTGTTCAAGCAATGCAAGAATGTATGCAACTTGACCTATCTTCTCTAGAACTTCAAACAACCCATAGTAGCTCGCTGCTATATTTTGGAAACTTCCCAATCTCCGCGAGCTCCTCTTATCCTTTACTTTAAAAAACACATGCTTGCCCACTTTGAATTCTCTATATGTCCTGCTTTTATATGCATAACTCTTTTTCCTATATTGTGCAACCTTTAAATTATGCTTGATCTTTACCATTTTATCTTCCACGTCCCTCAACAACTCTGGCCCAATAACTACTATGTATGATGGGTTATCCCAACTCATTGGCATGTTGCATTTCCTACCATATAAGGCTTCAAATGGGATCATCTTCAATGATGCCTGGTACCCATTATTGTAAAAAGTTTCAACTAGATGAAGGTAGTCTTTCCACATTGAAGGCTTGTCCATTACATACATTCTCAACATACGTTCTATTATACGATTGATCCTCTCTATCTTCCCATATGACTCTTGATGATACGTTGTAATGAAATTCAAATTAGTTCCAATCCCTTAAACAACCCCTTCAAGAAATTAGAAGTGAACTTGGGATCTTTGTTTGATACTATTTCTTTAGGCACACCATGTAGCATGAAATTCTCCTTCAAGTAAATCTCTACAATATTGGCCACCAGTATTAAATGTGCAACCTTTGTAAGATTTTCCACCACTACCATGATGGAATCATGCTTCCTTGTTGTTCTTGGAAACTTGGTGATAAAATATATTGTAACTACCTCTCACTTCCATTCAAGAATGGGAAATGGATATAATAATCCCGTTTGATGCCTATGTTCAGTCTTCACCTTCTGACCTTCCATGCACCTGGCTATGTAATCAACCATGTCCTTCTTCATTCCAGACTAGAAATAACGGTTTCTTATACTACAATTTTCTTTTGGTACCTTGGATTTCCAACATATGGTACATTATGAATCTCTTTTAGAACTGCATTTATCAATTCCTAGGTGTTAGGAACATAATCGATCTCTGAACAAGAGGATTTCAATTTCCATCCTCTTTTATCCCATAGTCTTTAAATTTCAGCAGTGCAATTTCCTGCTATAAGCCTTCTACAAATTGTGTATAATGTTGATCTGCTACTACAACTTCCAAAATTCTGCTTTTTAAATCTAAACAATACATGCTAATGGCTGCAACATGCATTTCACACACCCTTCTACTGAGTGCATCCACCACTTTATTCTCTTTTCCCTTGATGTGCTTGATGTCGAAGTTGTATTCACTGATAAATTCCAACCATCTAGTATGTTTGGAATTCATTGTTCACTGCTCAAACAAGTGTTTCAAATTTCTATGGTCTGTCTTTAGCTCAAATTTACTATTTTCTTGAAGAGGCCCATTTTAAACCTCGATTTTACTTTAATACAAGTTCCCTTGTATATTATGGAATCTTTTGTAACGACTCTAATTGCTTATATATATGAGGATTGTAATGAATGGAGAGAGATTTAGGTGTTCAAATGCTAAGTTGGGAGTTATGAAGAGTTATACTTTGTCATGGGTTTTGCACATTATTTTTTTTGGAAGTTTTAATTTATTAATACCATTGGAGAATTGTATTGTGCATGTCATTAGTTCTGTTAAATTGAAAGAATGTGACTAAAGGATAACTAATGGAATACATACCCCCACTAAATCTTTAATACTTTTCACATTATTAACGTGGCAATTGTTGTATGCACCTTGGGTGAGACCTCCTTCCTTATGGAGGTTGAATACGTCAACATAGTAGACTACATTGGGAATGTGTTGGACACCTTCTATGGACCTCACATCTTTCATAGAGCCAACAAGCCTCGTGCAATATGGGTTGATCAAGCAAAGGAACTTGACGCGTGGCACATATAAGAGGATTCAAGAGTGGCCACCAAATCAACACAAATTAGAGCCAAATGATCCAATAACACCTATCTAGGACTCAAAGGAGGAATGAATAACATTGGTTAAGAAGAAGAAGAAAAACACTCCATTTCCATAGTCAATGATGACAAAAAAAAAGCACCACTGCTATGCATTGTTGAGTAGTTTTGTTATTATCATAGTTTGTAAGGAAATGTACCTATCAAATCTATTTGATATGTAATATAGATCATGATAGAATTTTTCAGACTTAATCATGCCAATTTTTATTTGAAGACAAGTTCTAAAACTTTTGTATTACATTCTTGTCCAATTTAATTGCAACACTTTCTAATACAAAATATAACCATTATCATTCTAAAAAATGGACAATACCACTATTACCCATAATCTTTGTTTTAACCCCACCACTATTACCCATAATCTTTGTTGTAACCCCTTTTCAGTAAAATTTTATTTCAAATGACATTAGAGAGAACTAAATATAATGACTCAATAGAAATATATTTTTATCACAAAACATATCACTATTTTTTACAAAATATAACCGATATTATTAAAAAAAAAAATGGACAATACCACTATTGCCTATAATCTTTGTTGTAACCCCTTTTTAGTAAAATTTATTGCTCATAATCTTTGTTGTAAAGCCTTTTTAGTACAATTTAAAGATTTTATTTTAAATGACATTAGAGCTAACTAAATATAATTACTGAGTAGAAATATATTCTTATCACAAAACATGTCACTATTTTTCGTCGAGAAATAGCCAATTTTGATATATCAACTTTGAAAGACTATATCTCTCTTAATATTGCTAAGAACCTCTTATAATCCCATTTTGAAAAGACACAATTGGGTGTGAACAATAAGATATTCTACAATTGGGTGTGAACAATAAGATATTCTTGCTGCGAGACATATCATTGTTTTTATTGAGCGCATATTCTCCCAAGATCACATGGAGGAACTAATAATTAACATTATTGCATGGGATTTTAACCCAATGATAAACTGACTTAGTTTGTATGTCATATGCATTTACGTATAAAGTTGACCTATTTATGCTGAAGGCATTCTATAGGAAGAGATTTTCACGAACTGACAAGTTTTTGGGAAACCACTCCTCCTTTATCATTTTTAAACGGTCAGTGAAGTATTAAATAAAATCTTTGTCACCTTCTTTCCATATCTGATCTGATTGGATTTTCCCCACCACCTCATATTCGATTTTTTTCCCCACCGACTCTATGATTCGCGTTGCCCTCAACCTCCTGTCCAGACCCCACCCTGTTCGAACCAGCGTGATTCGAGCGATATCCTCATAAAGGGTACAAGTTGGGATGAACAGGGCTTTGCCAAGATTAGCTGGAAACTGTGCTACCGGCTTTAGGAAGAAACATAACAGATATTGTTCTCAGGAGCTTCTTAACGAAATCAACAATTCATGCTCTCAGATAATTCTGCAGCTAAACGAAGTTTGTGATTCAAAGAAGGTAAAATCAAAATTTGCCGCTTTTGTTGAATCTTATTATTATACTGAGCTCAACATGGTTGTTCTTTTTCAAATTTTGTATCAATTTATGTTGGATGCGATTCGAAATCAAAATAATCTGAAATGAGAAACAAGAAACTTGCCTTTAATCCTTTTGCGAAATCAAAATAATCTGAAATGAGAAACAAGAAACTTGCCTTTAATCCTTTTGCGGTACCTAACAAATTTATCAGTGCAACACTGCCACACAGAATATTTGCCATGGACGTATTTATTGTTGCATTTTCGTTAGTCTTTAAACTATCGTTGAAGCTTTGAAATTCAATTTCCTAGGTGAAGGTAGTTTTCGCTCCATTATCTGGCAGCACCGTAACCTATAACTTCATCAAGGTGGATGGACTTACACAAATCCTTTCGACCATCGAAAAAACCTTTAAGCAACTCCCGCATTTTGAGTATTCGCGTAGAACCTCCCAGCTATATTCGCGTAGAACCTCCTGCTCTATTCCTAAATCCAGCTACAAAAATAATTAGGAGTTGCTGCCTATTTTCCTGTAAAGATTGGTAATCAGGGATAATTTTCCGTATCAAATACCTTTCTTATAAAATAAATTTAATTATAAATATTGCTACTTTGTTATTTGCCCAATTATAAAAATATATTTGAATTCAGCTTCTTAAAATCATAAAACTAACGTTAAATTGAACAACTTTCTAACGTTCAACAGTGATCTGTTAAACACAACAGTGACCTGTTAAACACAATTGCTAAATTGCACAAAAATTTGACCTAACAGGAAAGTTTAAATTAAAGAGTAAATTTCTCTAAAGATATAGCCAAATGACTCCAATTTACTCTTGAATTTCAGCTACGAAGACAAGTATGAAAGTCTTCCTCTTTACTCTAAAGATTTAGCAATCGAACATTATTTGCCGTTCAAAATGCCTTTCCTCGACAATAAATAGAGTTGTGACTGCTACTCTGTTATGTACCTAATTGTAAAAGTATATTCAAATTCACTGTCTTAAAAAAATAAAAATTCCCTCCTCTGTTAATGCCTCAAATTTGAACTATAGTCGTCAGGCTATTGCTGCTCTGAGTATTTGATCGTTTTTGGGTGTAATAACATGTAGCTCAGGAACAAACGAATTTGTAAGCAAGCTGGAGCTAATCTAGAATGCCTTGGCTTTCATTAGTTAGAAGCATAGTATTGGGCCAAATCCTCCAAGCTGAAATCGCTACAAATGGCCTCTGGATCGACGTTCTCCAACATCCATACCAATTTCCTCCAGAACCCGTGCCTTTGACTAACCTTGCTAACTTGGAAGCTTCGAGAGCAACCCTTTCCAAGTGATTAGGGAAGACCTGGTTTCGCAGCCTTGAGCGACATAGTTGCAATTTCAAAAGAGAAGAACCTTTGTGCCTTGGTGAATCACGCTGAGTAAGGTGAGTTAGTAAATGCAGGAAAGATGACATGTTGGGATCACAACATCAACTTATGTAAGTTGGTTAATCACTAGAGCTAGTGCATATTTAGCCTTTAGAACTTTCATGGATAGCATGAGGTTTCCCTTTGTTAATCTCTTCAAGTATTCTTGGTCTCAAAAGGTTTCCCTCTATTCATCTCTGAAAGCGTTATTGGTTATCAACTTAGTGAGACTCTTGGGAAGATGACATACTCAAGGCGGATGACATACATGTATGAATGTGAACATATATCTTGATACCATCTTTATTTTAAGACACTAAACCTATAAGGTAAGTTAATACAGTTGGGGTTGCCGTTGACACGTCGTGTGCTCAGAACAGGTTATTAAAACATTTGTCTAAAATAGACATAATCGGTATTTATAATGCATATCCATTATATCAAAAAGAAACCGCATGTGAAGAATCTCCTCTTGCGTGGCAAAGGGGCATATTTGTTGATTTTGAATAGCTTTATCCCCACTTATATTGGAAATCGTTGGCCTACAACCAATAAGAGTAACTTGAAATATATTATGCATTATTATTTGAAACCATAGAGAAGAATACCGACTCACAACATTTAGGAGATTGTAAAGCAAAGACAAAGCTTCCTTCAGATTAATCAACCAGAAATATATATATATATAT
>ML780405.1:425904-583187 GCA_009831015.1 Picea engelmannii
GGATAAGGAAAACAACTTCATTGAGAACATTCAACACATCCTCCAATAGGTTCATGACATCTTGGACGGAGCCAATGCTAAGTACAAGCAACGACATGATCAACATCAGGTGCCACACAACTTCCAAGTGGGCGACAAAGTGTGGCTGCATTTGCAAAAGGAGCGCCTCGCTGGACCCCACCGCAAGCTTCGTCCGCTTCGATATGGGCCATACAAACTCACCAAGGCTGTAGGGGAAAATGCCTTTGAGCTCAGCATTCCACCATTCCTTGGTCTGCACCCAGTGTTCAATGTGGACTGCCTTTTGCCCTACTTTCCAGCTCTACTAGACACATCCGACATGGCAGAACAACTCACACCAACATAGTTAAATCTAGACTGCATGGAACAAGCAAGAACTGATCAGATCATGGATACACAGATCAAAGGATACCGCACCACCCGAAAAACAAAGGATACCACTATATCGAGTTGTCAAAGCAGACCAACTCCTTCACCAAGGCAAATGGCTCACCAGGGACCAAGTTCAACAGAAGTTTTCTCATCTCATGGAGGAACTCAACGCAATGGGGACCATTGCTTCTTAAGGGGGGAGGAATGATCCAGGTGGATATTGGTGGCCACCCACCTATTCCACCTGGACCCCCACCATTTCTTCTTTCAGTTTTTCAGTTTTCGCACAGTTTACTATTTTTAGCAGTTTTTTTTCGGGTCCTGAACTTCCGGGGCCATTTTGAGGCCCTAAACAATGTTTTTTTTGGGTATGTTGCTATCGCAAAATACATTCTAACAATGCTATTTTTACTTGAGCGTTGTAGGCCTCGGATATATCTTTCCAACGAGCTATCATATGCCTAAAACGGAGATCGTATGCAAAAGTTACGACCCCGGGAAGTTGATGCACCAACTTACCCAAACGGGGCCCACATGACTTTTGGCGCTTCATCTCCTAGGGTTAGGTTTTTGGATGTCTAGGAATTTTGGAATTCCCGTTTATTGTAAAAGGGCCTTCAAAGCCTCATTGTAATCATCTTCTCACGGATGCGAGTAGCGGCCACATCTCTTCTCAGAGATAAGCTACCAACGCCCTAGCTAGTTTATTTCCATTTTGTCTGTAAGCATATTTCAGTCATTTGTTATTAATGAAAAGAAGTCTTATTTCCACTGCATCTCTGTGTTTATGTGTATTTCTGTATTTCATTGTGTTCCTACATAAATCCGGATCACAAAGGTTTGACCAACATTTCTCCAAACTTCAAGGCCTAGGCATTAATGTAATTCACCAAGATCTTTCATTTCAAATACCTGTGACATCTGCTTCTTGATTCCACTAATGAATTTTTCTGAATTTCCTGTAATAATTAAATCATCAACATATAAGGAAATCAATACAATGTGCCCCTTTTCATCAAACTTGCTATATAAATTTGGATCACTTTTGCTCCTCATAAAACCCCGTTGAAGAAAGAATGGATATATCTTCTCATACCATGGCCTAGGTGCCTGTTTGAGTCCATATAATGCTTTCTTTAATTTACATACTAAATGTTCCTGACCACTTTTCACAAACCCCTTGGTTGAGTAAGGTAAACCTCCTCCTTCAACTCACCATTAAGAAAATAAGACTTTACATCTAATTGGTGAAGCTTCCAATGGCGTTTTGTAGCTAGTGCAATTAACATTCTTATAGTGTTTAATTTAGCTACTGGTGCAAATGTTTCTGCATAATCATTGCCCTCTTTCTGCGAATACCCTTTTTCCACCGATCTAGCTTTATATTTATCCATACTACCATCTGCTTTGAATTAAGGTTTGTATATCCATTTACAAACTATGGGATTTTTATCTTTAAGCAATTCAATCAATTCCCAAGTTTTGTTTTTCATTATAGAGTCATATTCTTCGCTTCTCTCCATTCTTCATGTTCATTAGCTTCATTAAAACTCATGGGTTATATGACATTTGAAATATTACTCATTAGGGCATAATCTTTATATTTTTCAGGTGGACGAACCTGTCGTGAAGATCTTCTCAATTGCTTGGTGACTTCTTCTTCGTTTTGTGAAGATTCTTCTTCACTGCTAGATGTATCCATGTCACTAGGTGCCTTTTCCTGCTACTACTTCTCTTCTTTGGCCTCTTCATCTTCAAGAAGTACTTGCCATCCTTCATGACCATTGTCTTCATTGTTTCCTTCTGCCTGTTCATGGAAGATTACATCTCTACTTGCAAACACTTTGTGAGTAGATGGATCAAATAGTTTATATGATTTAAATTTTGAACAATACCCTATAAAAATACATTTGATAGCTTTAGCATCAAGCTTCTTCCTGTTCTCCTTTGGAATGTGTGGAAAATCCTTACACCCAACTATCCTCAAATTATTAACTGCTGGTTTAGAATCATACAAGGCTTCGAAATGAGTTTTATGATCAAGACGCCTTCTTGGACTTCTATTCTTTAAGTAAACAACAGTGCTAATGGCCTCAGCCCAAACAACATTTGAGATATTATTACCTTTCATCATACTTCGTGCACACTCCACCAGAGTTCTATTTTTCCTTTTTGCGACTTCATTCTGCTGTGGAGTGTGGGGTACTGTAAATTGCTGTACTTGATGAAGTTCCCCAATCTGTACTTCCCCCCCTTGATCCGAGCGAATAATTTTGATGGGTTTTCTTGTTTGATTCTCCACCATGTTTTTAAATTCCTTGAAATATTCAAAAACATCACTCTTTTTCCTGAGGAAATAAGCCCATGTGTATCTTGTGTTGTCATCATTAAACAATAAGAAATACTAAGCACCTCCTAGCGACCTTGTCTGCATTGGTCCACAAACATTAGTGTGCACAAGTTCTAATAGATCTCTTTTTCTCCTATCAGGATAAGAGGGGAATTCATCTCTATGCATCTTTCCTAATGCACAACCTTCACAAGTAGCATACTCATTCTTCAACATAGGGAGACCTTCAACCATACTTTGTTTTTGTAATAACAACAAATCATGATAATTAATGTGACCATACCTTTGGTGCCAAAGCATTTCTGTAGGCATAGTCGCATAAGTTAAAGCTTGATGATTTTTGCTAGTGACATCAAGTTTGTATAGGCCTCCAACTTAGACTCCTGAAACAACAATTCTGTAATGATCATGCAAGTCCTTCACTATACAATGTGTCTTGAAGAATTCGACTTTCAAATCTTGATCTGTAATGGTGGACACACAAATCAAGTTTTTCTTTATCCTAGGGACATACACGACATTGCGAATGTGTCCGACAGTACCATTTAGAAGTGTTACTGGAATATCTCCATATCCCTTGATTTTATAAGAGCGATCATCTCCTAGATAAATATGGGCACCATTATGTGTTTCTTTAAAGTTTGTATACCAATTCTTGTTACATGTCATGTGAATTGAAGTGCCAAAATCAACAAACCATGCATCAACATCATTAGTTTCAGCAAACAACACAACATTCAACACAAACAATTTGAGATCTTTTGGTTCAATATTCGGGTTTTCTTCTGCAAAGTGTCCTGAATGTTTTTTATTTTTATGCCTAGCCTCATCATCATTTTTCTTCTTATAAAATTCTCTGGCAAGATGCCCAATCCTACCACAATAAAAGCACTTGGGTTCATTTCTATTTGATGACATACATTTATTTGTCTTTGACTTCCTCTGAAATGAACTTCCTCCTCTACCTCCTTCTCGTGGTTTCCCTTTAGGGAATCTCTTCTTTGTCCATAGTGCTAAGTTTGAATTCTAAGGCTTCAAATTCACGCGCCTTTCTTCCTCTTGCAACAATATACATGTCTTTTTATTAAGGTTATTATTATTTTTATAAATATATGCATTAGTTATTATTTTTAATTCAATGGGTTAGTTCAATTAATTTGACTTAATAGTGTGAAGATGTGTTTCTAAGATGTCATAGATTCAAATTCAGAGGAGTATCATTGGGTCATCAATCACTCTTGTGGCTGGTAGTTGATCCACCTTCCATCCAAAAATTTTGAGGAAGAAGGGGAGTTTGACAAACCTTAATGTTGTTGATAGCCTTTGAGCTAGAAAAACTTGATTTTTTCCTTGGAAAGTATGTTGGTTATTATTCAATCGAGCATGAGATGCTTAATTCACTTGTATTTCTTTTCTTTTCTTGTATTAAATGAGTTGCTATAAGTACTATCTAGAACGTTAAACATTTATTATGTGGGTTAACATAATGAGTTATGATCTATTCCATATATTTCTATGGATTTATGGCTTTGTTCAACTTGGGAATCTATATGGTTGTTGAGCAACTCGAAGCCAAGAGTTCTAAGTTCTCCCCCTCCCTATCTTGTCTTAAGTATTTCATTTTAGTTTCTTTGGGTGTTAGTTTCTATTGTAATTTTCTCAATTTGCCTATGGCCTTGTTTAGAGCTACTTTGGGTAATCTAGTACATGGTTACCTAGTATTAGGGGTTGGTAAGTTATTGTGATTATTGGAGAGGTAAGGTTAGTCCTCTAGTTGAAGCTAGGCAAAGGATGGTGGATTGTGCATGTAGTAATTGTCTCTCCTATGAAATTAAAGACTTAAAGAAAGGGATTAAGTATTGTATGAAGGAGGCGAGAGAGGTTCATTATGGTGTTATTAATTCCCACATTATATGGGAATGATGGAAAGTAGTCGGGAAATAAAATTTATGACACGAGCTCTACTAGAGACACCTATGCAATTAACATAGCAAGACATGTAGTAGACCTAGAGAAATAGGAGAAAGAGGTAGATGATTTAATGGGTGTCCAACTTAGTAGGAACATGTGTTGGAATAATGATTCATTTGTCACATTCTAGATTAATTATTGTTAGTTTGTTATGCCTTATTCCAAAACATTAATCTTTTCGTACTCTCAAATTTAATAAGAAAAAAATTATTTGGTGGTGGTTGAGTTTAAGTTTTGGGACACTTGTTTTCGTCTTGGATTAAAGTGGGACAACACGTGTTGATTTTGCGTCCTTTCTTGCTCATTTCCAATGGCTACAAGCAATATTGTGCTTCCTAAACTAAAAAACATGAACTATTTTTATTGGAGCAAAAGAATGCAACCAATTTTTATCAACAAAGATTAATGGGAACTTGTAATTGATGGTTATGATATGCCTTCCGATGAAGAATACAAAGTTTTGGATGCTACATAATTTTTTTTTTTAAAGGAACTCATAAAGAGGGATAATGAAGCACTTTCTTTGTTAGGCAGTGTAGTTGATGAATCGATTTTTCCAAGAATCAGTGCAACACAATCTTCTAAACAAGCATGGGAAATATTAAAAAACACATATGAAGGAGTGATAGTTGCTAAATTACAAACATTAAGGAGTAAGTTTGAAAATGCTAAGATGCAAAGTAATGAATCTGTAAATGATTATATCACCAAGATACAAGATCTTGTTAATAAAATGAGGATGTTGGGTGAAGAAGTTTCAGAGAAAAGGATGATTGAGAAGATTTTAAGTAGTCTTGTGCCAAAATTTGAAATTGTCGCTACCAATATCATGGTTTCTAAATATCTCAATGTAATGAGAATTGATGAATTAAGTGGTTATTTATTAGTTGTTTAAGAAAATTCTTCAAGTGAACACACGAAAATTTCTTTCTCTACAAGGTAGAGGACAAGGAAGAAGTAGATGACAGTTTCATAATCATCATTTTAGAATCATAATATATATCAACATAATTCACAAGGAAGTGCATATACTTCAAGAGGTAGAGGAAGAAGTCCAAGTCAGTTCAGAGGAATAAGTAGAGAAGGATATCGTGGAAGAGGAAGAGGAAGAGATGGATCTTGAGAAAGACAAGGACCACAATGTTATTATTGTCACAAATTCAATCATCTTGAGAAATATTGTTATGCAAAATTGCATGATATGGATCATAAAGGTGCCAATACAGTTGTTGAAGAAACTAGAAATGAGAAGTTATTCATATCAAGTTTGATGGCAAATAATGAAGAAAGAAAAGCTTGGTATATTGATTCAAGATGTTCAGCTCATATGACATCTCAGGATGAGTTATTTACTAGAACACATGTCAATTATTCCGGTAAATTTATATTTGGTGATGACAGTGTTTCATACGTAAAAGGGAAAGGTACAATTGCAATTCCATCATTGCATGGGAAGAAAAAGTTAATTGATGATACTTTGTTGACACTAACATTGAAGAAGAACCTACTTTCTGTAGGACAAATGATGGAACAAAACTACAAGCTAGTATTTGATAATAAAAAATGTTTAATCATGGATAAGTTAAATAAAAATGTAGTAGTAGCAAGAGGAGAAATGTCTGAAGACAAAATTTTCAAGCTTTCTTTTGATTCAAGTAACTCACACAGTTTGAATGTTATAGAAGAAATGATTAGTAGGCTTTGGAATTTAAGGATGGGACATTTTATTTTTCAGAGTTTGGTGTTGTTAAGGAAGCATAACATGGTGAATGGTCTTCCTTATATCAAGATGGATGATGAAGTATGTGAAGGGTGCATTTTTGGGAAACAACAAAGGGAACACTTCTCAAATAGAACATGGAAGGCTAGAGAATTCCTAACATTGGTACATTCAAATTTGTGTGGTCCAATGGAGACTGTGTCTTTTGGAAAGACACACTATTTTCTCACCTTCATTGATGATTATTCTAGTAAAACTTGGGTGTATTTTTTGTAGAAGAAGTCTGAAGTGTTTTCTCATTTTCTTGAGTTTAAGGAAATGGTTGAAAAACAAAGTGGTTTGAAAATTATCACCCTAAGAACAAATATTGGGGGAGAATATAAATCAAATGAAATTTTGAATTATTGTAGGAAGAATGGAATAAAAAGAGAGTTTACCAATTCATACTCTCCTTAACAAAATGAAGTCGTGGAAAGGAAAAATAGGACCATAGTTGAAATGGCTCAGAGCATATTGAAAACTAAGTCTCTTGGAAATAAGTTTTGGGCCAAAGAAATGCACAAA
Organism: Picea engelmannii; assembly: GCA_009831015.1. NCBI lineage: Eukaryota > Viridiplantae > Streptophyta > Pinopsida > Pinales > Pinaceae > Picea > Picea engelmannii. The sequence continues at coordinate 432,903 of ML780405.1, forward strand.
ACAATTTACAGTCTCAACGGATGTCCTACGAGAGAAATATCGAATTTGACTCCAAAAGAAGCATGGCTAGGATACAAACCAAGTGTTGCACATATGAAAGTTTTTGGTTGCACTACATATGCACATGTTCCTAAGGAAAAAGAGGAGAAAATTGAATGATAAAAGTGCGAAGTGCATTTTTATTGGATATAGTATTGAAACAAGAACTTATAGGTGTTTTGATCCTCAAGCAAACAAGGCTATAATAAACAGATATGTTGTGTTTGATGAGCAAAGAATTTATAAGCCAGAACATGTACATATAGAATTAAGCAAGGATCAAGTAGTCATGGGAAATGGATCTAATTCTAAGACAAATGAAGATAAGAAGAAGCCCGAGTGGTTAATCAAAGGTCATTCTGAAAGTGATATGATGGATAGAAATTTTGAGAATACAATTTCTAGATCACAAAGTTACATTTTGAAATTTTCACTTATGGCTAAAGTAATGAAGATGGATGACCCATATAATTATGCAGATGCATCGAAGAATAAAGAATGTAATGAAGCCATGGAAGTAGATTTTAATGCCTTGGTGAAGAATGATATTTGGGACTTGGTCAATTTACCCAAAGTAAAGGATGTAATTGGTACTAAATGGGTGTATAAGACAACACATAACTCAGATGGTTCAATTGATAAATACAAAGCCCATTTAGTTTCCAAAATGTATTCACAAAAAGAAGGAATTGATTATATATAAACCTTTGCTCCAGTGGCCAAGCTAAACACAATCAAGATGGTACTTGCATTGGATACACAATACAAATAGATAATTTATCATATGGATGTCAAATCAACTTTCTTAAATGGTTATGTAGATGAAGAAATTTATGTAGAGCTTCTTGAAGGTTTTGAAATGCCAAGTAAAGAAGATCAAGTTTATAGGTTAAAGGAGGATTTGTATGGCCTCAAGCAGACACCAAGAGCTTGACATGAAAGGATTGAAAAGTATTTCCAGGATCATGGCTTAGTCAAGAATTCATCTAAACCAAATATTTACATTCTTCAATTAGGTCAAGATATTCTAATTGTTTCACTATATGTTGATAATTTGATCTAGACAAGGAACAATTTTGATTTGTTTTAGAAGTTTTGATAGAAGAATTTAAGATGACATATCTTGGTGAGTTGCATTATTTCTTGGGTATTTAAGTTTGGCAGAAGGAAGATAGTATTTTCATGTCACAAGCCAAGTATACTTGGGATATTCTGAAGAAGTTTAACATGTTGAATTGCAAGTCAGTGACAACTCCTTTGGAAGTTGGGTTGAAGTTATATGGACATGATGACTCCAATCTAGTTGATGTTACTCTATATCATCAATTGGTTGGAAGTTTGATCTACTTTTATAATACTTTTTAATATTTCAACTATGTTTTTATGTGTTTATATTATGAGAAAGTTGAAATTGTTAAATGTAATATTATGGAACTGTTGTAATTTTTTAACACTGGAATTTTTTTAACTCTGGAATTTTTTAAACATTGGAATATCATTATAAAGTCTTTTGTTGTAATATTGTTACAACTAGACGAATATGCTATTAGTATGCTTGTTTCTTGCTTATTAGTATGCTTGTTTGATCACTGGAATTGAAGGTAGTCCCATATGTTCATTGAACACATCATATTGCTTTGATAGATTTTGTAGCTGTAGTTTTTTTTATTTTTTATTTATTTTTATTTTTTTATTATTATTTTTTAATTTTTTATCTTCTTTGACAGTCTTCACAGTTGACCTATAAACATTGGGAGGAAACTTAATAACATACCTACTAATAGACTATATAATAACATACCTACTAATAGACTATATAAAGCTTCATGTCCATATTAATTCATAAATTGATAAGTTTTATGTCATGTGTGAAGAGCCTGTTAAAGTAACAAAGAACCTTTGAATTTTCAGAAGCACATTCATTCATTTATTTTTACTCCTAAGAAAGTTTTATTTTATAAAGTCACTGGCATGATGTTTTAGAACCTCAAACCATGAGTATTGACATTATACATAAATCAAATAGACACAACCATGGTAAATGAAAACCACTTAAATGGAAACTTAGGTGGATACACCCTTGAGGTAAGGTGGACTACTTGGGGTAAGGTAGAGACTGTCTTGAGGAATAACAACTAAGTTGTAAAATATTTCGTACAAATTTTATTGTAATTTCTTTCTCTGTTTCAGAGATCATAGATCTTACAGGATCTCCAGATTCTTCAGAGAATATAAATAATAGAAGTTTGTTCTTTTCACAATGGAACTATGTCTCTCTTATTAACTTGTGTGTATTTTATTAACACAGTAGTTGATTGATTCTTAGGTGAGTATCCTATTTGATGAGAGTGAGTGTGTATAGTTGATTGATTGTGGGGTAAGTATCTTAGTTGCTTTGGGGATTTATTGTGTGATGAGACTGAAAAAACTGAGTGTCAGTTGGCATAGCTTCTACCACTATAAAATCTTCTCTAACAATACTTCTTCACAATATCCTTTCATATACCATAAGATATCAATTATTAAATAGAAACATATCATACTTCTTCACAATATCCTTTCACATACCTTAAGATATCAATTATTAAATAGAAATATATCCATTATTAAGTAGTTATTCTAATATTTTTTATTCCTAAAATTGTTTCTACTATATAAATACGTCTCTTTACTATATTTTAAATATGATATATATGATTTTTTTAACAACCCGAAGTTTTCAGGAACAACCTTAAATGTATTAATTGAATTAGTATGTAAGAGCTGTAAGTTATTTTCCTTTAGGTAAGGTAGAGACAATCTTGAAGAATAATAGCTAAGTTGTGAAATATTTTATACAAATTTTATTGTAATTTCTTTCTATGTTTTAGAGGCCAAGGATCTTACAAGATCTCTAGATTCTTTAGAGTATATAAATAATAGAAGTATGTTATCTTCACAATGGAACTATGTCTCTCTTATTAACATGTGGTGTATTTTATTAACATAATAGTTGATTGTTTTTGGTTGTCAGGTGGGTATGTTGTACTCTGTTTTCTAAAAATGAAAGTGAGCAAGTGCTATTTGTTAAGAGTGATTGAGTGAGTGTGTATAATTGATTGATTGTGAGTAAAATATTCTCTAGCAATATTTTACAATACTCCACTGTATCCTTTCACATACCTTAAGGTATCAATTATTAAATAAAAATATATCCATTATTAAATATTCAAATACCTTAGGATATTAATTATTAAATATATTTTATAGACATATATATTTTATCAACACACCGATATCTATACCTATACTTCAATGGTAGAAATTTAGACAAGTTGTGATGTTCATGAGAAAAAGAAACATAAACAAAGACAATGATATCTTGTGACGAAGACATGTACATTTGATGCACGTAAAATGAATTTAATGTATTCCTTATTGTTTAAATATTCATATGCAAAACCAATAATATTATGAATCACATAAGTGAGTAGAGTTTATAGTTTTGCCATGTGTATAAACCTAAAACTCGATACCATGAGAATATTTTTGTTATAGTTATCAAAATATAATAATTATTGAGAAACTAAAACACACCTTTTTGCATTTGAGCATATACTAAGTAATAATATATTATTCCATTAATAAACACGATTCACTTTAGTTGCATGAACTAGCCTGTTAGCCACTAGATACATTATCATCATCATTAACAAAATATATTTGTATAACATATGTTACATTTAATTCATTCGACAAAAATGATAGTGGATCACCAACAATCTCTACACCCATCTTAAACCAATATTTATAACATTGTAGGGTTTCCAACAAAATATTCCATGGCCACTGCTATGGTCAAATAATAAATATTTAAACAATTTAAGAAGATAGCAAGTTTAACCACAAGCAACACTTTCATATGAAAATTTTCATATGATGATTTTGGTGCTAGATTTAATATATATGAATATATTTTTCATTTGTATAAATATTTAGGAAAAATAATTTTTTAATAACTAATTGACACATTTAAAATAAACAATAAACATAAACATAAATAACACAAGTATTAATTTTAATATGAAAAATTATTGTAATGCATTGTTTTTGGTGTAAATTAATTTGTATCAAAAATATCTTATTTCTAGTTTCTAGTGATATGATTAAAGTTTAAAGTTTCATCATAATCCAAGTTCTGTGTATGGTGGAATGATGAAATTAAGAGTTTTTATCCATATTTGAAAAGAGGATGCTACATGATTAGTTCACTATTAATGTCCTTGAGAATAATTATCCAATATGAAAATTTGTTAACAAATGTCTTCAATTTAAAATTTTGTAAGATCATCATAACACATTAACTTCACAACTTAATTAGTATAAATCTATCTTAACTTTAATTGTACCTAAAATTCAAAAGGATAAAATTTCTCTACATACTAATCTCATATTTTCACATCTTTAGAGAAGTTTGCAGTGTGACAAGTTTCCTCTCTCTCAACATTTACTAGAAGCAAAATTAAAATGAATATAATATATTTTCTTTTTAAAAAATTAAGACAATATTTTCTCTCACTAAGAGTAATATTGTATAATGCCCGATTGGATTGGGTAATTATTTGAATAATGGTATCTATAATTTGGGCAAGAGAGCACAAAATTGGGTCTATGGTCATGTCTCTTAATATTTTATCATTTCGGTTTAATGGTGGTGGGGCATTGTCTTCAAAGTTTACATTTGGATCTAGCAAATTTAGCACATGGAGGTTTTAGTTTCTTTCTTTCTACCATTTATCACCATGCTATAATTTTATATTCACAAAAAAATTCATTCCAAAAAATATATTTAAAAAATATCATTACAAAGAAATTTCATTAGAAACATTTTGTTGTTTCCTATAATGACAAATGACACAAAAAATATATACATAAGCATCTATCTATTTTTCTATCCATTTCATCATACCAAATGATTCTAAATTAAAATTTTTTCTTTTGAATTTATTTCCATATGTTGCATGTATTGTTACTTAACAACTACTAAATCAAATTGCATGCACTATTATCATATTATAATCAATTTAAATCGAGGTTCTATGTTAAAAAAATGTGGATTTTAGTTGTAATATCATTATCTAAGAAATATCATTTTCTCTAGAGTCGTAGTTATCAAAGGAATACACGTCCTATGGAGAATTGGAGCTCTAGGTTTGGGAAGTATTAGTGTTAGATGTTTCTTCCAATGGAACTATTTTCTTTCACAATACACTGAAAAAAATATTTTACTAGCTGGGTAGGAGATTGTCATATCTAGGTTGCATTGCATTATGTCATATTTTTTGAGAGAGAGAGAGAGAGAGAGAGAGAGAGAGAGAGAGAGAGAGAGAGAGAGAGAGATGACATTGTGAACTTTATTTTTGGTTATATGTATAGTCTATATATTCTCAGATTGCTCATAGAGATTAGTTTGTGGAGTTGAAGGGCTGGTGAGATAATTCTAGGAACCGTACTCTAGTTTTCCCTTGTTCCTATATAAAGTATTTCAGTTTAAGAATAAATTAAATTATAGTCTAGATCTCTATTTCTAACTCAAAATCATTGCATACAAGTTCATTTAAAATTGAAACCAACATATTAGATGTAAGACATGTACATACATACTATCTAGTTATTCGGGGCATGATTGGAAAATCCAGATCATGTTATCTCATCCCTTAAGTGGTCCAGAGGACATATGGGGACCCAAATATTTTATACTTGACAAACAATTGAGATCTAGTTTTATGTGTAAACTTGTAAATAAAGTAGTAGAACAATTCATAAAAAATCACCTTAGTCGAATGGACCACAAAAGAAAAACAAACAAGATGGAATCTTACATATCCATATAAATGTACTTGATGCAAAATAATTTTTTGAATGTTTTTTACAAACATCATAATGGTATGCCATCTTCAATTATTCGCTCATGATCGACTTTTTTCATTTTCCATTTTCTAACTTTCAATTTTTTCTTTGATTGAACCTCTGCTAACTTTATGCGCACTGCACATACCAAATGACTATATTGACAACTTATGACATCCAACCGATAGTATTGAAAGTGAACATGACTTTCGGTTTCATGGGTTTCTTGAAAAAAATAGCCTTTCAATATGATGGATCCTCTTTCATATATAAAATAATTATCATTATAATCCTCCAATAACCTCATCTTTCTTTTTGTGTACTGCATCAAATAATATTTAATGTTTTCATCATTGTCTATAGAAGCAAACACAACAAATACATCTCTTGCAAACAAAACCCCATATGCCAACAAACAAATCGTTAGATCAACATGCAAAATTCTACATACTATTTAAATTATATTTTTTATATATTTTATATCTAGACACGTACATGTCTATGTTATTTTTAAACATAAAAATATTTTGAAGAATTGTAAAATTCATTTTACCTTCTCTAACAAGATAAAAAACTCTATCACCATCAATTGACACTATAATTTCATTTGATTTCATCTCCTCTAAGTTTGCAAGTGGCATTTTCCCCTCTGTATTAATTTATGTATGTTCCCAGGGTTCAACACATTTTCCCATTTCGTTTTCACAAATCTCATCGGATTCTGTGTCCTTTATGAAAATTGAACAAAAACAAGATGCATTTCTTTTATCAAATGCATAGACATTTTGATAGAATTTTGTTTTAATTGAATGTAATTTTCGAGTCCCATGTATTGTACTGGCTTCATATCAGATCGATTTATCTACATCTTGGATTCCAATATGCCAAAAATACGTGAACGTTTCAAGAATAATTTATTAAAAGTGAATAAATGTCAATATATATATATGGTAATTATCAAGACAAATTATTGATTTAATCAAGAAATTTGATATATGTACAACATGTATATACACACACACCTGCGCACATCCCTTGATGAATTATGTCCGTGGCTTAGAGCTTCTTGTCACCATTGAAAAAATTGATCAACAGATTCAAATCGATTGACTAAATGGTTCATATGATACCTTCGAAGTGTTTGTTTTACACATGCCCCTACACCATCATTCTCTCCCTTCCCCATGACCAGTCTCGAAGAAATTCCAAAAATCTTTAATGTTTGATTTCTTATGAAGAAAACACAACCAATAGAATGATCGTGAAGATTTGAATTGACCCGCACATCCATCTAACCATATCAAATGTTGATTGTATTCGATCCCAAGTTATTTCAAGGAATCATATTGGAAATCAAAACAATGTTGTACATAATGAGTATCGTGTGTTAGTGCCTAAGCCTATTAGCACCTTTCTGTTCTTAAATTTTATCCTGTTTAATCAAAACCTATCATGAGCCTTTTTGCCTTATTTTCTTTCACTTTTTAAACATTTTACCTCTCATTTTGGTGTGATTTTCTTTGCTTTAATTGGTTTTAATTTTCTTCTTATAGGATAGTTTGAAATTCTACATGAAAAGAGATGTGTCACATCACAATGGTTATTTCCTAATGACAAATAAAGACATTTATCTAGGTATAAAACATAAAACAATGTTGCTACCAAAATACTGCTATTCTAGTAGCAAATGATAAATCATTATTCGAACGTGCTCCAAATCCGAGTATCATGTCAAGCAAACCCAAAATCATGCCAAAGATCGTGAAAACGGTTATGGTTTTTAAGTTTGTCATATTTAAATGATTACTTTATCTTATGCACGATTCAATAACACGGTTCAGATTCTGCTGACATTTCAGTAAATCCAGTTTCCAGGCCACGACTAAAAAACATGCAAAGTTATGATTTTGAATTTTAAAAAGGAGTTTTGAATAAAGGAAATGTAGCTTATTGTTATTTGCAACCAAAATCCATTTGCATAAGCTATTCTGTGCATGTATTCTCAGAAGCTTGAAGCGAAACTCTAGCATTTGCGGGTATATAGAGTTTGCAACTAACATCATGTTGACTAGAAAGGGAGGAGTTCTTCGAATGGAACCAGATGTGGTCGAATTACTAGAATCTTTCCCATAAATTATGGAGAAATTAATACAATGGGAATGGTTCAAGGATGATTTTAAGGATGGAAATTTATTTTAAAATGTAGAAACCTTGGCGAATCTCACTAATCCTTCATATGTCAACTATAAATGTTTGGCAATATTTTTGTAAAAATATTCAAATTTCTAAGTATTTTATATAGTTTTTATAAAATTTTGGCGATTTTTAAGGTAAAATAATTTTATCCTATATAATTTGGGCGAATCATTTTTAAAATATCGAATCTCGTTTTTGGAAAAACCATGGAAAATTAGCCCATGAGCGAAATTTAGCCCCTAAAATCATCCTTGGAATGGTTTAAATTGTGTTGCAAATTTTAGGGGCACCATGACGAAATTTAGAAGTTATTTACCCAGAATTTCGATGGTTTTCAAACTCAAGTGGGAGATGTGTTGATTCATGTTACAGAGCACTCAATTTCTACAACTTTTCATTTGAGTGTAAAGGGTGAAAGATGGTGGAATAAAATTAAACTTCCTACAGGTTTGTGCAACTAGTTTTTAATGGAAGAACATCACAATCCAGACTGGAGTCAAGGCATTCCAAATAAGTGGCTAAAGAAAGAATGGCATAATGTCCTAGCTGTTGTCCGAAGGTATATAACCTGTGAAGGTAGGTAATCTTACGTTCACTATTACGACATGATATTATTAATGCATTTAAATAGAGATGGAGAAATGAACTTTCCCTTTTATCTATTCAAGAGCTTGACCACAATGGCAAAGAAGGTAGAGGATAATCCAAAAACTGCTGATAAAATTATTTTTCATCAAGGTATGATTAAAATATTGGTCATGGATGCATTAAGTGAACTTCACGTGACTTGGAAACAATTATCGTTTTCATTAAGGTTCGAAGAACAGGTTCTAAAAACACCAAAAATAAATCCTAACAAAAAAACTAAGGTTCTAAAGGAGGTGGGAAATACATCAAGGAGTGCAACAAGGGAACAAGAAGAGGCTTTTTCTGTAGCTAGTCAGACTATATCAAGTAAGAGAAAACTTGTGTTACAATAGGAAAAAGAGATCAAACATGAATCCAAATGCCCTGTTTCAATACAGGGTTTTGAAATTTGTGATAGGGTTTACACTAGGAGAATGACGATATAGAGGACACATGAAATAGAAAAGGAAAAATCTGAACTTGGAATAGAGGCTTATGATATATCAATGGAGGAACTTCCAATGGAAAGACAAATAAAAAAGAAAAAAGTTAAACAACCTGCTAGCTTCCCTTATAGACCTAAAACTCATCCTACCAATAAACTCATAATTAAGTCTAAAGCTCTATTCAAGCCCTCTCTAAAGGAAGATAATCTGATTATCTTGGAGAGTGAAAGTCCAGAACAAAATCTTGAGAAGATAAAGTTGGTCAGTAGATTTGTAAAGAGAAAACAAACTAGAACAACCAAGAAGGGAAAAAAGCAAGAGTCACTGCCTAAGATTGAATCTTCTCAATCTGATGAAGGAATAGAACATGACCCCACCTACAGTCTAGAAATACAAGAACTACCAGATTCATATATAGGAAAATAATATATCCCACCTAAAACTATGAAAGAAGAAATCATTGAAGAAACATCCTCAAAGGAGCATAAATATGGAAGAAAGGGAAAGCAACCTAAACGATCCGTTGATCTGAATAGACCCACATTTGAAGAAAATCAAGGTGAAGATAGGGCAAGAATAAAGGATGAACAAGGAGAAAATGGGATTGAAGAGTTTCAGGTGGTCATTAAGGAATTGGAGCAAGAGGAAAGAACACTTGAGATATGGAATGCCAAGATGCAAGAAAAAGTTCAAAGGTTGAAAGAAAAACGCAAGTCACAAAGTGAATTGTTAAAGAAAGTTAGAAAAATGAATATTACGCTATACTGGAGCAACATCGTGCTTAAGAATAAGTTGCAACAAGAAAATACAAAAGGTCAATCTTCTGCTCAAGGATGAAAAGTTTCCCAAGCTATGTCAGTATACATGCTATTTCTAATTTTGAGCTCATGCCATCAGAAATGATAGTTTTTGGTAGCCTTCCATTTGAAAAGATGATGAAGCAGTTCGAGAAATTGAAGGACTTGTTTTGCAAGAACGTTTATGTCATGACCTAATACAATTTCGAAGATCAAGTCTTCAACACATCTACTTTGGAGCAATTTCTACAGATCCTATTTGGTAGGACAAGGATATCTCTAGAGTTATGATTTGGCCCTAGGTTCAAGGTCTCTTCTCTAATATCTATGTTTTTATTATAATACAATGAATGAAAGAGAATGTAACGAATATTTGTTAGCCATATATCAAGTCTCAATCAAAAGTGTAACTAGATTTTAGGATTTGATGAAAACCAACTCAGTGTATAAAAAATAAATTAGATGATAGAGTTAGGGGTTCAGATTTTGTGAGACTAAAGGGACATATTGATCTGGATTGTAATACCTGGATCCTATTACATTTTTCACTCAATGGAAGAGACATTCTGATGGTTAGACTTTCTTATTCTTGTCTTGTTTTTCTTCTATATTACTTGAATGCATTTGAATATTTTGCAAAGCATTTGGTTTATCATGTTACATATTGAATGCTAGTAAATATTTTGCTATCACTTGTCACAAGATTTGTGTTTAAGTTATTTTTTCTTTTTTCTAAATGATATTTGGGATTAGAAAGTCTTCTTTGTAAGTGAGTAGATTGTCGAACTTGCAATTTTTATCTTCTTTTGTTTATCTCCATTTTATCTAATTTATCAGAGTGAATTTCATTCAATAAGTTGAATGTTTTAGAAACTTGATCTAAAGTGTAATCTGATCACCTATTTTCCAACCTATCCACTACCTGATCCAAAAACCAAATCTGTAAATTCTTTTTTTCTACAAACATAAAACATTGAAATAACTAAGGTGCCCTAACTTGCCCCTTAGCAGTTAGGGACAACTTTAGGGAAAACATATTTTGGCGCCATTGCCGGGGATGGAGGAACGAAGATATCTTTCCCCGGGAAGAGAGACATTGAGAAAAGCTAGCTCTTTATGGTGGACAAGAGTTAGACACTAAATTAGACTTCATATTTTTCATCTAGCGACTCCATTGCTGGGATTAAAAAATGCAAAAGATATGGGGATGGACAAATTAGCAGTTTTTGGAGATTATTAATTAGTCATCCATCAAGTCAAGAATATTTATTAGACAAGGTAGACCAGATTGAAGCACTACATGAATGAGGTATGGGACTTTATTGAACACTTCTTTTTGTCTTTTGACATCACATTTGTTTATAGAAATTTTAATCAACAAGCATATTCACTAGCATTAGCATCTAGCAATTTCAAGAGTCCATTATATTCCAATCTAAGATATGAAATTGAAGAAAAACATCGACCTTTAATCCCAGATAACATCAAACACTGGAAAGTTTTGAGTGATGACCATAAACTAAAAATATTTTTGGAAAGCATTGATGAATTTTCTACAATCTCTATTGACCAAGAGAATCAAAATGATGAAACATAAATTCAATTAGATGTTCCTTTTCAGAATAAGGTAGCGGGGCATAAAATTGTGGATTTAAAGACAAATCACATTCCAAAAGGTTTGGTTCCACTAGAAATATTGTTGGACAACAATGATGTTTCCAAAAAATCTCCAATTCAAAGTCATGAAATGATGTGTTTGATTGCACTATTGGTATTGCAGTAGATCCAATGATTATTAAACTATCCAACGCATTGTCAGAATAGCATACAAGTAGGTATGTTAGTCTTATGAAATAATTTTCTGATGTTTTTGCTTGGTCTTATAAATACCTTAATATTTTTGACACATAAATAATTCAACATAAGATTCCTTTGAAAATCGGCTCAAAACTTTTCAGATAGAAAATGAGACAGTTTAATCCTATGTTGCTGCCTATTATTGAAAAAGAGTTAAAAATATTGCTAGATGATAAAGTTATAGTACCCTTGAGATATTTAGAGTGGGTGGAAAATCTGGTGCCAATTAGGAAGAAAATTGGTGAAATAAGGTTATGCGTGGATTTTAGAAATCTAAACATGTGTTTACTCAAGGATAACTATCCATTACCAAAAATGGATCACATTTTGCAGAAAGTGGTAGGTGCTCAGATGATCTGTATGTTAGATGGGTATTCTGGATACATTTAGATTGCATTATTTGAAGAAGATAAAAAGAAAACTACTTTTACTACTCCATGGGGTACCTTCATGTACAAAAATATGCCTTTTGGGTTTATGAATGCATGGGATAGGTTCCAAAGATCAATGGAAATTGCATTCAATGGAGAAAAACACAAGTTCATGGTGATTTATCTGGACGACATCACTATATTCTCAAAGACTGATGATGAACATTTGTTGCACATCAAGCAGACTTTTAAGAAATGCAAAAGGTATGGAATATCTTTAAACCCAAATAAATCTCATTTTTCTATGCATGAAGACAAGTTATTAGGCCATATTGTATCTAAAGGAGGAATCAAAATAGATCCTAAAAGGGTGGAAGCCATTCAAAATATTGATATTCCAAGAAACAAAAAATCTATTCAGTCATTCATAGGTAGAATTAACTTCTTAAGGAGATTCATACCTAATTTTGCTGAAATCATCAAGCTTATCACAAACATCCTAAAGAAAGATGCTGAGATTAAGTGGACACAAGAAGATAAATCATCCTTTAAAAAGATAAAACAAGTTTTAATTGAAGCTCCTGTCCTCATTAGTCTAGATTATTCTAAGGAATTTTTGGTCTTTTCTTTTGCCTCTGAAAATACTGTTGTTGCTGTATTATTATAGAGAAATTATGAAGGATTTGAACATCCTATTTATTTGTTCAGTAAAACTCTTAGAGAGGTAGAGCTGGAATATGACATAATGGAGAAACAAGCTTAAGCCTTAGTGAAGGCATTGAAATATTTTAGAGTTTATGTTTTTCATTCTTAGATGATTGCTTATGTTCCTAGCAACAATGTGAAATATATGCTTGTGCAGCTAGACAATGAAGGAAAGAGAGGTAAGTGGATAGAAAATCTCTTAGAATATGATGTATAAATAAAACCTACCGAATTGATCAAAGAACAAGGTATGACGAGGTTGCTTATTGACTCAAATTGGAAAGCTCTTGGACTGCACTATATTCAAAATCACCCAGTTCTTCCAGTATCACAGGATAAAGACAAAAACTTACAAGTATTGGTCAAATATATATATATATATATATATATATATATATATATATATATATATATANGTCCATCAGATTTTGATAAAGCTAAATGCAAATCTCTCAAGATTTAGGCTGTAAAGTACTAAATCATTAATCAAGATTTGTTTTGGAAGGATCCTAATGGAATTTTGTTGAGATGTATTGATGAGGATGAATCAAATTTATTATGAGTGACCTACATAAAGGTGCTTGTGGAGGGCATCAAGACTAGAAATCCACATCATTTAAAATTTTGAGAGCTAGGTACTACTAACCCACCCTATTTTCTGATGTGTTTGCTAAAATTAGATCACGTGAGAAATTGCAAAAGTTTGTTGGAAAACAAGAATTACACTCTCTTCCCTTAAATCCAATCATAGAAAATGGTCCTTTCCAACAATGGGGTTTGGAATTCATAGGATAAATTCATTGTCCTTCCAGTGGAAAACACATATGGATTTTGAAAACCATTGATTACTTTACGAAATGGATTGAGGCTATCTCGACCAGAAATGCAACTGCTAAGGTAATTATAAATTTTCTAGAAGAAAATATATTCTCTGGATTTGGCTGTCCTAGAAAATTAATTACAGATAATGCTCAAGCATTTAAAACTTCCGTTATGAATGAATTATGTGAAATATATAGTGTTACTATGGCACAATCTACTCCTTATTATCCACATGGTAATAGATTGGTAGAATCCTCCAACAAAACCTTAATTCGAATCATTAAAAAATTGCTGGAAGATAATAAAAAGGGATAGAAATCTAAACTAAAATATGCTTTATAGTCTGACAGAATTAGCACCAAAAAGTCAATTGGAACTTCTCCTTTCCAGTTGGTCTATGGGATAGATGCTATTTTCCCAACCCAACTCGGTTTACCTGTACTAAAATTTCTGCAAGAAGAATTGGAAGAACCCAATGATATTCAAAGAAGTATTTTTCAGATTATTGAGGTACAATAGAGGAGAGAAATGTTAAATGAGAAATATGAGACTTATTAGAGTAAGATCAAAACAACATTTGACAAAAAGACTAAGAAGGACGGTTTCAAAACAAGAGATTTTTTTTCTGAGATGGGATGCTAGAAGGGAGGAGAAGCCAAAACATGGTAAGTTTGACAATTTGTGGTTTGGCCCATTTAAAATAGACAAAATTCTGAACAACAACACTTTTGTCTTACAAAACTTGGATGACATTGAGATATTTGGAGGCCCAGTCAATGGGCATTTTCTAAAACATTAGTTTACTTGAAGATCCAAGGTTAATTTATCTTGTACATATTGCTTTATTTTGGTGTGTTTAGCAGATCAAATAAGACTCCATAACCCAATGGAAACACTATTCTACAATTATCTTCTTATAGTCTTTTTTTTTTTTCAGAAATGAAGAATGGGTGATCTTTAATAAAATAGAGGTCAAAACAGATAAGAAAAGAATATAGTGAAGGTCACAAGTTTCAGTGGTAGAATTGAACTAGAAGGCATTGGTCTGTAGTTATTAATGTCCCACAAGGAGAACATATCCCCAGATGGAGCCATTGTTAGTCCCTAATACTATTACCACCTTTCTGTTCTTAAATTTTAGTTTGTTCTATCAAAACCTGTCCTAAGCATTTTTTCTTTATTTTCTTACACCTTTTAAACATTTTACCTCTCATTTTGGCATTATGTGCTTTGCTTTAATTGGTTTTCATTTGATTCTTGTAGGATAGTTTGAAATTTTTCATGAAAAGAGATGTTTCACATCACAATGGCTATTTCCCAATGGAAAATAAAGGCATTTATCTAGGTATAAAACATAAAATAGGGTCGCTACCAAAATACTGCTATTCTGGTAGCACATGAGAAATCATTATTTGAACGTGCTCAAAATCAGAGGATCGTGTCAAGCAAACCCAAAATCATGCCAAATATCGTGCAAACAATTATGGTTTTCAAGTTTGCCATATTTCAATGATTACATGATCCTATGCATGAATTCAATAAAATGGTTCAGATTTTGCTAACATTTCAGTAAATCTAGTTGTCAGGACACGACTAAAAACCATGCAAAGTTATGATTTCGAATTTTAAAAATGAGTTTTGAATAAAGGAAATGTAGCGTATTGTTATTTGTAGCCAAAATCCATTTGCATCAGCTGTTCTATGCATGTATTCTTAGAATCCATAAGTGAAACCCTAGAATTTGCGGGTGTACAAAGTTTCCAGCTAACAACATGTCATCTAAAAAGGGAGGATGAGCCAGATGGGGTCAAATTACTAGAATTTTGCCCATAAATTATGGATAAATTCATACAAGGGGAATGGTTTAAATTCCATTTCAAATTTCATGGGCACCATGAAGAAATTTCGAATTTATTTGCCCATAATTTCGATGGTTTTCAAACTTAAGTGGGAGATGTGATGATTCATGTTATAGAGCACTCAATTGCAACAACTTTTTATTTGAGTGTAAAGGGTGAAAGGTGGTGGAAGAAAAGTAAACTTCCTACATGTCAGTGCAACTAGTTTTTATTGGAAGAACATCAAAAGACAAACTGGAATCAAGGTATTCCAAATAAGTGGCTGAGGAAAGAATGGAAGAATGTCCTAGCTGTTGTCCAAAGGTATATAACCTGTAAAGGTAAGTACTCTTACGTTCACTGTTACCACATGAGATTATTGATGCATTTAAAGTGAGATGGAGAAATGAACTTATCCTTTTATTTTTTGAAGAGCTTGACCAAAATGGAAAAGAGGGTACATGCTAATCCAAAAACTGCTGATAAAATCCTTTTTCATCAAGGTTTGATTAATAGTGGTCGTGGATGCATTAAGTGAACTTTAGGTGACTTGGAAACAATTATTGTTTTTATTAAGGCTCGAGGAACAAGTTCTAAAAACACTAGAAATAAATCCTAAAAAAAAAACTAGGGTTCCAAAGGAAGTGTGAAATACATCAAGGAGTGAAACAAAGGAACAAGAAGAGGATTTTCCTATAGCCAGGCAGACTAGATCGAGGAAGAGAAAAATTGTGTTACAACAGGAAAAAAAATCAAACATGAACCCAAATCCTCTGTTTCAAAATAGGGTTTTGAAAGTTGTGACGGGGTTTACACCAGGAGAATGACGAGATAGAGGACAACGTAAATACAAAAGGAAAAATATGAAACTGGAACAAATGCTTATGATATATCAATCGAGGAACTTACAAGGGAAAGATAGATAAAAAAGAAGAAAGTTAAACCGCTTGCTAGTTTCCCTTATAGACCTAAAATGTGACCTACCAATAAACTTAGACTTAATTCTAAAGCTTTATTCAATCCCTCTCTAAAGGAAGATAATTTGATTATCTTAGAGGATGACAGTCCATAACAAATCTTGAGAAGAGAAAGTTGTTCAATAGATCTGTAAAGAGAAAATAAACGAGAACAACCAGGAAGGGAAAAAAGAAACAATCACTTCCTAAGATTTAACCTTCTCAATCTAATGAAGGAATAGAACATGACCCCACCTACAGTCCATAAATACAAGAACTGTCAGATTCATATATAGGAAAAATATATATCCCACCTAAAACTATGAAAGAAGAAATCATTGAAGAAACTTCCTCAAAGGAGCATAAATATGGAAGAAAGGGAAAGAAACCTAAAAAATCTATTGATTTGAATAGACCTGCATCTGAAGAAAATAAAGATGAAGACATGAAAAAAATAGAGGATTCACCAGGAGAGCAAGGGATTGAAGAGTTGGAGGTGGTCATTAAGAAATTGGAGCAAGAGAAAATAACACTTGAGATATGGAATGCCAAACTACAAGAAAAAGTTCAAAGATTGAAAGAAAAACGCAAGTCACAAAGTGAATTGTTAAAGAAAGTTAGAAAAATGAATATTAATTTATACTGGAGTTGTTGGAAGATTGGTTGTTGTCATTGATGTCAACCCTAGCAATTGGATTTTGGACCCCACAGTTGATCGAAGTGGATAGACATGAAGGAAATTACACATGTAGATACAAAACCCATGGATGGATAGTATAAGTCATTTCTCTTCCGGTGGTATGTGGCACGTCACGTGGATCCTCACGATTGAGGAGAAATGAATTTTTGAAGATGACATTGTGAATTGAAGCAGAAACTACATGTCGGCCCTAATGTTTAAAGGAAGTGACATGAAGGGTATAAATACATCTCATTATACATTAATTTTTCAACACACACAAGTTTATTAATGAATAAGGAGATATATGTCGAATTTCTGAGGAAATCTAAAGTAAAGAAAGTCGAATTTCAAGGGAGGATGAAGTCTTTTGGTGATGTGTTATAAGGTATGTTATTTAAGGTCATCTTACCATTTTTTCTATAACTTTGTTTCTATAACAATTCAGATGGTGAAATTAAGAGGCTACTGAGAAGACATATCTAGGTACCTATGGTAAACATTTCAGCTCTTTGTTTGCTATAATTTTGGAGATACACTATGTGGAAGATAAGACTTTTGACTAGTCCTGAAGCTAGTCATAAACAAGTGTTCCGGGTAAAACAGTCATAACGCCTTCATAGATAATCAAAATTAAGTGACACAAATTGCATTGGAAAGAGTACGAGTTGTAGTTTCTTGTGTATGAATTTCAGAATTCGATGTTAAATATTGAGCGGGGGGCATTTTTTACAAGTTCGCTCTCCTGAATAAACCAGAATTGAATAAGGTCTACCATTTTCTCTATAAATCCTTTTTTAGGAGGATTCAAGGAGTGAAACTTGGAGGCGTTTCAAAGAACACATTGAGTAATATTATCTACAGGATTAGAGTATTCCAAGAAGTGAAGAATTTCTGAAGTTGAATAAGTATCAGGAATCATTATCAGGTTCTATGTGATGGTTGGTTGATGGTGATAATTTAATGTAAAATTATATTATCTCTCATATATTCTTGGGTGGAAGGAAGGGGCAAGGATGGAGAGGTAAACCCTCTCTTGATATTGGAGGATTGAATCTTCCTTTTGGAGGTTTATCCCTCCCTTTATATTTGGAAGCTATAGCTACCTTTGGAAGTCATTACTTCCTTTGAACAATAATACATGATTACTTCTTATATACTGTGCATGGTGTATTGGTGTATCTCTGACACTATTCTTCATTGTTCATTGGATAGTCTTCATTGCTGATTCGATATAAATTGAATACATGATCTGATTGAAGTACAATTTCAAAAATACTAATTTCTCTAAATACTGATTCACCCCCCACTTAGTATTTCCAACTGGAGCAACCTGGTGCTTAAGACTAAGCTGCAACAAGAAAATCCAAAAGGTCAATATTATGCTCAACGATGAAAATTTTCCCAGGCTATGTCAGTATACATATTGTTTCTAATTTTGAGCTCATGCCATCATAAATGACAGTTTTTGGTAGCCTTCCAATTGACAAGATGATGAAGAAGTTCGATAAATTGAAGGATTTTTTTTGCAAGAGCATTTATGTCATGACCTAATACAAGTTCGAAGATAAATTTTTCAACACATCTACTTTGGAGTAGTTGCTACAGATCCTATTTGGAAGAACAATGATATCTATGGAGTTATGATTTGGCCCTAGGTTCAAGGTATCTTCTCGAAGATCTAGGTTTTTGTTATAATATGATGAATGAAAGAGAATGTAATCACTATTTATTAGCTAGATATCAAGTCTCAATCAAAACTGTAACTAGATTTTAGGATCTGATGAAAATTAAGTTTGTATATAAAAAATAAATTAGATGACATAGTTAAGGGTTCAGATTTTGTGAGACTAAAGGAACATATTGATTTGGATTGTAATACTTGGAACCTATAACATTTTTCACTCAATGGGAAAGAAATTATGATGGTTAGAATATCTTATTCTTGTCTTGTATTTCTTCTATATTACTTAAATGCATTTGAATCTTTTGCAAAGCATTTGGTTTATCCTACTACATGTTGAATGTTAGTAAATATTTTTCTATCACCTGTCAAAGGATTTGTGTTTAAGTTATTCTTTCTTTTTTCTAAATGATATTTGGGATTATAAAGTCTTCTTTTTAAGTGATAAGATTGTGAAACTTGTAGTTTTTCTCTTCTTCAGTTTATCTCCATTTTATCTAATTTATCAGAGTGAATGTTATTGAATAAGCTAAATGTTTTAGAAACTTGATATAAAGTTTAATATGATCACCTATTTTCTAACGTATCTACTACCTGATCCACAAACCAAATCTATAAATTCATTTGTTCTACAAACATAAAACATTGCAATAACTGAGATGCCCTAACTTGTCCCTTAGCAGTCAGGGAAAAATTTAGGGATAACATCTTTTTGCATCATTGTGAGGGACGGAGGAACGAAAACATATTTCCATGGGAATAATGACATTAAGAAGAGATAGCTCTTAATGGTGGAAATGAGTTAGACACTGAATCAGACTGCATATTTTTCACTTGGAGACTCCATTGCAAAAGTTCTGGATCCTAAAAGAGAAGTGAAAGGACCGAAGTTTGAGCCTACCAAAGCCTCAATATCATATTTATATTCAATAAATAAAGTGATTAGAACCAACCCATATCATAATCCAACTCCAACAATATCAAATCCAAAAATATTATTAAGAAAATCAAAGAATACCCATGGCCAATGCTCTTGTTCTAAAGGTAAGTCCTCTTCTGAAGAAATCATTTCTTCTCCTAAAAAATCCATTATTGTTTCTGCAGAAAAGTTATTTCCCATTATTGAAGAACAACCTATTATTTCAAAGACAGTTGAAGAAAAGGTAAAACTTGGAAATATATCTTTGGAAGAACAAGTAGCTCATCAATTAGGAGAACCGATAGTTGAGGAATGTAATCCCTTATCTTATCTCATTAAAGATGAAAATGATGAAGAATTGAATTTTATGGGAAGACCTATTAAATAATTTCCTAAGTATTCAAAGGAAGAAATTGAACAGATCCGAGCCTCATCTATTCGTCAACCCAACACTTATGAGAGAGATAAACCTGAAATCCAAGTTTTTAATAACATTCTTTCTATTGAAGGATTCATAAAGCCTACAAAGAGCTATTCTCAGTCTTCATCACCTCCTAAGGTTCATACTCCACCTTCATCTCATACTTCACGACCATCCTCTCCTCCTAAATCTCCTCCTCGAGTTGTTCACACCATGGATGCTAATAGAATGGATGCTATCATTGCTGCTAGATATGCACCCTTGGTTTTACCTCAAGTCTTAAGCACTTTCCCAACTGGAGATTACATGAAATATTTTCCCAGATTCAATGGTGAGGGAGATGTTACTGCTGAGGAACATTTAGCCTCTTTTTACAGTTTTGTAGATAACTTCAATATAGAGCAATATGATGTTTGAATGAGAGTGTTTGTTCAAAGTCTAGATGGAGAAGTAAGGAAATGGTTCCGAGGTCTTCATGCAGGTTCTATTATAGATATTGACGTTTTAGATGACACTTTTATGAAACAATGGGGAGAAAAAAAGGATTATTTGTATTATATCACTGAGTTTTAAGCCCTGAAAAGAAAAAAATGGTGAGTCTGTGTCAGATTTTACTAAAAGGTTTAATAAACTGTATATCAAGATCCCTGATGAAATCAATCCTACATTACTTTTGCTAATGATTTTGATGCTGAATTAACTCTTTTGTTAAGAGAAATTAGGTTTTCTACCTTGAGCTCAATGCATGAAGTAGCTATTGAGGTAGAGTCAAATATTCTAGCAGTAGAAATATTAAGGACAAAATCTGACATAGAAAAAAAAAACCAGAAAGAAGATGTCCCATCTTCTTCCAATAAAGCAACATCTGATCCAAAAATCGATGAAATGGATAAAATGGATAAAATGTTGAAGGATCTAACAACAAATTTGGCCAGATTGAAGTTGGAAACTAAGCAACCAAATAGACATGTTCAAGATGGCGGGAAGATGAATCTAAATTAGTTCAGAAGATCACATAATGATCCTTAGCTTATGCAAAGAGAAAGAAGGAATCAAGAAGAACAAAGAATCTTTCCCCCTTTCCAGAATAATGCAGTTGAAGATACAGAAGAAAGTGATGACGTTGAAGAAAATTCTACTTCTAATTTGGATGGAATTGAGATTCCTGCTAGTCACTTGACTCAATAGGAATCTGAGGATTCTTTGATATAAATCAAATTGATGATCAAGAAGAGGAAATTTTTTAGAATGAGCCACAAAATAAATATAATTTAAGGTCTAAACAAAGTGGGTCGAAGCCAAATGATCAAACTCAGATTAATAAGACAAATACTCCAACCAATAAGGGGCCAAGAAAATCAGATCAACATCAAAAACCTATCGATGCATGTGTTTCATAGTTAAAAGAAACAAAAAGACAACTATATCCTTTTAATCTGGATCATGAGATAAATAAAATTAAAATTCCTTTTCCTTTGGTGGAGCCGATGAAGAATGATCCTTTCAAACATTATGTTTTGAAGGTTTTGAAATCCCCTGCACCTATTATTTCTTTAGATACTTCTCCATCAGAAGTTATCTCTTTAGACACTGTAAATTTGCAAGATGAAAAAAATCATGCTATAACAAGTGGCCCACATATTGAGAATGGATCTAATTCTTCACCTCCATTTTATATATCCCTGAACATTCATGGTAAAATTCAGCATAATTGTCTCATGGACTCGGGAGCTTCACACGATGTTATACCGAAGGTGGTTATGGATGAGTTAGGGTTAGATATCACAAAAACCTACCAAGATATCTATTATTTTGACTCTAAAAAAGTCAAGTGTTTAGGAGTTATCAAATGTTTAGTTGTAACTTTATCTCAACAACCTATGAGGAGTGTTGTTATGGACATTGTAGTGGCTGATATACCACCAAAATTTGGGATGTTGCTGTCTAGGTCATGGGATAAAAAGATGGGTGGATCTTTGCAAATGGATCTGACATATGCCACCATACCTATTTTGGGGGAGAACAATGAAAATTATACATGGAAGTCAAACTTTCTTATATTGTAAGTGACCATGACAATCCAAGAAATCATCCTATCTATGCAGTAGACAATGAGATTGGCTCAAAAATTTTCCATATCAGTGATGATATTCCAAAATCATCAATTAACAAACCTATTGGTAAGCAAGAGAAAGGTATTGAAAATTCAGTCCGGAAGATGTTTTTTGATGGTTCATGTTCAAAGGAGGGATCTGTTGCTGGGATTGTATTTATTTATCCTGTCAAATAAGTCATACCTCTGTCTTATAGATTAGAATTTGAGACTTCCAATAACACTGCTGGGATTAAAAGATGCAAAATATATGGGGATTGACAAATTATGAGTTTTTGGAGAATCTGAATTAGTCATCCATCAAGTCAAGAATATTTATCAGACAAAGCATCCAAGACTGAAGCAATACATGAATGCGGTATGGGACTTTATTGAAAACTTCTTTTTAGCTTTTGGCATCACATTTGTTCAGAGAAATTTTAATCAACACGTAGATTCACTAGCATTAGCAACTAGCAATTTCAAGAGTCCATTATGCTTCAATATGAGATATGAAATTGAAGTAAAAAACCGACCTTCAATCCCAGATAACATCAAACACTAGAAAGGTTTCAGTGATGACCAGGAACTGAAAATATTTTTGGAAACTATTGATGAATTTTCTGCAATCTCTATTGACCAAGAGAATGAAAATGATGAAACATAAATTCAATCATATGTTCCTTTTCAGAATAAGGTAGCCGAGCATAAAATTGTGGAGTTAAAGACAAATCACATTCCAAAAGGTTTGGTTCCACTGGAAAGACTGTTTGAAAGAAATGGTGTTTCCAAAATATCTTCAATTCAGAGTCAGGAAAAGGATGTAATTGATTGTAATATTGGTACTGCAGTAGATGCAAAGATTAATAAACTATCCAACACATTGTCAAAAGAGCAGAAGATAATGTATGTTATTCTAATGAAAGAATTTGATGATGTTTTTGCTTGGTCTTATGAAGACCTTAAGATTTTTGAGACAAATAATTCAACATAAGATTCCTTTGAAAATGGGCTCAAAACCTTTCAAACAGAAAATGAGACAGAATCCTATATTGCTACCTATTATTGAAAAATAGTTAAAAAAGATTGCTAGATACTAAGATTATAGTACCCTTGAGATATTTAGAGTGGGTGGAAAATCTGGTGCTAATTAGGAAAACAAATGCCGAAATAAGGTTATGCATGGATTTTAGAAATCTCAATAGGTGTTTACTCAAGGATAACTATCCATTTCCAAAAATGGATCGCATTTTTCCGAATGTGGTAGGTGCTCAGAGGATTTGTATGTTAGATGGGTATTCTGGATACAATCAGATTGCAGTATTTGAAGAAGATAAAAATAAAACTACTTTTACTACTCCATTGGGTACCTTCATGTACAACACTATGCCTTTTAGGTTTATGAATGCAGGGGATATGTTCCAAAGAGAAATGGACATTGCATTCTTTGGAGAAGAATACAAGTTCATGGTGATTTATCTCGATGACATCACTATATTGTCAAAGACTGATGATGAACATTTGCAACACCTCAAGCATAATTTTAAGAAATGAAGAAGGTATGGCATATCTTTAAACCCAAATAAATCTCATTTTTCTATGCATGAAGGAAATCTCTTACGACATATTGTATCTGTTATCACTACAAGAAACCCCTTAGGGTTGTAGGCTAAGAATGCTTGGTAACTTAAAAAATTTAATAATCAAAGTATGCATGGAACAATGGGATAACTGAGAAGGCTTTGTAAAAAGACAACTTATCATGCATCTAAATAAACCAGTGCTTTGAGAGACCAGATATCAGTTACATTAGATAATCAAGATGTGAAGAATAACATTCAAGATAACCAAGTACAACGATGCAGGGTCATACAAGAAGGTAAAGAAAGATCTAATTCATATCCATGAACTATATCGGAAGATAACATATCTGAATAACTAAATTGAACAGAATTAAATACAGAGTAGTGGAATATGTGAGCAAGACTGATATGAAGTAACCAAAGGAGACTGTGATTCTTATAACAAAACATAGTCAAAGTACATAGCCAAAAGTGTATCCAGGATTGAACCCCTTTTATCTATCTTAATTCTGTAGCTTTATAGATTTACATCACAGTTATAAGATCTTAAAACAATGGATCTGATTTTCTAAAAACAGAAAGCAAACTGTATTTACAAGAAACTAGGAGTAGATCCTCAAAATGAGGTCAGTCCCTATCTGATAATCCTCAAAATGTGGTTGAAAAGTTGATGATGTGTAGCCTAGCCTTCCAAGGCTCTTTGGTTTGATCTCCTAAAGATGAAATTTGATTTGGATGATGTGTCTTCAAACCCCTGATATTCTACCTTTGAAAAAGATGCCAAATGTAGTTGAAAAACCTCTTTTTGACCTTATCCCTCAAAACTAGCCTTTAGATTTGACTTTGAAGGTTTCATTCCATTCCAACTCAAAAATTTCCAATCTGAGCAAAATTTCGATGAATCTGGTCATATAGCCTTTCGGTGGTTAACTGTATGAAATTTTAAGCTTCTTTTCCACTGAAAGAACTGCGTTTCATAGGTTAATGAGCACACTCAGGCTTGCCTAAACCACCGAAAAGCAGAAGTTTTTCAAAAATCAAAAATTCAAAATTTTCGATTACCTGCATGGTTGCATATGGTTTCAAGGCTTCTTGGATGAAGTTCCCTTCTCCCTGACAGGGCTTGTGACTTCCTCTTGATGAATACCAGCCTGTATTTCTTCTTCTATGGAGGTGGCAACTTGGGTTAGGGTTTCCAACCCCAATGGCCTAGTTGCTGGAGCTGTTTGTTCCTTTATCTGTTGTCTGAGCAATTTGAGTTTTCTATATAATGTGGCATTTTCCTTCATCAATAAATTGTTCCTTTCAAGTGTCTTATCATGCCTTTGCTTTACTTCCTAACTCATGTCATAGAGTTCAACATTCCTGTCTAGGAGTTGAGCATTCTTCAACTTAAATTGCTTTTCATAATGTTTCAAGTTATATAATTCCTTCAACAACTGATTTACTTTATTGGATTTAGGCACAACAAGTTCAGTAGCAGGCCGTTCTATCTCAGGAGGATCCTTCTCCTCAGGAGGTATAGGAGTAGGTAAATTAGGGTATTCCTCAGTAGCTGTAGGAATTTGTTGCTCAATAGGTTCATTTCTCTGTTTTGTTTCATGCTCAGAGTCTGAATAAGGCAGGTTAAGGGGATTACCCTCCATGGGCACATCCTCTGCCTTGTCAAAATTCAATTTCCTCTTGGACCTTTTCCTCTTGGACGAGGAAGTCTTAGCTTTCTATGGAAAGGGTGAAATATCCCTTTGTTTCCTTTGACTACTCTTAGGGGTAATAGCCTTTCTAGTACTGGTTTTCTTGCCTTGTTCTTCTTGTGGTTTCTCAGTCTGGAACTCATTCCAGAAAAGGAAAAAACCCCAATCAACCCGTTTCTTTTTCAGAGACTCCTTGATAAGAAGAGTAATGAGTCCTTGATGGGACAGTCTTCTTGCCACCTTAGTGGGCTTAACTTTTACCTGCCTGGCCATTTTGGTGAGAGTCTTGTGGAAGTAAAAAGGTAGATTAATTGGATCTCTGCCTATAAAATGGTTTAAAAGCTTAAAGTGATAGAACATCACTCTATTGTACCGCCCTTCACATGTAATGTAGACAAAGATTTCTTTCAACAGTGATTGCCACTTTGGTTCCAAGAAAGACATTGGGATGTCCCTTTTCCAGATAAGATCTTTGTGAATAGGCAACATATATGACCTAAACTCAATATTTGAAGGAACAGTTGATTTAAACCAACAATCCCTTGACCTGGGTAGACCTGTATACTCAACAATGGTAGCTTCATCAATGATAAACTCCTCCTTTCCTATTTTAGTAGACCTCCCATCATAAGAAATGGCAAAAGACTCGGCCACTTGTTGATGAAAATTGGTTAATTTTTCACAATATGAAAATACCCCAGCCTGTTTGAAGAATTTTTTTACCTCCGGGTGAGCTTCTGGGTACCAAACCCCATCAAGTTCAACCCTTAGGGCTGGTCCATATTTTGACATTATGACAAGGCTGATGTGTCCCTCAATTTAAGAGATGTGCATGCAAACATGAACAAGACTTCAATCACTCATGCAATCAAAGGGTATGAGTCGATGGTCAAAGAATCTAATTCGACAGACAGAGGATACGACTCAACAAACAGAGAGTTTTTTTAGGCAACATAATTGAGTCAGAGATTTAACATACGATTTAAATCAATATCCAGGTGTATAACTGAGGGTAAAATCAAAGACAAAGGATAGAACTTAGAGTTTAAACAAGAACCAAATATTTAATGCACAATCACTATAGGTAGAACTCAACAGATAGATATGCATAATCTAAACAAGATCCGACTCAAACAAACAATGAGCTGGAATTGAGCCGAGAATGTTTCAGGTAATAATCACAGAGAATCAAATCATAGACTGAAGCTACCTTTTAACTGGGTTTGACACCTGGGTGTTGAATTAGTTATTGAACTGGATCTTCGACCATCAACTAGCCTCTTTAAACGGGATCTGGAGCTTTGAGAGCGGGCCCGAATAAGGAAATCACGGGACTATTTGAATTGATGAACAACACTCGGACTCAATGCGCAATTCAATGACAATTAAACAATGTTTAAGATCAACAATGATGTCATAGAATTTCGTGGCTGGCAGTCCTGATAATCCGTATGCAATCTCATTTATGTTATGATAAACTCCATGAGATTCTGTGCCACACCAAAAATTTATGACAACTGACAATTGAACGCTTGGAGGATGTTTCAACATCTATTCATCTACAATTCTGCAATAATGATAGGAAAACTCGCCATTTGACATAACTTTTGGCGGTTAGGAATCATAATCACACTCGCTTGACATCTGGCTCGTGCAAAAGCACGAGGTTTTTTATTTGGGCATGAAAACACTTTCAGTGGTTAAGGACCCCTTTTATTTTTCCTCTTAACCACCGAAAATCTCGACTTTCGGTGGTTAACGAGTCATTTCATAGACCCTCTTAACCACCAAAACCTGAGATTTTAGATTTTGAAAGCCAAGACCAAAAATGATGATTTTTCCAAGTTTATATTTGAAAAATAGACCCTCTAATGCACCTAAAAAATTTAGAAATAATTTTTTTGACATGTTCCTATCACCTAAAAATCGAAAACTTGACACTGCTATTTTAGGAGATAACATCTGGATCCTACTCGGGGATGGAATCCTCCCAGTGAGGTTCCAAGAACAAGTAGGTCCAGTCACCTTATCTATTGGGCTATGGAGTCATTTGGCATCTGCAACTGTTCCTCTGCAAGCCTTCCTGTAGCTTATCTGTAGCCTGCATATAGTCTGCATGTTTATTGAAGAAAACTAAAAGAAATCTACGTGCTCCTATGAAGAGCTTATTCTTTAGCGTACTCCTACACTAACCAACCATACTGCCTCTTATAAGGTGAATTCATGTTTCCAATGAAGCCATGTAAGGAGATGATTTACTAACATCATGCTAGATCTTGACCCGAACAACAATGGAAACCATATCATGCATAAAAGAGGTTTGAACAGATGATAAAGAAAATATTCTTCTGACAGAAAATTTTTAACATCTATGTTCCTCATAGACTCCAAATAGTCAACAAAAGGATCATCAAATTCACAAAGCAATACTTCTTTGGACTACTGATCTAACTGTGAATTGAAAAGATGTTGAAAACTGCCTTTACTAATCTCATTGTTGAATGCAGGCTGCTCAAGATCTGTTGGAGAAACATATACGATGGACTGCTGATCTGGACTGTTCAGTTCCTTGCCTTCTTCTTGATATCTGCTGCAAACTTCCAGTCGTTGCAAATCTTGAAACTGAGAGATACCCTTAGGATCTGTGTTTAAAGAAAAATGTTCAACCTCTGTCGAAGGAGAAAACAAAATCAACTACTGAACTGAACTTTCCAGCACACCATCTCCTTCTTCATATATGCTGAAATCTTTCTTTGTCTACAAATCTGGAAACTGTAGGCTGCCGTTGTCATATACTTCAGATCTAAAACTGTTACTTGCTGATGTGTCAATCTGACAATCATCTTTGGGGTTTTCAAAAGGGACAATCTCGTCTTTATAACAACCTAAGTCAGTAGATGCATTTGATACAATATCAAAAGAATCAATGCTATGGTTATTTTCCCGAAGATCACCAATATCTTGGTTATAATGATAGATGTGCCTTATTTCAACATACTCTTCAAATCTATCATTAACCACATCATATATACATTTATGATCATCTTTGTGCTGAACGATAGAACTAAATGAAATTCCAGAAATAACCAAATCTTTAGAAACCTCAACAACTTCCTCTCCATCATTATATTTATCAAATATAGGAAGATCAGGAAATATTTCTAATGACAGAGATGAAAATGGTGGCATAGATTTATCAGCAATAGGATTCTGAGATAGATTTTGAGAAATATAACTTTGTTCCTCATCATAATTGCAGCTTCCCTTGATAGAAAAATCTAAAAGCTGTGAACTACCTTTAATGATTTCAATGGATGTATGACCAACATAAAAATGATTTTCATGATTCTTAACTAAAGAAATTAATTCTTCAGATGGATGAAAATCAGAGCTAATGTTAATGGGAGAATCTTCAGCTCCTTTATTATCCATTTCTAGTTCGTTTTGATGGAAAATCACATTATCATGAAGATCATTTGGGAGTTGCAGTAGGAAATGAGGGAGAAATTCTTCTCTATTTGCATTTTCAACTTTATTATCCAATCCATATTCTTCACAGCAATTACCAAATAAAAGCTGCTCCGAAAATAACTTTTTGCAACTCTCATTGAATACTTTGTGAAAATTTTCTAAAGATGAAATGCTTGAAAGAGGTAAAGAAAAATACCATCTACGTGCATCACCTTCCAATGAATGCATGAACATTTTCATACGAACATCTTCATGCTGCAGATCTAGTAGATCCATGCACTCATGAAACTTTTTGAGGTGTTCTGCAGGATTATCTTCTTTCTCCTCTTTGAAGACCAATAGAAAATCTCCCCATTCTGACATATGATGTACTGGATGTGGGAAACCAGAAATTGAAGAGAAGTCCATAGGTGCAAACCTCCGAGCCAAAAGAGAAGCAAATGCTTTTTAAATTTGAATGTTGTGGAGTCGCCACTGAATTCGTCCTTCATGGAGTCGCCAGATAGATGATTACAACCATAATAGTGTCCAAGCTTTGTCTATCATCAAAGATGGATCTTGTGTCGTCTCCTAAGGAAGCTGAGCTTCAATCTCCTCTCCTCGGCAACGACGCCAATTTGTTATTACTCCAAGAAAATCCTTAGGGTTGTAGGCTAAGAATGCTTGGTAACTTAAAAAATTTAGTAATCAAAGTATGTGTGGAACAATGGAATAACTGAGAAGGCTTTGTAAAAAGACAACTCATCATGCATCTAAATAAACTAGTGCTTTGAGAGACCAGATATTAGTTACAGTAGATAATCAAGAAGTGAAGAATAACATTCAAGATAACCAAGTACAACGATACAGGGTCATACAAGAAGGTAAAGAAAGATCTAATTCATATCCATGAGCTATATCAGAAGATAACAGATCTGAATAACTAAACTGAACATAATTAAATATAGAGTAGTGGAATATGTGAGCAAGACTGATATGAAGTAACCAAAGGAGACTGTGATTCTTATAACAAAACAGAGTCAAAGTACATAGCCAAAAGTGTATCCAGGATTAAACCCCCTTTGTCTATCTTAATTCTGTAGCTTTATATCTTTACATCACAGTTATCAGATCTTAAAACAATGGATCTGATTTTCTAAAAACAGAAAGCAAACTATATTTACAAGAAACTAGGAGTAGATCCTCAAAATGAGGTCAATCCCTATCTGATAATCCTCAAAATGTGGTTGAAAAGTTGATGATGTGTAGCCTAGCCTTCCAAGGCTCTTTGGTTTGATCTCCTGAAGATGAAATTCGAGTTGGATGATGTTCTGCCTTTGAAAAAGATGCCAAATGTAGTTGAAAAACCTCTTTTTGATCTTATCCCTCAAAACTAGCCTTTAGATTTGACTTTGATAATTCATTACCTGCTTATTCAAAGAGGTTTCATTCCATTCCAACTCAAAAATTTCCAATCTGAGCAAAATTTCGATGAATCTGGTCATACAGGATTTCGGTGGTTAACTGTATGAAATTTTAAGCTTCTTATCCATCGGAAGCATTGCGTTTCAGAGGTTAATGAGCATGCTTAGGCTTGCCTAAACCACCAAAAAGTAGAAGTTTTTCAAAAATCAAAAATTCAAAATTTTCGATTACCTGCATGGTTGCATATGGTTTCAAGGCTTCTTGGATGAAGTTTCCTTCTCCCTGACATGGCTTGTGACTTCCTCTTGATGAATACCAGCCTGTATTTCTTCTTCTATGGAGGTGGCAACTTGGGTTAGGGTTTCCAACCCCAATGGCCTAGTTGCTGGAGCTGTTTGTTCCTTTATCTGTTGTCTGAGCAATCTGAGTTTTCTATATAATGTGGCATTTTCCTTCATCAATAACTTGTTCCTTTCAAGTGTCTTATCATGCCTTTGCTTTACTTCCCGACTCATGTCATAGAGTTCAACATTCCTGTCTAGGAGTTGAGCATTCTTCAACTTAAATTTCTTTTCAGAATGTTTCAAGTTATAAAACTCCTTCAACAATTGATTTACTTTATTGGATTTAGGCACAACAGGTTCAGTAGCAGGCTGTTCTATCTCAGGAGGATCCTACTCCTCAGGAGGTATAGGAGTAGGTAAATCAGGGTATTCCTTAGTAGCTGTAGGAATTTGTTGCTCAACAGGTTCATTTCTCTATTCTGTTTCATGCTCAAAGTCTGAATAAGGCAGGTTAAGGGGATTACCCTCCATGGGCACATCCTCTGCCTTGTCAAAATTCAATTTCCTCTTGGACCTTTTCCTCTTGGACGAGGAAGGCTTAACTTGCTGTGGCAAGGGTGAACTCAGAGTTTAAACAAGAACCAAATCTTTAATGCACAGTCACTATAGGTAGAACTCAGCAAATAGATATGCATAATCTAAACAAGATCCGACTCAAACAAACAATGAGCTGGAATTGAGCTGAGAATGTTTCAGGTAATAATCACAGAGAATCGAATCATAGACTGAATCTACCTTTTAACTGGGTTTGATACCTGGGTGTTGAATTAGTTATTGAACTGGATCTTCAACCATCAACTAGCCTCTTTAAACGAGATTTGGAGCTTTGAGAGCGCCCCTGAATAAGGAAATCACGGGACTATTTGAACTGATGAACAACACCTGGACTCAATGCACAATTCAATGACAATTAAACAATGTTTAATCTCAGCAATGATGTCATAGAATTTCGTGGCTGGCAGTCCTGATAATCCGCATGCAATCTCATTTCTGTTATGATAAACTCCTTCATGAGATTCTACACCACACCAAAAATTTATGACAACTGACAGTTGAATGCTTGGAGGATGTTTCAACATCTATTCATCTACAATTCTGCAATAATGACAGGAAAACTCGCCATTTGACATAACTTTCGGCGGTTAGGAATCATAATCACGCTCGCTTGACATCTGGCTCGTGCGAAAGCATGCGGTTTTTTATTTGGGTGTGAAAACACTTTCGGTGGTTAAGGACCCCTTTTATTTCGCCTCTTAGCCACCGGAAATCTTGACTTTCGGTGGTTAACGAGTCATTTCATAGACCCTCTTAACCACCGAAACCTGAGATTTTAGATTTTGAAAGCCAAGACCAAAAATGATGATTTTTCCAAGTTTATATTTGAAAAATATACCCTCTAATGCACCTAAAAAATTTAGAAATAATTTTTTTGACATGTTCCTATCACCTAAAAATCGAAAACTTGACAGTGCTATTTTAGGAGATAATAGTATCTAAAGGGGGAATCAAAATAGATCCTGAAAGGGTGGAGGCCATTCAAAAGATTGATATTCCAAGAAACAAAAAAGCTATTCAGTCATTCATAGGTAGAATTAACTTCTTAAGGATATTCATACCTAATTTAGAAGAAATCATCAAGCTTATCACAAACATGGTAAAGAAAAATGTTGAGATTAAGTGGACACAAGAAGATAAGTCATTCTTTGAAAATATAAAACAATCTTTAATTGAAGCTCATGTTCTCATTAGTCCAAATTATTCTAAGGAATGTTTGGTCTTTTCTTTTGCGTTCAAAGATACCATTGCTATTGTATTATTACAGAGAAATGATGAAGGATTTGAACAACCTATTTATTTCTTCGGTAAAACTATTAGAGATGCAGAGCTGAAATATGACATAATGGAGAAACATGCTTATGCCTTAGTGAAGGCATTGAAATATTTCAGAATTTATGTTTTGCATTATAAGATAATTGCTTATGTTCCTAGCAGAAATGTGAAAGATATGCTTGTGCAACCAGACAATGAAGGAAAGAGAGGTAAGTGGATACCAAATCTCTTAGAATATGATGTAGTACTCAAACCTACCAAATTGATCAAAGGACAAGGTCTGGAGAGGTTGCTTGATGATTGCTGGCACATACCTATTTTGGGAGAAGGGAGTCTTTTTTGGAGAAGAGAAGCTTATTTTTGGAGTGCGTGCCATAGGTGGTGGAAAATAAGCATGCAGAAAAAGGAGGAAAATCATCATGCAGAAAAGGAGGAAAAACATCATGCATAAAAAGGAGGAAAAACAACATGCAGAAGGAGGAAAATAGGCGTGGCATGCATGCAAACAAACTTAGCCATGTTAGGGTTAGGGATTTTGGGCATGAATGTAATGGCTATAAGCCAATAGAGTAGTATAAATAAAGGCCCAAGACGTTTAGTAGAGGTTGGTCAGTTGTTGGTTGTTCGTTGGTCATTGGTTTAGTAGTCAAGGAGATATAGTATTGGTATGAATAAGCTAGTTTTTGAGGGTTAGGTCACATGTTGTGGAGCCTGGTGTGGTCTAGTCCACCTCATAGAGGGTACTTACCCTCCTCTTTGATTGTAAACCTGAAGAATGTAATGCACGCAACATCGATTTTCCAGAAAGATGAATACAAGTGAAAAAGAGACAAATCTTTGTGGACGTAGCCCCAGGGGGGGTGAACCATAGTAAATCTAATGTGTTTATGTGTCATGAATGGTTTTTTTACTATTATGTTATTTATTAGTAAATAATGAATTATAAAGTTTTATTATGATAACATGAAAGTATAGTTTAATGAATGAATACTAGTTTTAGATGAATGGATAATAATGTTAATGCATGAGGAAAAATATTAGATTACAATCCCAATCCCTTCCTTGACTGCAAACACCTGAGTATTTCATTCCCCCATAAATCTATCTCGAGTGAGACTGCACTGTGCACTCTGTGCACAATGATTCCTTCTGTTTTACCAAGAGGGCCGATAGTTTGATGTTTTTTTTGGAAAGCTTTGAGAGTAGAACTTGGGTTAGCCCAAGTGTCCAACAAATGGTTCTGTTGTTGACTGGAACTACATATGATCGATTTGAAGGGATTTGTTGAAGAAAAGCACGAAGAATGAAAACATAGAAGGGAATGTTTAGGACATGGAATCCAATGAAGGAAGAGATTGAAAGATGGTTAATGACAAAGGAGTTCGACTTTGCGCAGAAGAACAACAAAACCCCTAAATTTACATGATGAAAATATCTCAAAAAATATGTGTTTAGCAACTTGCATGAAGTATTTTTTTTGCGAATTCCCGCATATTTTGCATGAGTGGTTATTGAGTTTGAAGTAAAACCATACTATGAATCGAATCAAACAACTAGAGAGACATCCTGTGGAGATCGTGCAGTTGAAACAAGTCAATAATAAATTTATGCACGCATTAGATTTTTGGGTAGACATTATTATTGTAGGGTTTATCAGTGAATTTGTAGTTGATACTGTGAAGTCGTACACTTCTGCAGAGCAGGATTTTATGAGGGGACCCATAGGTAGGTACATCATATCACTATATACTACTATCAACATTTTATTGTATGACAAAGGTGTGATGACCATGGAATTAGATAACTAAACTTCCCTGTGTGCATGGGGGAAGGGGGGAAGCACTGACAGGACTCTGAGATATGGACAGGGAGCTAGATAAGAGGAAGTGGAAGGAGGCCATGGACCCAATCATGATGGAAGAGGACTAGATAAAACAAATAATGGAAAAAACTGGAACGATGTGCAACATAAGACCTTACCAATATAAGATGAATAACAAAAAGAGGGCCATAGATGACAGAGAGGGATTGGTGAGTGATGAAGAAGAGGTAGAGGATATTTAGGCTATGGATAAGATTGAGGAAATCCTACACATAACATATGAAAGGAAAACAAGAGTTCTAGGTTCAAGAACATACGACAGAAATCTAGTCCAGATCACAGTTAATGTGGAACCTACAACTCCATGTGAGACTAATACACCTGAAGGAACACCAGCTTTTAGAAAACTAATTTTTAGTAGAAGAGGGGTAGCAAGTCAGGGTTCCAATAGAGGACAACCAAATTGGGGTACAAGTTCAGTAAATATCAACCAACTATCTACACCGCGCGAAGGCAGTAGTTCAACACAATTCAAAATGGTAGGAGTATATTCCACTATTAGATTACCAAATTTTCGGGGCGAAGCATCAAATGACCTTGAAAATCATTTATTTATCTGTGAAAATATCTGGGAAGAAAATTGGGTTACAGAAGAGGATACAAAATTTACACAGTTGGCCATAACACTCAGAGAACACACACTATATTGGTACATGAGCCTTGATGTAAAAATTCCACAAGGAGCAAAAATGAATGTCGTAGAAGTGAAAAAGTTGTTGGTAAATGAATTTCAAAAGCCAATATCACAAGACCAGTACATGAATGAAATGATTGAGATCAGACAACAACGAGGTGAGTCTGTCTGGGATATTGATCAAAGGTTCAAACGTGTGAAAAGTAAGTTGAAGTACTTTATTACTGACATGCAACATAGGTAGTTATTTGTGAACTCATTATTACCACACTTGAAGTATCCTTTGAGAAAAAAAAAAGTTTCAAACTTAGGAAGAGGCTATGCAAGCAACCCTGCAACTGGAAGAAAACCAGTATCAACAAATAGACCTAACAATAAAAGAACTGAAAGAGGATATGAAGAATCTGGCATTTCAAATGAACCAGAATAAGGGGAAAGAGAACAGAGAAGTTGTTTGGTGTACGTTATGCAGGGAAGAAGGAAACCATAAGTATGAATTTCCAAACTTTGCGCAGTACTTGGCAGCAAAGGTGCCAAACCCCTTTCCAACTGGAGGACCATGGTGTGAATTTTTTAAGACACACACGCATGATCCATATCATTGTCTATTGATGCAGAAGTATAAGAAAGTGCTAAAGAGTTCTTACTACAACTTTTGCAAATCAATGGGTCATGATGAAAATTAATGTAGAACACTAGAATTGATGAGAGAGAGAACTTCAGACACCTACAGGGTACAAGTAGAGATGATGATAGGCCATGCTGCACCGTAGTTCAATAATGTGGAACAACAATTCAATCCTACGTAGCCACAGTATAAAAATGTGCAACCACAGTATAATCCCACGTAGTATAACTAGATACCCCAATACAATGCACCGCGTAGAGATAGAGGTGGATTCCGAGGTGGAGGCCGGGGTAGAGGAGGATTTGGATGAGGCAAAGGGCCAGTAGTCTGCCACAAATTTCAACAACCAGGACATTATGCAATATATTATCCACTTCCACCTATGACATGTATGTATTGTCGTGCAACAGACGACGACACAAAAGACTTCCCAACACTCTCAGGAAAAATATAGGAAAAAAGGAACCAGAACAAACAGAATGTCCAGTGGATTTCCGTAGAAGCCAGGGATGATGGGAATAATATCAACATAGTTACTCGAGGAGGAGCCAAGATGAGAGATGATGCAACAAAACAAGATCCAACTCAACATTAGTGGTTCAAGAAGAACACTGAGCCACATAAGCATTTTGACGCGCAAAAAGAAAAGGAAACATTTAAGGAAGCCAGAGAGGAGATTCTAAAAGAGAACATTGCATCTACATCAATTGCACAACAAACTCAGGATCCACCAATGTACGAAATTCCACCTTCAATGGATCACACTAGCAAAGGAAAACCTTCAGAGCAAGTAAGTAACATAAAGACTTTTCTGCAATCTCGTGTTAATTTATTGAATGATCCATCATACATTAAGGTCTTACAGAACTTGTTGAAAGATGCAACAAAGAAGTAGAAGGAAATTAGAACATAAGACAATTAATCATCACCATACGAGGATAAGAACAAGGTAGGAAATTCAGGATAAATGCCAACATTTGGGATTTCAATATGAGATATATAATACTTGATTTAGGCTCTGAAGTGAATTTCTTACCTAAGAAGACATGGCAGTGTATGGGAGAACCCACATTAGGATATTCACCTATCCAGTTGAAATTGGAAAATCAACATAGAGTGTTACTAATTAGAAGACTTAAAGGTGTGACAGTCGACTTGGATGGAGTGCACACTGTGGCATATTTTGAGGTTATAGAAATAGTAGATGGAACAACACCCTACCCAACATTACTTGGATTGGACTGGGCATTTGATAACTAGGAAGTGATCAACCTAAAGACACAAAAAATGACTTTTGAATAAGGTGAGTACATAGTGATTGTACCATTGGATCCCTCAGAAGGAGAAAGGTTTGTAGAAGTAACATGTTTGGACTTGGAAGAAATTAATCAGAAGCGACATGTTATATAGGAATACTATGTGAGAAGAAGACTATGTCAACCCAACTGCAGATGGGGTACTCAATTAGAGAAGCATTACATCATGTGTTTCAGACTCAGATACAGGTCTGGAAAACTGGAAAGAGAGACTACATGAAGTCTCCACAAGGAGGTGCACAAGAATAGATTGCACAGTAAGGTGGGTGGGTATAGAGATAAGGGAATCTCCCACTTTTCATGGTTTGAATGACTTAGAAGAATTCGTGAAAAATGATAAGGAAGAAGTTTTGGAAAATCAGAGGTTGTTAGCCCTAGATATTTGCCAATAAAATTTTTAGGTTTTATTGGCCCACATATTGAGAATGGATCTAATTCTTCACCTCCATTTTATATATCCCTGAACATTCATGGTAAAATTCAGCATAATTGTCTCATGGACTCGGGAGCTTCACACAATGTTATACCGAAGGTGGTTATGGATGAGTTAGGGTTAGATATCACAAAAACCTACCAAGATATATATTATTTTGACTCTAAAAAAGTCAAGTGTTTAGGAGTTATCAAATATTTAGTTGTAACTTTATCTCAAAAACCTATGAGGAGTGTTGTTATGGACATTGTAGTGGATGGTATACCACGAAAATGTGGGATGTTGCTGTCTAGGTCATGGGCTAAAAATGTGGGTGGATATTTTCAAATGGATATGACATATGCCACTATACCTATTTTTGGGGGAGAACAATGAAAATTATATAGGGAAGTCAAACTTGCTTATATTTTAAGTGATCATGACAATCCAAGAAATCATCCCATCTATGCAGTAGACGATCAAATTGGATCAACAATTTTCCATATCAGTGATGATATTCCAGAATCACCAATTAACAAACATGTTGGTAAGCAAGAGAAAGGTATTGCAAACTCAATTTGGAAGATTTTTTTTTATGGTTCATGTTCAAAGAGGGATTTGGTGTTGGGATTGTATTCATTTCTCATGTCAAAGAAGTCATACCTCTGCCTTATAAATTAGAATTTGAGACTGCCAATAACATTGTAAAATATGAGGCTTTACTACTAGGATTAAAAGCTACAAAAGATATGGGGATTGACAAATTAACAATTTTTGGAGATTCTGAATTAGTCATCCATCAAGTCAAGAACATTATTAGAAAAAGCAACCAATATGGAAGCAATCCATGAATGATATATGGGATTTTATTGAAAACTTCTTTTTGGATTTAGACATCACATTTGTTCAAAGAAATTTTAATCAATAAGCAGATTCACTAGCATTAGCAACTAGCAATCTCAAGACTCCATTATGTTCCAATCTGACATATGAAATTGAAGTAAAACAACAACCTTAAATCCCAAATGACATCAAATAATGGAATTTTTTCAGTGATGACCAAGAAATGAAAATATTTCTGGAAAATATTGATGAATTTTATACAATTTCCATTGACCAAGAGAATGAAAATGATGAAACACAAATTCAATAAGATGTCCCGTTTTAGAATAAGGTAGCATGGGATAAAATTGTGGATTTAAAAACAAATAACATTCCAAAAGGTTTGGTTCTGATGGAAAGACTATTTGACAACAATGATGTTTCCAAAAAATCTTCAATTCAGAGTCAGGAAAATGATGTGTTTGATTGCAATATTGGTAGTACAACAACTCCAAAGATTATTAAATTGTCCAACACATTGTCAGAAGAGGAGAAGAGAAGGTATTTTAGTCTTATGAAAGAATTTTCTGATGTTTTTTCTTGGTCTTATAAATATCTTAAGATTTTTGACACAAATAATTCAACATAAGATTCCTTTGAAAATGAGCTCAAAACCTTTCAGACAAAAAATGAGACAATTTAATCCTATGTTGCTGCCTATTATTGAAAAAGAGTTAAAAATATTTCTAGATGCTAATATTATAGTGCCCTTGAGATATTCAGAGTGGGTGGAAAATTGTTGGAGAAAATTCTATTTTTGGCACACTAGTTCAGTGGGAGTTAACTGACTAGTTCTATTTTAGACTTTCCATTTAGACCATCACTATTATGCATGCATGCATTCCTAAGGAAAGCTGACTGCTTGATTGATTTTTTTTAATTATGGAATGTTCTTTCCTATATATGAGTGTATTCCACTCATTCATTGTATTATATTGATCATCATTTTATCAATAATTGAATCATTGATCGACTCATTGGAGTAGCGTGATTATATTTTATCATTCTTCCATATTGAATCTCTTGTCCTTTTCTAGATAAGATGTTTTTTTATTTGCATTATCTATATCTCCTGTGTAGGTTTTGATGAAACATTGTCATGGTATCAGAGATACACTACTTGGAGCAAGCCAAACAAGCCATAGAATAAGGAAAATCCAAGTTTTGGTGAGAAAAATTCGTGGTCGTACCTTTCTGTAGTGATTTCTCCCAAAATATTATTTTTATAAGGAAACAACCCGTGTGAGAAGTAAATCGACCCATTCTGCAAGTGTTTTTTCAATCGTTTGGAGAAAGTCCTCACCTTTTTCTCAGAAAGGAAGCTGAAAGATCGTGTCCTGAAACTGATACAAATCAGTGGTCGTACATTTTGCAGTGTTTTCTCCCAAAATATTAACTTTCTGAGGAAACGTCCTATGAGAAAATTAAATCGACCCATTCTGCAAGCGGGTTTTCAACCATTTGGTGAAATTCCTCATTGTTTTCTCAGAAAAGAAGCCAGAAGATCGCCTCCTAAAACTGATACGAATTTTCCATTTGATGTGCCCTTTATGGAGTGATTTCTCAGTTTTTCACTTGCAGATTGAGGGTAAATTTTAGGGGTTTGCTAGACATAGTGGGAGAGATGGATACACCACCTATTCTACAGTAAAACTTGGTGGTGATATTCACACCATACAATTATTTTGATTGGAATCCCAAGGCTGAATTCCAACTCAAAAGGAAAGAACTGTACAATTTGACGATGGGGACAGAAACAAAACCTGCATCATCAATTGAGAAGACCAGATGGGAGAAATGAAAGGACGAGGCCATAAGGATTCTTCTTGAATTGATTTCATATGATTTATGGTTTCATGTTGGAACATGCAATACTCCAAACATGATTTGGACCACCTTAGAGAGTCTCTTTGGAAAGAAGGATCATATGAGAGGTCATATCCTTGAGGTAGAGTTGAATACCTTGGATCCTAAAAGTTTTGATAATATACATGTTTTCTTTACCAAGTTTAAATCTTTGATATTTATCTTAGCATCTTGTGGTATTGATAAGTCTAAACAAGTGGACCAACTTATTCCAACAATATTGGCCAAGCTAGGACTAGAATATGTTGTCTATGTCTCCACTTTCCATTCTGGCAGATATCTCATGGGAAAAAATTGGAAGATGCCTACCATGGATAGATTCATTGATTCTCTCACACATGAATAGGAAAAACTCATTCATATGGGCATAATCAAGGATCCAAAAACAAATGCACTCACCATGCATGATGGAAAAGAATCATCCAAACATAAGGGAAAGGGATAATCACATCCCTAGCCAAAGAAAGAGGGATATTCCAAACTCTTCAAGGATTCTTCAGGTTCCAAAGACTCTTTAGGTTTCAAAGAGAATAAGAAGAATAAGGGAAAGCAATGCACTTACTGCAATAAATCAAATCATGAAGAATCCACATGCATTAAGAAGCAAATCGATCTTATGGCACGTGTACTTCAACAGAACAATCTTGGAAACTTCATTCCAGAAGGAGTCAAGAAGAAGAAGGAATACAATTTTGCTCCTAAGAAAGGTAATCATCATGCTCTTATTGCAATTAATTCCTCATCTAATTCATGGATTATATATTCTAGCGCATCCCATCATATGGAAACGAAAAAGGAAGGTTTCGCTTCTTTGAGTTCATGCTCAAGATTGGGGGATGATACTCCAGTAGAAGTAGCAGTAGAGGGAAGAGTGGAACTTGTTAATGGAAGTTTTGAGAATGTTTTATATGTTACAAAGGTTTGTATGAATTTTATCTCAGTTTAACATATCACTCAGAAAGGTAAAAAGGTTGAATTTACATCAGATTTAGTTTTTGTACTTGATATGTGTGACAATTCCATTATTGAAATTGGTGAGGTGGATCACAAATCAAGGTTGTATAAATTCACTAAGTTTTCTGATGATGACTCCTCTTTTCTACTTACACATAAGGTATGTAATTTGCATACACCTCCAATGAAACATGTAGATATTCTTGTGCTTGCATCAATTCCAGGCATAAGAGATGCTTCCCTACACTTAGATTATGTACATGGAAATGAGCAGGTAGTACATCCAGATAAGAAGCCAACGCCGAAGCTTCAACATATGCCCAAGAGGGCACAGTTCACACTTCAGGCAATAGGTTTTCTTCCAGGGAATCCATTGGATTCGAGGAGGTCTCAATATCAACACGAGGAACCTTCTCATGTACTTTTATCTTCTGAACCTGCGATGCCCATGCATTGATATATGGTTCAATATTCTGATCCACATACATACAGTAAGGCTATGGGAAATCCATTATGGAAAGAGAACATGTAGGAGGAATATGACTCACTCCCAAAGAATCAGACTTGGGATCTCATTCCACTTCCACCAGAAAGGTATATTTTCAGGTGTAGATGGGTCCACATGATCAAGAGGTACAAGGATAGACAGGTTGCCAAAGGACTTCATCAGATCCATAAATATTTATACATCTTCATGAGGACTTTCAGTGAGCTAAAGTTTCAGACTTTGCCGGATCGTCTTGGAGTGAATAACACAGTTTCCTAGAAAATCCCTTTTCTTCTTTTGATGCATTGTCTTTTGAGGGGGGTTTTGTTCCCATGTGGTTTTCCCTCTTTCCTCATTTTTATTAAATGTTCATTAGTTGCATTGTAAATGAGTACCTAATATGTCCTAGTTGTCGTGACTCATTTTTTACTCCATACTGATGTTCAGGGGGGTGTTGGAGAAAATTCTATTTTCGACAAACTATTTTAGTGGGAGTTAACTGACTAGTTCTATTTTAGACTTTCTATTTATACCATCACTATTATGCATGCATGCATTCCTAAGAAAGCTAAATGCTTGATTGCTTTTCTTGATTGTGGAATGTTATTTCCTATATATGAGTGTATTCCACTTATTCATTGTA
The DNA here is from genome assembly GCA_009831015.1 of Picea engelmannii. Lineage (NCBI taxonomy): Eukaryota > Viridiplantae > Streptophyta > Pinopsida > Pinales > Pinaceae > Picea > Picea engelmannii. The sequence goes on from ML780405.1 coordinate 475,271, forward strand.
TCATATTGATCATTATTGTATCAATCATTTGATGATCGATCGGCTCATTGGAGTAGTGTGAATATATTTTTCCCATTCTTTCGTATTGAATCTCTCGTCCTTTTCTTGATAAGATTTGTTTCTATTTGATTTAGCTAGATCTCATGTGCAGATTTCGATGAAACATTGATACAAATATGGTACTAGTCAGAAAGAAAAATGGTGAAACAAGGTTATGCATGGATTTTTGAAATATGAACATGTGTTCACTCAAGGATAACTATCCATTACCAAAAATTGATCACATTTTGTAGAAAGTGGTAGGTTCTTAGAGGATCACTATGTTACATGGGTATTCTAGATACAATCCGATTGCATTATTTGAAGAAGATAAAAAGAAAAGTGCTTTTACTACTCCATGGGGTACCTTCATGTATGACAAGATTCATTTTTGGTTTATGAAGGCAGGGGCTACGTTCCAAAGAGAAATGGACATTAAATTCATGGGAGAGAAAGAAAAGTTCATGGTGATTTATCTTGATGACATCATTGTATTCTCAAAGACTGATGATGAACATTTGCAACACCTCAAGCAAACTTTTAAGAAATGAAGAAGGTATGGCATATCTTTAAACCCAAAGAAATACCATTTTTCTATGCATGAAGGAAATCTCTTAGGCCATATTGTATCTAAAGGAGGAATCAAAATAGATCCTGAAACGGTGGCGGCCATTCAAAAGATTGATATTCCAAGAAACAAAAAAGCTACTCAGTCATTCATAGGTAGAATTGACTTATTAAGGAGATTCATACCTAATTTGATGAAATCATCAAACTTATCAAAAACATGCTAAAGAAATATGTTGAGATTAAGTGGACACAGAAAGCTAAGTAATCCTTTGAAAAGATAAAACAACCTTTAATTGAAGCTCTTATCCTCATTAGTCCAGATTATTCTAAGGAATTTTTGGTCTTTTCTTTTTCCTCCAAGATACCATTGCTACTGTATTATTACAGAGAAATGATGAAGGATTTGAACAACTTGTTTCTTTCTTCAGTAAAAATCTTAGAGATGCAGAGCTGAAATATGACATAATGGAGAAACAGGCTTATGCCTTAGTGAAGGCATTTGAATCTTTCAAAGTTTTTTTTTTTCATTCTAAGATAATTTCTTATGTTCCTAGCAACAATGTGAAATATATGCTTGTGCATCCAGACAACAAAGGAAAGAGAGGTAAGTAGATAACAAATCTCTTTTAATATGATGTAGAACTAAAACCTACCAAATTGATCAAAGGACAAGGTATGCCAAGGTTGCTTGCTGAATCAAATTGCAAAGCTCTTGGAATGCACTGTATTCAAAATCAGTCAGTTGTTCTAGTATGATAGGATAAAGACAAAAACTTACAGGTATTGGAAAAATATCATTCCTCATCATGGTATAAGGACATAGTTTATTTTTTGCAGAATTTTTTAGTGTCCTTCAGATTTTAATAAAGCTAAATGCAGATCTCTCAAGATTAAGGTTGTAAAGTACTACATTATTAATGAAGATTTGTTTTGGAAGGATCCTGTTGTGGCTCACCTCCCACAACTACCCATTTTAAAAAAAAATTATGGGTCCCTTAATTTTTGTTTTCTTTTTTCACCTAATTTATACCCTACAAGGCCTACATGCTTTCTTTACTAAGGAAATACAAGCTTAACTCATATTTTTTTCGGGATTGTGTCTGTCAGAGTTCCTTACTTCACACATCAACCTAAAATTTGATCATCACACTCCGATTACTTCGACACTTACGAAAATTTGTCTTCATGATACCCCATGGATTATTACATCAAACCAAGCCTATATCATCCCCCCCAAGTCAATATGACATACCAAACGTCCACCTCCCCAAATGGCATTCCAAGATTGGACCTTTGACTTCCCAATTTATCTTTCTCCAATAAGTTTCCTTTATTTCTTTTAGGACACGACATTATTTCTAAGGTATCAAAGGAATATTCCCTTTGATACCATTCTCATTGGAATCCTTTTTATGCCCCATCATCTTGAACTCTGAAGCTAAAACTCCGACAAACTCTTGAATCTTCCCATGTGCGTATCCCACACATTCTCCTATTTCAAAAGAATATTCTTCGATGCCATCTTTGTCGAAGATCAAATGTATCCTCCTATTTTAAAGCTCTAATAGTTGTGTTCCGAAGTCTTATAAAAAAAAAAACATGTTTGGAACTCCTTTCTAGAAAAGTGAATATTCTGGCACTACCTTCCCCTCGAGGTTTAGTTCCAACCTCACCCTGAATACCCCCAATGCCAAGACCCCAGCAGGTGCTACCTCATCCCATAATTAGACCTATTGGTTGACATGCCATGCCCACATGATGGTATAAGGGAATATACCTTCGATACCCTTCCCCTCGAAAGTCAAAACAACTGGTGATATCTCATCCTTCAAATGCATGATACTGATAACATTCTTATTTTAAATACAATGTGGCACAACTCCCGATGCACAAATCAAGGCATCCATTAGTATTAATGAACCTTAATGATAGATATAATGTGCATTAACAAGATACATTATGACCATATTTAGTAAGATCCTCGTACACACCTGAGTTATGGCATACTTGTGTTAGGATGGTATGTGTTATGAGCTATAAAATCACCTGTATTCAGGCACAAATTACACTGTAAATTTACAAAACATAGTTTACAAAGCTTATGTTTTGTCTTGATCCTTGTATTTGTTGAGTGCTTGTACACTATTACTGCAATTGCTTGATTACAGGTAACCCATGTTCTTTCATTTAATCATCCTTTCACTATTACAATTAACATGTTCTATTCAATTAAGCTGATACTTGTTTTAACATGTTATTACATGAAAATTTGGTAATTCATCATGGAGAGCTAGAACCCTAAGAGGTTGAAGATCTCAGTGTACTTCCAAGGTGCCACAGGGCCTGAATCATCATCTCGGCCAGTCCAAGATCTGGTGAATGACACTATTCCTCACACCAGCGAAGACCATTTCTCCAGTTATGAAGAAATCTACAGGATATTCAACTTTTGCAGATTTTCCTATGGATGACAAAGATTTAGAAGTGTACCAGAATATCCTGAAAAGTGGTATTCATCTAGTAGCTACCCGACAATAACTCTTCCCATAAAGCGAGGAAACACAATGACGCCTCAGACAGTTTGACACTACTACAATGATCATCATGAGAAAACAAGGGAAGAGAATAACATCCCTCATACCCGAAGACATTGGCTCCAGATATCATATTTCCGCCCCCACATGCTCTTTAAGCGAACTGTTATTAAAAGTGTCCGCCCAAGCAAGAAAAGGACCAAAAAAGTAGATGAAACACTGGTGGGTAGATAAATATGAAACCCTCAAACAAGGTCAGAAATTGGTTCCTACCCACAGGCTCAAAACTCCAAACAAGTTGTTGGTGGCCATGCTCTGTTGCTGATACGGGGAAGAAAAGAGTGCACAATTCCAAAATGGTTGGTTACCTTTGGCACACACCATCGTTAGCACGAGACAAATATTCAACTGGGAATATATCCTAGTATTTAACATATTTCTTCACACGAAGAATCTTCCAGGTATGAAGAAGCCATGTTTTTATATGTCTGCCTATATGATCGATGCCATTTGTTCCTCTATAAAGTTTCTTGACCTGGGGTGGAACTGAGACCAAAATCAACCTCCCATTAATGTATATTGTTATCAATTATGGAACGTAAATTATAGACAACACTTTTATGATATTTTCAATTTATTTCTTTCCCCTCTACACTCCATCCTGTTCGGTTTCCCCAGACAAAAAATCTCCTTTGAGGCTAGAAATGGGATGAAATGGGTAGCCGTCTGGTTCTTCTATAAGTATTACTCATTTATCAGGGTTTATGGGACCACTAGAGCCCCACACCTCTTTCCATATTTCATCCCAGACCGTTTGTTAATGAGGGAAATTACATACCAAACTATGGGGTATGGATTTACCACACTATTGCAAACCAATAGTAAAAAACTTTGGCCAATATTCCCTCTCCACATTGGAATCTATACCATTTCCAACGATCAACATGCAAGGAAAGAAGCAGAAGCCTTATAGGAGTTAACCCTATGCTTGGGAGAGCCTAAAGGCCATGATCCTCGTGAGCTGGGAATCATTCATGTCAAGTATGTCGGCTTCACCTATCCCAATATCCATGTTGTCGATTTCAAGGAAGATAATTTTAAGGGAACACTCTCATATGAGGAAGTCCTTCACTAGTTTCCTCATGACGTTGCAAAGAGAGAGCTTGAACTTGAACAAGAAGAGTTCAAGAGGGAAAGCTTAAACTAATTCTAGAAGTTTCTTCAGTGAGAACAAGATATCAACATCACCAAAGAGCAGGAGGAGACCAAAAAATAGGAGCATCTTGAACAAAAAAGGCTCGAAGTTGAGCAAGATTATTAGAAAAGACAAGCTAAGGAGAAGAAAAGGAAAAAACATAAGCACATGGCACATCAGGTTTCTCTACAAAATAAGAAAGATGAAGAAGCCAAAAGGTTGGTTGAAGAAGAAGAAGCCAAGATGTTAACGGATGAAGAAGAAGCCAAGAAATTGGATGAAGAGGCAGAGGAAAAAAATTGGTCGACGAGGCTGAAGCAAATAAGAAAGCTAATGAGCCATTGAAGCATAATTTAAGATAGACAACAAGCACTCCATCGACACCCAACCTAGGCATTGCGAAAATACCTCCTCCAAAGTACACTCTCATAAGAACCATTCTAGGAGACTCCTCTCTCTCCTCGCAAGACTTTAATTTTGAGGGCTCTATAGTAGCTATTAGAGACTACTACTTTGATAACTAAACGTGAAGCGTCAAGAAAATATCGACGAAGAGGAAGATATGAGAATAAACTAGGTCAAAGTCATATGCATGAAGGGTTTTGGAGTGGAAAGTAGAGCCTAACCCAAAAGATAACACGGTCCAAGTAGCTTTAGCACTCAACAAATTTGCAGGGTTAAATGCCTCCTCTGTCCTTGAGGTAGCTAATGCCCTCAAAACAAACAAGAATCAAGTAGTCGAGTTGGAGACATAGTTAAAAGGTGTAAAGGAAAAATTCACCATAGATGTCTAGGAAGCTATAAAAGCAACCGAGGATCTCAATTCGAGGAAGATAAATAGATCCCTATAAGGACAAAGAGACCAAATGAACATAGAATTTGAAAAGAGGATTCAAATCCAACGAGACACCCACATAAATGAGTTAGAGGTGGAAAGACATAAACTCAATATGGCCCTAGAAAATACCAGAGCCTTGGCATGCACCATGGAATCCATTAAGGAACAAGCACTAGAATTAAGTGAAAAATTAGTGATGGAAAAGAATGAGCTCCTCGATCTGTTAAGTTGCATATAGGTTGAGTGACATGAACAACTTAGGTTGCAAATAAATTTGATAGAGACTCAAGGAAGGTATCAAGAAGTGGGTGAAGCCTTTGAGGAGATGATCAGTTGGAAGGACATGCACCAACCTCCACCTACCACCCTACAGGTATATTCAAAGAGGGAAATACTTAGGTACCAAATTATGTTCGACACCAACAAACCGAACTTCATGAGTGCTTGCTCCACCCAAGGAGAAGTTGCTGACACTTGTGTAAAATTGTGGAAAGATGAAAATGATCTTGTCAAAGAGGTAGGGGTACAACCATTACAGTCCATTGATGAAACAACTTATGTTAGTGGCAGAATGGTTGAGGTGGAAGACCTAAATAAAGCTAGCTAGGAGAACATCCATAGTCTGATGCAATTTGAAGAAAAATCAATTGAAGAACACTTGTTGAAATCCGCCCGCCTCACCCACAAAATCCAATATTTTTTAAAGGCCACACCGGAGAAGTTATATCAATAAGTATCTACAAAAGTATGCAACAAAGAGACAGTCTTAGAGAGATTGAAATAAAGCAAAATCGAGAGAATTTTAAACGATCATTACATTTGGAAAGTGTTATCACTCCATGAAACTCTCCTAGGATGTAAGTTAGATATGCCTGGTAACTTAATCTTTTTGGAAACTATTTTCTCAATAATAGGTGTGGGTTTGGATCAAATGGGAAATACTGATCTACTAGATCTGTGTCCAGACAGTCAAATGTGTACAATCAAATAAGACAATGCTCTCGAGAATCAATAATCAGATGGATAGCTTGCTGGTGGGTGAAGAAGGCTATGCTTATCAACCAAAACATATACATGATGGGCTGAATAAAGATGACAGTGATTACTAATCAATCAATGTTTATGAATTGATCGGATGAGATGACAGTCACCAGCAATTAGACAAACATAGATCAATAACAACCATGGAAGTATAAGAAAACAAAGAAAGGGAAATCTGACATTAATAAAGAGAGAAACTTGTGATCTGTATTATAACATAAGAAAGTCTATTACAATATGGTGTAGCCTCAGTCTCTCAAGAATCAAACCTTTTGTTTATCTTTTGTTCTTAGCTTTATAGCTTTACAATCTTGTTTCTAGATCCTAAAAATATGGATCAAAATATCCAAAATACAAATAGTCAACATAGATCCAAAATAATAGAAAATGATCCCTAAAATAAGGTCCAGCTCCTAAGCTTTACGAATCTTCATCTTCCTTGAATTTTGATGTGTGCAGATAGCCTTCCAAGGCTGTTTGAGATTCTTTGATGAAAATAGAATTCTCATTCCCAAATTTGGATTTGAAACCTGATTTTGTGCCCCAAGAATAGATGACTAATCATCTTGAACGCTTCTTCAAAACTCCTTGCATCAAATCTCACTGCTGAGAGTTCATGGCTGCTTTGGTGATGGTTATCTTTCAGATAAAGTGCCAGCAACTTTAATTTTCTGTGTAGACTGTTCTATTTTCTCATCTAGAGTAGTGGCTAATTTCGCTAGCTGCTTTTGAGATGAAGTTTGTGGGTCTTTCGTCAGAATCCTGAACTGTTTATACAAATTTATGTTCTCTTTCAGCAGCATCTTGTTCCTTGCCAAGGTTTTATTATTCTCCTCCAAGACATCATGACTAATGTCATAAATCTTAACGTTCTTATCAATCAACTCCGTGTTTATCTTTATGATCTGCTTCTCAAAAACTTCTAAGTCATGAACCTTCTCCAATAATTGATTAATCTTCTGGGACCTAGATGATCTTGATCTACTTGTTGACGCCTCTGCCAAAGGTCTTTTCTGCTTCTCTGGAGAAGTAAGGGATGACATCTTTGAATATTTCTCAGCAATATGCTCGGCCTGAACACTACCGTGTATTTCTAATCCAGCCTGAGGAGGTGAAATAACCCTCCTTTTTCTTCTGCTGCTCCTAGGAATGGATGATCTCTTTGATGTAGATTTCTTCCCTTTGATTTCTGGCTGTAAATCAGTATGGAATTGATTCCAAAATAAAAAGAAATTCCAATCGATATCTTTCTTTTTCAAAGATTCTCTGATTATTAAGGTAATTAAAACCTGATGTGATAATCTACTGGCTACCTTACTGGGTTTAACCTTGACTTGTCGAGTCATTTTAATAAGAGTTTTGTGAAGGTAATGAGCAAGATTGATAGAGGCTTTTCCAGTAAAATGATTGAGTAGTTTAAAATGGTAAAGCATAACTCTGTTATACCTACCCTCACATGTAATGTAGGCGAAAATACTCTTGAGCAGCGACTGCCATTTTGTCTCCAGATAAGACATAGAAATTTCCATTTTCTGTAGGAGAGTCTTGTGCTGTGACTGCAAATAAGATTTGAATTCTATATCAGCTGGTATGGTGGTTTTAAATCAGCGTTCACCGGTTCTTGGCAAACCGGTAATCTCTACAATTTATTCCTCATCCACAATGGAATCTTCATTACCGATAATGGCTTTCCTTCCATCATAAGATAGGGCGAAGACCTCTGAAATTTGTTGGTGAAAGTTCTGTAATTTCTCACAGTAAGTGAAGCACCCTACTTGTTTGAAGAACTCTGCAACCTCAGGATGGGCCTCAAGATACCAGGTACCATCCAACTCTATCCGCAAAGTTGGTCCTGCTTTCTCCATGGATTGAACCTGATATGCGTCTGTATCTGTAAATGATAGATTTTCAGGCTAGAATAAACAGTCAGTAGAAAATTAGGGGATCGGGCGGCTCTAGGGAGGGATAACCGGCATAAGAGTGAGATGGTGGATGGAGTCTGAACAAAGCATAATAGAAATTCAGACTCCCTATAGATGAGGATAACAAAAGACTCGACTTTGATTCCTTAATCAAATGGATCTCGAAATGATGATCGTAAATGGAAGAAGCTTCACGATGATAGATTTTCGGACTAATCACGATGATGACTCCTCTTGGAACTTTGAGTGGAGCAAAGATCACGTGGAATTTAAACAGTTAAGCATAATGAAACTTATCAGGAATTGCTGTGTATGCAAAGTTTTATTTGGAAATGACAGGTGAGGTTTTGGAATGAACCATTGCACATCAAAACGTGACTCAACAATAAGGAATAATCATATTGCCACTCCTTTGTCGTTTCCCATCTCTCGGCACATAACCTTCAATCATTACATCCCTTGACAACTGGATCGTGTGCGAATACGGGTTTTGACTTTTCCAAACTTATGTATTTTTAGTGGTTGATCGAACTTTGCCCTTCTCTTTTAACCACCGAAGGCCAAGGTTTTTGGTGGTTAATGAACACCTACGGGTTCGCCTAAACCACCGAAACCTGTAACTTCGTTTTCTTTTTGTTTGTTAATAGAAGACCAGATTCAATGTTTTATTCTGAAGTTATTTACAAACAATAGGCTATCAAATGAGCCTATAAAATCTTAGAAACAAAATTTTGAAGTACTCTTTATCTCCTAAAATGACAATTTTGACTGTCATTTTTAGGAGATAACAAAAATAATACCAAGATCAACTATAGGAACAATCCAGGTCATGATTACAAAATTCCATAGTTCCTTCAAGATGTTTCTTTCTTCGGCTATTGTAATCTAATTTTGAATACGAAGAATCCCTTTTTGTGAAATGACCTCAATTTCATGATTGCCAAGAAGAATGATTGTAAACAGTCACCCCTCACTATAAAAAGAGGGAACTACCCATTTGAAAGGGATTTTGGTTTTTGAATGTGTTAGGATATTTAGACACTTAAGAGTTAGTTAATATCTACTTGGTCTAATGTGTCGCTAGGTAAAAGTGTGTTTCCTAGTGTGTTTCTTTAGTCTGCATTTGTAGTTAGGAAATCCGACGGTCATGATATGTTCCCGACATAGAGTGATTTGACGGTTCATACTCTCCTCGATCTTAACGACCATTGATCCGTGGCCTAACACCTGATTGGTCCATGATCTCTATTTAAAGAGCATGGAGGGTCATTTTTCGATGATCGATTGTGAGAAACTCTCTTGAAAAATCTCTCTGTAATCTTTTTATTTGCATTAATAAACTGCTCGAAGTGGCCGCGTTGGCTGGGGATGTGGATGTTTCCTTGTAGGGGTTTTACCACGTGAAAACATAGGTGTGTTGATATTTGATATGGTTATTTGAGTGGTTACTGAAGGTGTTCGTCCTCTGTTGGAGTACCTATGTTGTCGAACATGGTATCAGAGCCTGTTTGAAGACCCGCTCCTGTTGTAGATTGAGATCGTGAAGCTGAGTTGCCTCATTTCCATTTTCTTCCATTTCCATACATTTCTGGGTTGAGAGGACTATTCCATTGTGTCTAGAGCACTTGTTTCATTTAGGAACACTTTTATTTTCACTCGAAAAGGTTTCCGTTTGTCCAATATATGACCATTACACTCAGATCCGGAGGTATAAAGATTGAATACACATTTTTTAATTTTTTTTCAGAGAAGTATTTTGGTTTTGTATTTTTTTTATTTCCAGGTTGCCACTCTTTTAGATATACATATGATCTTTTCCCCATGCCCTGTGCGATCTCGGAAAATCAGAAACAGATAGGAAAAGGTGCATCTTTCGGGTAAGCTAACCGAGATCTAACCCTTGTTGTCATCGAGAAGTGGAATTTTTTTCTTGTGTGAAAATAGTTATTTCTTAGCACGCTCTCCAAGGTCATCTTCCACAACAACAACAACAACAATAACAACGATCCTCATTCTGAACATTACAAAATGTTTTGCTAGACCATTTGGTTAAAAGTTGCCTTATTAAGTAAGAGGTCTTGAGTTGAAGTCTCTCTTTTGTTACTTTTTTTGAAAAAGTTCATGCTAAAATTGTAAAGTGTATTTCACTTCAAGTATAAAAGTGAATCACTATAAGTAGCTTTAATATTTTATATTAGAGTTATTTATTTTGCATGCAACTTTCTTTGTAAAAGTGAGCCCCACTTCTCTTTATAAAAGTGGGTCACTTCATAAAACAACTTACACTACCACGTGGTCCTTTGGTTACCGTTTATGCCTTTTTTTAAAAAGGGCATAACTTTCACATCCGAAGTCCGTTTTCAGTGTCGTTTTTTTTAAAACCGCATAACTTTTCGAGCTCTTTCCATTGAGATCATCATTTTCAGTTTTTAAATCTGTATTATATGCATAGTTAATATGGATTCTACAAGTAATCTCTTACTTACCAGCACCAACTACTTCCAATGGAAATCCCATATGGAAGATTTATTAAGAAGTAAAGGCTTGTACTAGATTACCTTGGGAAAGGAAACAACACCCACTGATGCTGATAAGAAAGCCAAATGGGATAATAAGAATGACGAAGCACGTGGATTAATCAGAATGTCAATCTCTCATGATTTAAGGTTCCACCTTCAATCACTTGATCAACCCAAAGAAGCTTGGGACAAGATTGAATCTGTGTTTGGTAAACACAATATTATTTGAGCACAACAGTTAGAAAATCAAGTACTGACTTTAAGTTCAAATGATTTTTCTTGCATTGAAGACTATCTATCTAAGTTTAAAACACTCATACTTTTATGTGAAGAATGTAAGATAAAGATAGAAGAAGATCGTTGCAACTATCTTATAATTTCTAAGTTAGGTAGTGCACATTCTGTGTTTGTATCTACCTTTTATGCCATGCAAGAGGCTCTAGGGGCAACTTATACAAAACCCAGTCTTGAGAACTTTTGTGATGATTTGATTAGAGAGAAAGATAAGCGTGTACAACTTGGAGTGATCAACATTGCAGGTACCTCCAACAAAGCCTTAGTTGTCCATCAGAAAGATAAAACCAAGAATACCAAGAAGCAACATCCTTGCCACAACAACAAGCAATATAAGGGTCCGAAACCCACTCATACAACTTTTGCTCCTAATGGTGACAAAGGAGCAAAATATACAAGTAAGAATACTAACATACATTGCAACTTTTTTGATAAAGATGGTCATGATGAGTCCAAATGTTTCAAGAAGATGACAACTTTAGAAGCAATGATGAAGAAGCACAACATCAATATTGATTCTACTTCTTCTTCTTCTTCTCATGGACATGCACTTTCTGCTTCTGGTTTCTCCTTCAATACAACTTCTACTTCTACTTCTACATCTGATGAGTGGCTTATTGATTTTGGAGCATCTTATCATATGGCTAAGGATAGAGCCATATTTTCCACTCTAAATGAATGTAACACCAATAAAATATTTGTTGGTGATGATAGATCTCTTAGTGTTGAAGGATCTAGAACAGTTCAAGTAGAAAATGGTCATTTCAATGATGTATTATGTGTTCCAAATATTTCCTGTAACCTTCTATCAGTATATCAAATCACTCATTCAGGTGAAGGTAAAACCGTAGAGTTTTCACCTCACCAAGCTGTAATCAATGATCTAAAAGATCCTAAGCTTGTTCTTGCAACTGGAATTGTTGATGATATTACCAGGTTGTAAAAATTTGACAACTTTGGGTCATCATCTTTTTCATTAGTTTTTGTTGCTCATAGCGATGACTTGAGAAAACTATGGCATGAGCGGTTTGGTCATCTAAAATATTTCTCATTGCAACAACTATGTAATCAATAGATGGTGACTGGTCTTCCTCTTGTTTCATGTAGAGATGGTTTTTGTGCCGGTTGTGTTCTCGACAAACATCATCGGGACAATTTTGACAAACATGCCTCTTGGTATGCCTCGGGTCCTTTGCAGCTTGTTCACAGTGATTTGTGTGGTCCACTTTCTTCTCCTTCTTTTTCTAGGTGCAAGTATTTCTTAACTTTCATTGAGGACTTTTCCAGACATACTTGGGTTTAATTCTTAAAACTTAAGAGAAAAGTTTTTGACAAGTTTTTGGCCTACAAGGCTCTTGTAGAAAAGAAATATGGACATCAAATTCAAAGGTTAAGAACAAATAATGGAGGTGAATATATGAACAATAATTTTACAAGTTACTGCACTACACAGGGAATCCAATTGCAACACACTGTTCCATATACACCACAACAAAATGGTGTTGCTGAGAGAAAGAACCACACATTAAAAGAAATGGATAATTGTATGATCCAATCTAAGGGATTAAGTCTAAATTATTGGGCATAAGCCATCAACTATGAAAATCACATAGTAAATCGCACTCCCACAAAGACTCTTAAAAATATAACACCGGAAGAAGCTTGGAATAAAAGTAAACCAGATGTAAGTCACTTCTGTGTATTTGACAGTATAACATGGGCTCACATTCCTGATGAGAAAAGGAAAGCATTGCAGCCTAAAAGTGAGAAGTGTATATTTGTTGGTTATTTTGAAGATGTCAAAGGTTACAGAGTTCTTCAATCAAATTATAATGAAATTATTATTAGAAGAGATGTTAAATTTGATGAAAATATCTTGGCCCGCGAGCCTAATTCAGTGTTTGTACCTTCTTTGGCCTACGAGCCTAATTCAACGGTTGTGCCTTCTTCCTCCTGCGAGCCATATTCGATGTTTATGCCTTCTTTTGATCTGATTTCTTCTTCAGATGATGGCAGCGAGGATGAAAATCCACCTATGCCTTCTCACCCTCCTCCAGATGAGTCCTTTGAACCTGAACCAACACCAGCTCCACCACTTCCTAGATGGGTCTGTTCAACACAAGAAGTAGTTGGTGATCTCGTCGGTGATCATTCAGATCAGGGTCAGACACGTTCACAGTTCTAACAAGCCTCTTCTCTTTTGGCTCAAGTTTTAGAAACTCATGATACAGAGAAATTTGCAAAAGCTTCAGGTCATCTAGATTGGGATACAATAATGAATGAAGAGTATCATTCTTTAATGGAAAATGATACTTGGGATCCTGTACCTCTTCCAAAAGGAAGAAAACTTGTTAGATGCAAATGGGTCTACAAAACTAAGTATGCATCAGATAGAAGTGTTGAAATACACAAGGCTCGGTTAGTTGCCAATGGATTTCCCAAGTTGAAGGAATTGACTATACTGAAACCTTTGCCCCTGTAGTCAAAATGAATTCCATCTGCCTTGTTCTTGCCCTTGATGCCTCACATAAATGGGAGGTCCATCAAATGGATGTTAAATCCGCCTTCTTGCACAGAGATTTGCAAGAAGAAATATACACAGAACAACCTCTTGGCTATGTCCAGAATGACTCTAGCCTTGTTTTTCACCTCAAGAAATCTCTTTATGGTCTCAAGCAAGCTCCCCAAGATTGGTATGCCAAAATGGACAACTTTCTTATTTCCACTGGATTCTCTAGACCATCCTAATGTCTATACCAAGAAACTAGGAAGCCATATCATAATCATTGTGCTTTATGTTGATGACCTTATCCTTACTGGTAGTTACTCAAAACTTTTAAACCATGTGAAAACAAGCCTTAAGAAGAAATTTGAGATGACAGACTTAGGATTTTTGCAATATTTCCTTGGACTCCAAGTTTTGCAAACCAATGAAGGAATTTTTGTTTCCTAGTATAAGTATGTCTGTGACCTTCTTCGTCGCTTTCACATGGATGATTGTAAACCAACCCGTTCTCCCTTCCAGTCTGTATTCAAGCTTACTTCCACCTGTACTTCTCCCGAAGTTGATGCCAACCTGTACCGTCAGTTAGTTGGTAGTCTCTTATACTTGACTCATACCCATCCTAATCTTTCCTTTGTTGTTGGTCTTGTTGCCCGATATATGAAAACACCCCATGAAAGCCATTGGAAAGCAACTAAAAGGATACTTCACTATGTCCGTGGTACAGTTCAGTTTAGGATACATTATAGTTTAGGGGGGACTCCTTTATTGGTTGGTTTCACTGATTCATATTGGGACGACGACCTTGATGACCATAAGTCTACTACATGTTATGTTTTCAGCCTTGGTTCATGACCTGTCACTTGGGCCTGTAAGAAACAACAAGCTATTTCACTTTCTTCAACAGAAGCAGAGTATCGAGCAATGGTAAATGCAAGTCAGGAAGCCTTGTGGCTTCGACAGATCCTTTTAGAGTTTGGATTCCAGCAATAGCATTCAACCAACCTTTTGTGCGACAATCAGAGTGCCATCAAGATCGCCAAATACCCAGTTCAACATCAACGTAGACAACACGTCGATCTACACATGCACTTCATCGGAAAGCTCATTCATGATCAAGTTATTGAATTTCTCTTTTGTCCTACAAAAGATCAAGTTGCAAACATTTTCACAAAGTCTCTTATAGAAGCGAAGTTTTCCAAACTTCGATCTATGTTAGGAGTTCAGGAAGTTGTCATTAAGGGGGGATAGTCTTTATGCCTCCTTCCTTCTCCTATTGTGTCACTATTGTAAATCCTTCAATCCTATCCCAAGTTGTTCTTAAGGGGGGATGTTAGGATATTTAGAAACTTAGGAGTTAGTTAAAATCTACTTGGTCTAATGTGTCATTAGGTAAAAGTGTGTTTCCTAGTGTGTTTCTTTAGTATGCATTAGTTTGCATTTGTAGTTAGGAAATCCGACGGTCACGATATGTTCCCGACATAGAGTGATCTGATGGTTCATACTCTCCTCGATCTTAACGACCATTGATCTGTGGATTAACACCCGATTGGTCTATGATCTCTATTTAAAGAGCATGGAGGGTGATTTGCCGATGATTGATTGTGAGAAAATCTCTTGTAATATCTCTCTGTAATCTTTTTCTTTGCATTAATAAACTACTCCAAGTGGTCGTGGATGTTTCCCCGTAGGGGTTTTACCACGTGAAAACATCAGTGTGTTGATATTTGATCTAGTTATGTGAGTGGTTACTGAAGGTGTTCGTCGTCTTTTGGAATACCTGTGTTGTCAAACAAAATGTAGCAGGACAATATTTCTACTACAAGTTAATTTGAATCGAGGAGACATTTTGAAGTTGGAGATTATGGTATTGATGTGTATGAATGTGATTATTCTATTTATGCATCTCTCTTATTGTAGTATATGAATATTTATTGATGAATTATTTTTGAATTAATGTTTACAGTTTGCAGTTACCATGGTTTTCAGGATGAGTACAATGATAACATAACATTGTTAATTAATCAATTATTTGGTTATGATCGATTATGCTATTAAACTTGTATATCACTCGTGTCATGAATTTATTCTACACAAGTAATACACATTATCCACTGTATTCATTTACTTTGCTAGTTTCCTCCTGATCATGATAGGTTAGTTTAGTATTATTTTAGAAATCATGTCTTAGAATAATAATCATACACCTTAGCTTAACTTTAGTTAGTTGTATTTACTTCTTTTTATTTCATTTTTAATTCACCTGAGAACCTTCGGTTCTCATATTCATATTTAGTTAGTATTTTTAGTTAGTTGGTAACTAGGAAAAAATATGGTCGGAAGCACTACCCCAAATGAGAGTGCGTATAATTGGGACCTACCACAGGGATTTTTCCCTCTTATTATTGAGCAGGTCATTCATGCCCATCAACATAAATGACGCTAGAAGGAGGGCCACAAAATTGAATGGCTACAAACAAAAATTTAAATCCTTCCCCTTTTTCCCCGCAAGTATGATTTTCCTCGACAAGTGATTCCCATCAAGTTCACCTCGAACATAATGTTTTCCATTCGGAGTATACTTTGAATGCTCTAGCTCAGGTTAGTACTCATCGTGCTCCCACTCACCCCGAAAAATCCTTCTCTTCCCCTCAACCTCGTGTCCTAACTATATCGAATATTGAAGCCTTAGTCAGGCACTCAACCAAATGAACCAACCACGCAATGACTAGACAACTTAACATACATACCGAACAAATTCCCTTAGATTACTCTTTGCCTGAAAATCAGTAAGACCTTTGACATACAAATCCCTATTTTTCTGACCCACACTCCTATCAAGAAAACCTTTCGGTTGGGACCCCTGAATATCATGTTCCTGAAGATACTTATGATTTCCCCAAGGTTTCAAAATATAATATTGAATATCATATACTTGTTGGTGGGGCAGGAGGTAGACCACCCTCACCTCCCAATTTTCCCCCTCACACTCTCAGAGATGTGTTGAAGGAAAATTCTGAAGAAAGAGACGGATCTGAGAGTGAGCTTGAAAATAATCCCTATCAGATCATTGCATATCATCCCCCGAACATGAATAGAGAAAACATGAACCAAAATCCTCCCCCCTACCAGCCCTGGTTGTTTGTTGATGTGGTCATTGTGCTAGGAATTCAACATGACATGCCTAGACACCTTGAGAAGTTCCTGCCTAAATTTGATCTTGACAAAAAGGATCCAGCCGAAAACCATGTTAAGAAATTCTTGTTGGCTATTACATTACAAAGCATTCTTCACGAAGACGTCATTTGCTATTTTTTCCCCTTACCTTTGAAGAAAAAGCGTCGACATGGTATTTCTCTCTAGAAGAAGCCTCCATTTTGAACTAAAGAACTTTTGAAACCTCTTTCCTCTGAAAATTCAGGGAAACAAAACACTAGCCACCCGAGTTCTTGAACTCTCGAGAGTCAAGATGGATGCAAAAGAGTTAGTTACTAATTACAATCAACGATTCCTTACTTTGTTAAAATGAATCCCATGGGCCTCAAAACCCGTTGAAGACATCACTATTGAATTCTACACCTATGGTTTACCCATGTCCATGGAAATGCATGTAAAACATTTTGAAAAAGGCACTCTAGAAGAAGCTTTCCAAGAAACCCTTAAATTTGAGAAAAATCTGTTGATTTTAAAAGGTAGTTCCAGCTCAGAACCGTCTAAATATAAGGTTAATGGTAAAATCTCTATGTCTAATATTGGTGATAATAAGAAGCCTTCTTATTCAATGAATATGGAATCTATTCAGAGAATCATTAAGAAACTATCTAACGACAATGTTGACTTGAAAAGGGGTAGTGGAGAGGGATCTTCTAACCAGAAAATATTCTTTAAACTTTCCCCCAAGAAATATAACAACACTCCACCAACCAACAAAACCACCCCTTCCCAGATGAAAGGCATCAACATGGAGGATATTTTCCAGGCCCTTCAAACATGGGCAATAGAGAATATAAATGAAACCATTGACGAGGGAGAAGGAAGTCAAGAACAACAAGAACATCCCCAAGAATCTAACGAGCCTATAGAACAACAGTTAAACTCATTTTGGAACATATCTTTTGGAGAAGATGAAGAAGAAGTTGAATAAGTGGATGTTCACAAAATGTCATAACCACTAGGAGTGCTAGTAAGAATATTCCTGATGACACCCCTGATACCACTAATCTTGCCTCTCCCACGGCCTCTATTCCCAAACAATCTTCTCCTTCGACCAATACTACTCCTAATTCATCCAAGACTACTCCTTCCAATACAAAAACAATATATCAAGCAACGAAACCAAATGTTTCACCTACACCATTGGGCAGGTTGGAATATTAATTTCTAGAAGATATAAAGAAAATAAAATATAACATTTCTTTGTTTGAATTCATGAATATTCCACAAATCCAAGAAAATTTTATTAGAACTCTGCAAGGTAAAACTGTTCCTGGCATAAAGGAAGCAAACCCTGGAACGAAAAAAGGAATCACCAAGGTAACTTCTCCCGACAACAACATTGCATCTAAAATTCAGGTCATGACTAATGTGTCCTTAACTGACAAATATCCAGGTCTACAACCCCTCCTTTCCTCATCAATTTTCAATTCTTTAATAGAAATGTTCATAATTGCATGGTGGAATCAGAAGCTTCATCTAATGTCATGCCTCTAAAATTCTGCAAGAACCTTATTATCAAACCTGAACCATATGACATTCAAATTATTTAGTTAGACATAACCAAAGTTAAGGTTATTGGAGAATTGAAAAACATTTTGATCAGGATGTCTGCTAACCCAAAAGTTCATCAAACCATAGATATAATAGTAGTAGATATTCCAAACATCTATGGCATGTTGTTAAGCCGAGACTGATCGACTATGTTAAATGGCTACTTTTCTATTGATTGGCCCCATTTGTGGCTCCCTTACAATGGTAAACTGATTCGGATCAGGACCGACAAGGAAAGGTATATGAAACATGTTGTTACTGACTTGAATGATACGAATGAACCAATAATGTTCAACCATTCAATTCTTGGGAAATATTCATATGAAACATTCTTTTGGAATTTCCCAGCTGAACCATCATTTCTCGCAAAATCTGACAAAAAATACTAAATCCTTCATTGCACCCAGATTATTGAGCTCGATTGTAATATACCTGATAAAACTAAAAATTCCCCTGATATACAAACTGACATATTTTCTAGAGATAAGCTAGAAAAATGCATTGACTCTATTAACCTCTTTAAAACCAAAAAATATGAAAATTCAAAAATACCAATTGAAATAAAAAGGAGGTCCTGAGGTGTGGATGTTATTTTTCGATGGATCCAAGTCTTTGGAAGGTGTAGGCATAGGTTGCATACTAAAAGACTCGACATGTACTAAAATTTTAATTGCATCCAGACTGGAATTTCGTTGCACCAACAATACTTCCGAATATGAAGCCCCAGTACATGGGCTAAAGAAGGATGCCAACTTGAAAGAATAAAAAATAAAGGTATTTGGTGATTCCAAAATCATCGTTAGACAGGTACAAAACACCATTCATTGTCTTTCAATCGACCTAAAAAATTATTAATCTGAGGTTTGGGAACTAATTAAATCTTTCATTGATTTCAATATTAACACTGTTCCATGATCATTGAACTCTAACACTGATTTGCTAGCTAATGCAACGTCTAGATTAATACCCTTAGACAGATTGATGACTAAATCCTTCTCTATTGAACTTTTGTATAGGCCATCAATTCCTAACAATTTCATGAATTGGAGGGTCTTTGATAATGACCAACAACTCATTAATTTCCTACACCTCAAAGATACCTTCAAGGATTCTATCATAGATGAAGTCCAACACAACCTGCTGATAAATACAGATAATAACGGTAATGTAGAAGTAACAAATGCAACATGCTCGACCAAAATTATCCCTAGGAGTGTGGTCAGACTAGAAAAACTCTACGACCTTCAAGAAAAATTCAAAAAGGTCACCAACTGCAAGACCGATAGCTCATACATGCAGTTTGAAATAGTAAACCTGGGGTCATAGATTGCCCCTCAGAACATTAACCTGGAACAAAATTGCTCTCCTAAAGAAAGGCGGTCATACATCAAGTTATTCAAATAATATTAATACATCTTCGCATGGACGTATGAGGGCCTCAAGACATATGATACATATATTATAGAATATGTCATACCCATGAAACCTCAAACCAAGCCATTCCAACAAAAGTTGGGGAAGATGCATCCCAACCTTGGACCTCAAGTCAAAGCAGAGTTGAACAAATTGTTGGTGGCCAAAATCATTTTTCCAGTAGACATACACAGTGTATGTCAAACTTAGTGCCAGTAAGGAAAAAGAATGGGGATACCAGTCTTTGTGTTGATTTTATAAATGTAAATAGAGCCTCAGAGAAAGATAACTACCCTGTGCCTCCCACGGAACAAATTCTATAGTGTGTGTCTAGATCAGAAACACTCTCCCTACTAGATGGATTCTCAGGATATAATAAAGTCTTACTAGCTCATGAATACCAACTAAAGGCATCGTTCAGAACCAAATGGGGAACATATTCCTATAGGAAGATGCCTTTTAGACTGATAAAAAATGGATCTAATTTTCAACGAGCCATGGATATTTCCTTTAAAGGTCTACTTGGAGAATGTGTGGTAGTATACCTAGATGACGTAACCTATTGGCATAGGGGTAGACCCGAGGTTCAATGCTACAACAACGCACCAACAAAACCCTAACTACCGGCCCTTTCGACAACACCTATGAAGCAGATGAAGTCTCACCTGATGTAGAGGTAGGGGTGGTTGTAGGACTCCAGTGTCTGCAACCTTAGCTGGGACACATATATGTGATTACAACACCTTAACAAGCACTTAGCAGTTACAGTTCATTAATATTCAGCCTTAGTTTACAATGTAGCTAAACCCTAACAATAGATCAACATATTTATACAGATCCAATAGATTCAAGTACTAAGCATACCAACATAGATCAGACCTAGAATTTATTCACATTATTCAGTACTAAGATACCATATTATATCCTTCTAAGCATACATCGGTGCACTAAGCATTCAATCACATAGACAAGAGAACAACCATAAAGCACATAGAAACCACAACGTAGCAACCACAACGCAGGATATACGTGGTTCACCCCTACCCTGGGGCTACGTCCACCAACTCTTCTTCTTTATTTCTTTCTGTCAATCTTGTACATGCACATAGCCATGATATCTTACTCCGCAGAGGACAAGAGATCCGTGCACCTCGCTAGATCCTCCTTCCTTGAAGTACAACACAAAACCTTCCACAATCTCTTACAATCACTTTCACTTAGCGCTGCAAGTCTCACACAGTATGCACAAAGAAATTACAATTACCACTTGCACCTAGCAATTAACACTTAGCACTTAGCATCACATACTTGTCCCTCCTTCGATCACATAGATTGAACTAATTCCTACATCGCCTAGCTCTCTATTTATACATTACAAAATGGACCTAAACATGGGTAAACCCATGGTCCTACATCCCCATTCTCGTTACATAAGCCCAAAACCCAAAAATCCCTAAAAAGGGGCCAAGATCTGCGATCTTTTCTTCAACTTGCACTCCATCTTTGACGATCTGTCGAAGTCCCAAAAGTGGGTCAAACCTGACCAAGGATCCTCAAAACTTGGTCAAGGGCCAACATAACCCCAACACTCACCTGTGACTCATCCCGAGTCACTCTGGTCTGGGTAGCTGTGCTTCAAAAGCCTCGATCTTGGTTCGCACTGCTTTGACCTGTTGCTGCGCCAGGGCCTCCTGCTCGATGAAATCTTGGATGAAAGCTTCATTGACAGGTCCCTATAAACGTTGTTTGATTGTAGCGACTACTTGTTCCAACTCTGTGCCTCGACCTTCAATCTCCTCAAACAATTTGCAAGCTTCATCCTGGACTGGTTGGAGCCTTTGAGTCACTTCCATGACTTTGCTCTGAATGGTGTGGACCTACTGTTGAGCGGTGCAATGTTCTTGGGATTGCTTCATCCTTTCAATTGCTGACAGGAGCTTCAACTGCGCCTGTACTGTTGCTTCTTTTCCTCCTAGAGTTGTGACTCTAGTACCTTCAACTCAGTATCTTCAGTGAGTCACTCATAATTTTGTGCATTACGAGCACTTAGCTGTTTGCATTCCAGAGCGAATGCTCTGATCCTCTCGACTGCGCTCCAGGTAGTGGCTTCTTTTTTATCTCGTTCGTCCAGTGGGGTACTTGGAACTGTTCGTAGCTCAAGGTCTATGATTCTCTGTTGAAGCTGTTGGATAGCTTCCGCATACTACTCTACTTGATGTTCCACTAGGTCTTCCTCCTTTTTCTCTAAGCCTGTCACAGAGAGAAGTGCTCTGCTGACTGCTTCTTTTACTCCTACATACTCTACGAGCAACTGCTATTTCTCTTACTGTATCTACGCTTTCTCTTCTTCAAACTTATCTTGGAGGGTAGACTTCTATTGCTCCGCAACTCATCGTTGCTCTATGACTACTTTTTGTACTTTATTTAGGGCCTCTA
Source organism: Picea engelmannii (assembly GCA_009831015.1). Classification (NCBI taxonomy): domain Eukaryota; kingdom Viridiplantae; phylum Streptophyta; class Pinopsida; order Pinales; family Pinaceae; genus Picea; species Picea engelmannii. Next base: position 497,342 of record ML780405.1, read on the forward strand.
TGGCCTGTTCGGTTTCTTCTTGTGCGTGACAAAGGCAAGCTTCGGTTGCATCAGCTAATCTGCGGAGTTGGGCAGGTTCATCTCCAACTCAGGTTCTTCTGATGGTGGGGGAGCAGTGGATACTGTGCAGCTGGATTGAAGGGCCTATTGTACCCCTCTGAGTTCAACCTTGATTCTATCACACATCTCCTCCTGCTTGGCTTCATTTTTCTGCAATATGTCTTGCGATGAATTTGCTACATTGACGATGATAAAGTCGAAGTAATCTACAGTGAGCATAGTCTTCATATTAGTCAAGGTGGCTCTAGATTTCTTTCGGGAAGTGGTTTTCATGGGAGAAACCTTCCATTTTTTCAAGGAATAAGCCTTATCAGTGGGTTACCTAGTCGGTGTTACTTCGCCTTACTTCTGTTGGTCCTCCTTTCCATTTGTCTCTTCTACTTCGTCATCACCCCCTCATCTAGGTGATACTGAAGCAGTTCCCTTTGATGCACTACTGAATTTTTGGACCTATTCAGTCTTCTTCCTTCTGCTGGGTCCAGGAAGATCCTTTGCTTCATGAGTGGTCTCAGGGTTGCCGATTAATTAAGGGTCTGACATTTCTGTGGGGACTTCGGGGATGAGGAGTTTTGCAAACCAGTCCTTGGTGATCTCTTCAAGGTCCTCCTTTGTGAGCTTGTAGTATGATTGAAGCTCTTCTTTGTGCTCATCTGCACTCACGGTGATATAAATGAAGTTATGATCTGTGTGAAACTTCATGAGGGGTCATAACCGATGCATGGTGTTCAACGTCATGCTAGGGAAAACTTCGATATCCCTCTTCAGTTGGAGATAATAGGTATGAAATACTACGTTCGACTTCCACTGCTTTCCCATATTACTCGAGTACCAAAGTGTGGCGAACTTCACAACAAGCGACTCGAACGAATCAATGTCTAGGACAACTGCACCTTTCATCATTTCCCAAGCGGTAAATGCGATGAGGATCAAGATCCAGCTAAAGTGGAACTCATAGACTTGATCCTGAGCTTTGCAATAGTCTAATTCCAGCTGGTTGACCGAGAACTTCACCTAGTTCATCTGGAGTCCTTCTACACATTTCCCGGCTAGGTCAACAACGAACCCTATGACTTGAGTAGGTTAGTTCTTCCTTACTAGATTTCCTGCGATCAACTGGTAGGCCAGGAGCACTGCGCCATTCTGTATGGAAGCTACCTTGTAGAAACACGTTCCCTTTTCTACATCGTCGTAAGTGTCCTTAATTCTCTGTGCCAGGGTGCGGTCAGAAGCCTTCCCTAGGTAGAAGTCTTGCGGGTCAGGTCCTTGCATGCTCGATCCGGTGATCCTATGGATCAATGTCATATCGACTGTGATGTGTCTATCTAGCCATAGATATCCACCATGGTAGCACGATAGCAAGAGATTAACATAGGCATTAACCTTCTGGTGCCTTCCAAAGTGTGGGATATTCATCACATTCAAGAGGGTGGACTGCACGAGGTTCATAGTCCATGGTTGGGGATTATTTTCAAGTTCTTCCCTTTTGTCCTGGTCAGATACTTGTAAGGATCAAGCATGCTATAATTATTGCGGTCACTTAGGTTGAAGTCACTAAACTTCAATGTCACCATCTTATCTTGCTACGTTCAGACTGCACATATCCCCTTCGGGAGGTATAAAATAACCATGGTGTAATCAAAGTCCCTTGGGACACTGTCACGACTCACCATGACGGCAAGAGGTAGGATGTAGTCAGGTAAGATGGTTAGGATTAACTTCGTGTTTTCTAGATCATCTCTGTGCTTGGTTCTCTTCTCTGTTTCCAGTCAGGATGGTCCGGATACGCGAGCAGTCGATAGAGAGGCTTTCACTCCTCGTGTTGATGAAGCTTGAATTCCTGTGGACATCACTCCCTCGGTCATCATATCAATTAAAACTTCCTTGACTGAATTATCCATAGCACTGAGCTCGTCTGACATGCACGCTCTCGATCGAAAAACTCGAGTGGATGGATGAGTGCTCAAATCAATAGAATTGGTGTCGATATTACTAAGCACAATGTGGTAGCAATGTGTTCTCTTGTTAGCTCTGATACAATTCGAAAAAAAATTCTCGGTGCAACAATCGATGGACTATGTAGACACGATGTAATAGATCTCTCCAATGGATAAGAAGCTTTCCATCAATGCAGTTATGTCCATTGTAGCGCAGTCCCAACGGTCCGATGGTGAGATTTCTGGTCATAACTACTGTTCTAACCATTCTGGAACGTCAGTCCAATGGTTATAGTGATTCCAATGGTCATATCTCTTCACCATGGCGAAGTGCCATGGGGTGTTGTTCTGATATCCCGACAAAGTTCCAATTTTGCAACTCTTTCTTCCGTGAAGTTCCCTCTGGGCCCTTCTGTAACTTTTCGACCTTTGCTCTCTTCTTACTGAGTTTTCTAGCCTTATTACCAGTGATGTTTGTCTCAATATTCCTCTTTCCATTCTAATTCTTGTCTTCAACTTCGTGCTGTTGAGATTCTTTCATAGGATTAGAGAATAATACTACTTCTCTATCCGGGGTAGGTTCTCTACTCGTCTGTGAATCTTCTTGTGTTCTTTCAACTTCGTGATCCATGTTTCTAGTTCTCAGTATCTTCGATCTGTTCTCCTGTTCTGCAATCAAGTGTGCTATCCTCCTAGTCATGAAATATTTTAATTCATTCTTTTTCTGTTCTAGGGCCTCCTCTTCTTTTCTTCTGGTCTGATCTTTCTCGATCCATGTTTTTCCTAATAACATAGTAAATGGAGCGTTGTTCTCAATGAATCTAACAACCTCAAAATATTCCTCTGTCGAAGCTCCATGAGCACTCATAGATACCCGGGTGAGTTTTCCACATAGGGTTATCAACTTTCCCCTGAATAATCCTATTCCTCCTAATGAAGGAATCGTATCAGGATTTCCTAAAGATTCCCAAGTTCTTTCTATCATGATGTTTACACGTGTTTCCTCATCCAGAACACAGTCTATGTCGAAGTCTCCTATTCTTGCTTCTATGCATTCTTTTTCTTTGAAGATCTCTGATAAGTTGATATCCCTGTGATCATTTAGGGTTTCTTTCATTTGCAGCGATATAGTCTCTGATTCTATTTAGGGTTATTCCATGGTCTCAGTTTCGTGACCTTCCTCAAGGTTTTCTTGTCTCATATTCATTCTGTCAAGCTTATCAATCATTCTAGGGAAAACTGAAACTTCATGGTCCATAGCTTTACAACAAAGACAACTAGGTATTTTTCCACGACATTCCTTAGCAAGATGTCCCAGTCTTTTGCAACTGTAACAAACGGTTAATCCTCTTTTTTTCTTAAATGATCCCCAACTTTTCCTGTACTGTGCACTAGGATCATAGTAGCTAACCTGCAAAAAATTCTTTCTAGGATCCTACATCCATTTGTTAGTCCAAACATTCTTTCTATGCATAGAAATAACATATCTTTCATTATTTCTATCATATCTACTCATATCAAACCTTCTCTCTTCTAGTTGTGCCCTAGTTTTCAGACTAGGATAAAATTGATCAAACATACCTAGATCCATACTCTTGAACCAAAAATTTCCACTAATCTTACTTTCAACAGAGCACAAAGCTTCTAGATCTAAGAATTTTCACTATTCTTACCTTTATCATAGCACAAAGCTTCGAGATCTTACCTTTTTTCTTCAGATCTGACTTCTTTTCTTAGCACAGAGCTTTACAGGTCAAGTATAATGTTGCGCACTAAGGCAACAGATCTACGCACAAAGATTTCTTTCTTTCCTTCAGTTCGCAACAATCATAGTTTCAGGTCTCGACAACAGAACCATTTGTTGGCACAGGGGCAGACCCGGGTTTCAATGCTACAACAATGCACCAACAAAACCCTAACTACTGCCCCTTTTGGCAACACCTGTGAAGTAGATGAAGTCTCACCCGAGGTAGAGGCAGGAATGGTTGCAGGACTCCAGTATCTGCAACTTTAGCTGGGACACAGATCTGTGATTACAACACCTTAACAAATAATTAACAATTACAGTTCGTTAATATTCATCCTTAGTTTACAGTGTAGCTAAAGCCTAACAACAAATCAACATAGTATTTATATAGATCCAATATATTAAAGAACTAAGAATACCAACATAGATCAGACCTAGCATTTATTCACATTATTCAGTACTAAGCTACCATATTAGATCCTTCTAAGAATACATCAGTGCACTAAGCATTCAATCACATAGACAAGAGAACAACCATAAAGTACATAGAAACCACAACATAGGATATACATGATTCACCCCCACCCTAGGGATACATCCACCAACTCTTCTTCTGTATTTCTTTCTGTCAAACTTCTACATGCACAGAGCCATGATATCTTACTCTGCAGAGGAAAAGAGATCTGCACACCTCGCTAGATCCTCCTTCCCTGAAGTACAACACAAAGCCTTCCACAATCTCTTACACTCACTTGCACTTAGCTCTGTAAGTCTCACACAGTATGCACAAAGCAATTACAATTACCACTTGCACCTAGCTATTAACACTTAGCACTTAGCATCACATACTTGTCCCTCCTTCGATCACATAGATTGAACTACTTCCTAGATCGCCTAGCTCTCTATTTATACATTACAAAATGGGCCTAAAAATGGGTAAACCCATGGTCCGACATCCCCATTCCCATTACATAAGACCAAAACCCAAAAATCCCTAAAAAGGGGCCGATATCCACGATCTCTACTTCAACTTATGCTCTGTCTTTGACAACCTATTGAAGTCCCAAAAGTAGGTCAAACCTGACCAAGGATCCTCTAAACTTGGTCAAGGGACAACATAACCATCTTCTCGAAGAGTAGAAAGGATTACATCTCTCATTTGTATAAGGTATTCAACTGATGTAGGAGATACAACATCTCTTCGAACCCCTCTTAACAAAAAAGTGATGCAGTCGTTCCTTAAGAGGTTACATCGTAAGTTTACGAAGCATAGTTTACAAAGCTTCTGTTTTGTCTTGATCCCTGTATTTGCTGAGTGATCCTACACTGTTACTGCAATTTCTTGATTGCGGGTAACCAATGGTTTGTCGTTTAATCATCCTTTCGCTATTAAATTTAATGCATTCTATTTAATTAAGTCGATATTTGCTTTAACGTGTTATTACATGACAATTTGGTAATTCATCATGGTGAGCCAAAAATCCAAGAGGTCAAAGAGCTCGATGTACTTCCAGGGTTCCACAGGGCCCAAATCATCATCTCGCCCAGTCGAAGATCTAGTGGTTGACACTATTCCTCACACTAGAGAAGACCATTGCCCCCACTATGAAGAAATCTACAGGATATTCAAGTCTGCAGATTTTCCCGTGGATGCCAAAGATTTAGAAGTGTACTAGAATATCCTGAAAAGTGATATTCATCTATTAGCTTCCCGACCACAAATCTTCCCATACAATGGGGCAACATAGTGGTGCCTCAGACAATTTGATGCTACTACAACAAACATCATGAGAAAACAAAGGAAGTGAATATCGTCCCTCATACCTGAAGTCATTGGTTCCAGATATCATCTTCCCACCCCCACATGCTCTTTAAACAAACCATTCTTAAAAGGGTTTGCCCAAACAAGCAAAGGACCAACAAAGAAAACGAAGCACTGATGGGTAGACAAAGATGAAAACATCAAACAAGGTCATAAATTGGTTCCTACCCAAAGGTTCAAAACTCCATACAGGTTGCTGGTGGCCATGCTCTATCGCTTATACGGGGAAGAAAAGAGCACACATTTCCAAACTGATTGGTTACCTTTTCACACACCATTGTCATAACGAGACAAATCTTCAATTGGGTAGATATCCTAGTTTTTAACATATGTCCGCATGCAAAGAATCCCCAAGGTATGAAGAAGCCATGTTTTTATATGGCTTCCTATATGATCGATTCCATTTTTTCCTCTGTACAGTTTCCCGACTTGGGGTGGAGTTGGGACTGAAATCAACCTCCCATTCATGTATATTTCTCTCAATTATGGAGCGTAAATTAAAGACAACACTTTTATGATATTTGCAATTTATTTCTTGCTCCTCTACACTCCATCATGTTCATTTTCCCCAGACACAAAACCTCCTTTGAGGCTAGAAATGGGATGAAAGGGGTAGCTGATTGGTTCTTCTATAATTATTACTCATTTATCAGGGTTTATGGGACCACCAGAGCCCCACACCTCTTGCCATATTTCATCCCATACCATTTTTTGATGAGGGAAATTTCATACCAAACTATGGGGTCAGGGGCTACCACACTATTGAAAACCAAAAATAAAAAACTTTGACCAATCTTCCCTCTCCACATTGGAATCTATACCATTTCCAATGCTCAACATGCAAGGAAAGAAGCATAGACCTTACATGAGTTAAAATTTTTCTTGGGAGAGCCTAAAGGCTATGATCCTCATGAGATGAAAATCAGTCATGTTAGGTCTTTCGGCCTCACCCATACCAATATCCATGTTTTCAATTTCGAGGAAGATAATTTTAAGGGAACACTCTCGTATGATGAAGTCCTACACTAGTTTCCTCATGATGCCACAAAGCGAGAGCTTGAACTTGAACAAGAAGAGTTCAAGAGGGAAACCTTAAACCAATTCCATAAGTTGCTTCAATGAGAACAATATATCGGCTTAGCCAAAGAGCAGGAGAAGACCAAAAGAGAAGAGCAACTTGAACATAAAAGGGTCCAAGCTGAGAAAGATTATCATAAAAGAAAAGTTGAGGAGAAGAACAAGAAAAAACATGAGCACATGGCACATGAGGCTTCTCTACAAAAGAATAAAGAGGAATAATCCAAAGTTTTGGATGAAGAAGAGGAAGTGAAGAGGTTAGCGGATGAAGCAAAATCCAATAAATTGGCTAAAGAGGTAGAGGAAAAATTATTAGCTAACAAGGATGAAGTAAAGGAGAAAGTTGATGAGCTATTGAAGCAGAATTTAAGCTAGACACCAGGAAATCCGTCGACACCTAACCTAGGAATTGTGAAGATACCTCCTCTGGAGTATAGTCCCATAAGCAGTATTCCAACAGACTCCTCCCTCTCCTCCCAAGTCTTAAATTTTGAGGGATATGTAGTAGTTATTGCAGGCTACTACTTCGATAATAGAAAGGGAAGCAGCGAGAAAATATTAATGAAGAGGAAGAGAGGAGAAGACACTAGGTCAAATTCATCTGCAGGAAGGGTATTGGAGTGGAAGGTAGGGCCTGAATTAGAAGAGAACGCGGTCCAAGCAGCTTCAACGCTCAACACCTTTGCAGGGTTATATTCCTCCTTTGTCCTTGAGGTAACTAATTCCCTCAACATGACTAAGAACCAAGTAGTCGAGTTGGAGACAAAGTTAAAAGGTGTATAGGAAAAATTCACCATAGATGTTCAGGAAGCTGTAAAAGTAGTTGAGGGTCTCAAATCAAGGAATATAAACAGATCCCTACATGCACAAAGAGAGTAGATGAACGTAGAATTTGAAAATTGGATGAAAATCCAATGAGACACCCACATAAACGAATTATAGGTGGAAATACATAAACTCAATACAACTCTAGAAAATACTAGAGACTCAACATGCACCGTGGAATTCATCAAGGAATAAGCACTCACATTAAGTGAAAAATTAGTGATGGAAAAGTATGAGCTCCTTGATATGTTAAGTAGCATATGGGTTGAGCAACATGAACAACTTAGGTTGCAAAGCACTTTGATAGAGACTCAAGGAAGGTATCAAGAAGTAGACGATGCCTTTGAGGAGATGATCAGTTGGAAGGACATGCACCGATATCTACCTACCACCCTACCAGTATATTCGAAGAGGGAAAGACTCAGGTACACAATTCTCTTCGACACAAGAAAACCACTCTTCATGATTTCCCGCTCCACCCAAGGAGTATCTGTTGACACTTGCGCAAAACTAGGGAAACATGCAAATGATCTTGTCGAAGAGGAAAAGGTACAACCAATGCAATCCATCGATGAAACAGATTTTTTCAGTGCTAGAAAAGTTGAGGTGTAAGACCTAAATAAAGCTAGCCAGGTGAACATCTAGAGTCTGATGCGATTTGAAGAAAAATCAATTGAATAAATCTTGTTGAAACCCGCCTGGCTCACCCAAAAAATCCAATCCTTTGTAAAGGCCACATAGGAGCGGTTATATCAAGAAGTGTCTATAAAAGTATGCAACGAAGAGTCGGTCTTAGAGATATTGCAATCAAGCAAACTTGATAGAATTTTAAATGATCATTCCATTTGGAAAGAATACCAAGACCAACTATAGGATCAAGCCAGGTCATGATTACATAATTCCATAGTTCCTTCCAAATGTTGCTTTATTTGGCTATTGTAATGTAATTTTGAATACGAAGAGTCCCTTTTTGTGAAATGACCCTAATTTCATGATTTCCAAGAAGAACAATTGTAAACAGTCACCCCTCACTATAAAAAGAGGGCACTACCTATTTGAAAGGGCTTTTGGTTTTTGAATGTAGCATGACAATATTTCTACTGCAAGTTAATTTGAATCCATGAGACATTTTGAAGTTGGATATTATGGTATTGATGTGTATGAATGTGATTATTCTATTTATGCATATCTCTTATTGTAGTATGTGAATATTGATTGAAGAATTATTTCTGAATTAATGTTTACAATTTGCAGTTACCATGGTTTTCATGATGATTACAACGATAGCATAACATTGTTAATTAATCAATTCTTTGGCTCTGATAAGTTGTGTTATTAAACTTATATATCACTTGTGTCATGAATTTATTATACACGAGAAATACAAATTATCCACTGTATTAATTTACTTTTCTATTTTTCTCCTGATCAGGATAGGTTAGTTTAGTATTATTTTAGAAACTGCATCTTAGAAAAATAATCATACACCTTAGATTAACTTTAGTTAGTTGTATTTACTTATTTTTTATTTCATTTTTAATTCATCTGAGAACCTTCGGTTCTCAAATTCATATTTAGTTAGTGTTTTTAGTTAGTTGGTAACCAGGCCAAAATATGGTCGGAAGCACTACCCCAAACGAGAGTGGGTCTAATTGGGACCTGCCATTGGGCATTTTCCCTCATCTGATTGAGTGGGTCATTCCGGCCCGTCAATATATCCTAATGGCATTTTGTTGAGATGTATTGATGAGGACAAATCAAATTTTATTATGACTAACCTGCATAAAGGTGATTTTGGAGTGCATCAACACTGGAAAGCCACCACATTTAAAATTATGAAAGATGGGTACTACTGGCCCACCCTATTTTATAATGTGTTTTCTAAAATTAGAGCATGTGAGCAGTGTCAAAAGTTTGCTAGAAAACAAGAATTACACTCTCTTCCCTTAAATCCAATCATAGAAAATGGCCCTTTCTAGCAATGGAGTTTGGACTTCATAGGAGAAATTCATCCGCCTTCTAGTGGACAACACATATGGATCTTGTCAACCACTTGTCACTTTAGGAAATGGATTGAGGCTATCCCGATCAGAGATGAAACATATAAGGTAATTATAAATTTTATGGAAGAAAATATATTCTCTAGATTTGGTTGTCCTAGAAAATTAATTACAACTAATTATCAGGCATTTAAATATGCTGCTATGAATGAATTCTGTGAAAGGTATAATGTTACTTTGGCACATTTTACTCCTTATTATCCACAGGGTAACGTATTGGTAGAATCCTCCAACAAAAGCTTGATTAGAATCATTAAAAAATTGTTGGCAGATAATAAAAAGGGATGGAATTCTAAACTGAAATATGCTTTATGGGATGACAGAATTAGCACCAAAAATTCAATTTAAACTTCTCCTTTCCAGTTGGTATATGGGACATATGCTATTTTCCCAACCCAACTCGGTTTAGCTGTACTAAAATTTTTGCAAGAAGAATTGGAAGAACTCAATGATATTCAAAGAAGGATTTTTCAGATTATTGAGGTACAATAGAGGAGAAAAATGTTAAATGAGAAATCTGAGATTTATCAGAGTAAGTTCAAATTTTTTTTTGACTAAAAAGACTAAGAATGACAATTTCAAAACAAGAGATCTTGTTCTGAGATGGGATGCTAGAAGGGAGGACAAGCCAAAACATGGTAAGTTTGACAATTTGTGGTTTGGCCCATTTAAAATAGCCAAAATTCTGAACATCAACACTTTTGTCTTATAGAACTCAGATGATAGTGAGATATTTGGAGGCCCAGTCAATGGGCGTTTTCAAAAACATTATTTTACTTGAAGATCCAGGGTTAATTTAGCATGTACGTATTGCTTTATTTTGGTGTTTTTAGAAAATCAAATAAGACTCCATAGCCCAATGGAAACACTAGTCTACAATTATCTTCTTATAGTTTTATTTATTTATTATTACTATTATTATTATTATTATTATTATTTTATCAGAAAAGCAGAATGGATGATCTTTAATAAAACAAAGGTCAGAACAAACAAGGAAAGAACAGAGTGAAGGTCACAAGTTTCAGTGGTAGAATTGAAATAGAAGGCATTGATATGCAATTCTTAATGTCTCACAAGGAGAACATTATCCCCAGATAGAGTCAATGTTAGTCCCTAATCCTATTACTACCTTTCTGTTCTTAAATTTTAACCTGTTCTATCAAAAACCATCCTGAGCCTCTTTGCTTTATTTGCTTGCACCTTTTAAACATTTTACCTCTCATTTTGGTGTGATTTGCTTTTCTTTAATTGGTTTTCATTTGCTTCTTGTAGGACAGTTTGCAATTCTGCATGAAAAGAGATGTGTCACATCACAATGGTTATTTCCTAATGACAAATAAAGGCATTTATCTAGGTATAAAAAATAAAATAGTGTCGCTACAAGAATACTGCTATTCTAGTAGCACATTCTAAATCGTTATTCGAACGTGCTCCAAATTTGAGGATCGTGTCAAGCAAACCTGAAATCATGTCAAAGATTATGCAAACAGTTATGGTTTTCAAGTTTGTGATATTTAAATGATTACTTGATCCTATGCATGAATTCAATAACACGGGTCATATTCTGCTGACATTTCGGTAAATCCAGTTGTCAGGCCACGACTCAGAAACATGAAAAGTTATGATTTTAAATTTTAAAAAGGCGTTTTGAATAAAGGAAATGTAGCTTATTGTTATTTGCAGCCAAAATCCATTTTCCTTGGTTGTTTTGTGTAGATATTCTCAGAAGGCATAAGTGAAACCCTAGCATTTGTGGGTGTACATAGTTTGTAGCTAACAACATGTCGACTAAAAAGGGAGGACGATTTCTTCGAGTGGAACCAGATGGGGTAAAATTACTAGAATCTTGAACATAAATTATGGATAATTTCATACAAAGGGAATGGTTTAAATTCTGTTGCAAATTTCAGGGTCACCATGAAGAAATTTTGAAGTTATTTTCCTAGAATTTCGATGGTTTTCAAACTCAAGTGGGAGATGTGAAGATTCATGTTACAGAGCACTCAATTGCAACAACTTTTCATTTGACTGTAAAGGGTGAAAGGTGGTGGAAGAAAAGTAAACTTCCTACAAGTCTGTGCAACCAATTTTTAATTATAGAATATCACAATCCAGACTGTAGTCGAGGTATTACAAATAAGTGGTTGAAGAAAGAATGGAAAAATGTCCTAGATGTTGTCCAAAGGTATATAGCCTATGAAGGTAGGTACTCTTACATTCACTATTACCACATGAGCTTATTAATGCATTTAAATGGATATGGAGAAATGAACTTTCCATTTTATCTGTGTAAGAGCTTGAACACAATGAAAAAGAAAGTACACGCTAATCCAAAAACTGCTGATAAAATCCTTTTTCATCAAGGTCTGATTAAAATATTGGTCATGGATGCATTAAGTGAACTTCAGGTGACTTGGAAACAATTATTGGTTTCATTAAGGTTCGAGGAACAAGTTCTAAAAACACAAGAAAAAACTCCTAACATCAAAACTAGAGTTCCAAAGGAAGTGGGAAATACATCAAGGAGTGCAACAAAGGAAAAAGAAGAGGCTTTTCATGTAGCTAGGAAGACTAGATCGAGTAAGAGAAAACTTGTGTTACACTAGGAAAAAGAGATCAAATAGGAACCCAAATCCTCTATTTCAAAACAAGGTTTTGAAAGTTGTGATAAGGTTTACACCAGGATAATGATGAGACAACAAACACAACAAATACAAAAGGAAAAATCTGAACCTGGAACAGAGGCTTATGATATATCAATCGAGGAACTTCCAATGGAAAGAAAAATAAAAAAGAAGAAAGGTAAACAACCTACTAGTTGCCCTTATAGACCTAAAATGTGACCTAGCAATAAACTTAGATTTAAGTCTAAATATTTATTCAATCCCTCTCTAAAAGATGATAACCTGATTATCTTGGAGGATGACAGTCCAAAACAAAATCTTGAGAAGATAAAGTTGGTCAGTAGATCTGTAAAGAGAAAAAAAACCAGAACAACCAAGAAGGGACAAAAGCAACAATCACTGCCTAATATTGAATCTTCTCATTCTGATGAAGGAATAGAACAAGACCCCATCTACAGTCTAGAAACACAAGAACTGCCAGATTCATATATAGGAAAAGCATATAACCCACCTAAAATCGTGAAAGATTTAATCATTGAAGAAACATCCTCAAAGGAGCATAAATATAGAAGAAAGGGAAAGAAACCTAAATGATCTATTGATGTGAATAGACATGCCTTTGAAGAAAATCAAGGTGAAGATAGGGAAAAAACAAAGGATGAACTAGGAGAACATGGGATTGAAGAGTTTCAGGTGGTAATTAAGGAATTGGTGCAAGAGAAAAGAAATATGGAATCAGGTGGTAATTAGAGGAATTGGAGCAAGAGATATGGAATGCCAAGATGCAAGAAAAATTTCAAAGATTGAAAGAAAACACAAGTCACAAAGTGAATTGTTAAAGAAATTAAAAAAAATGAATATTAAGCTATATTGGAGAAATGTGGTTCTTAAAAATAATATGAAACAAGAAAATCCTAAAGGTCAATCTTCTTCTCAACGATGAAAAGTTTCTCAGGTTATGTCAGTATAAATGTTGTTTCTAAATTTGAGCTCATGCCATCAGAAATGATAGTTTTTGGTATCCTTCCATTTGACAAGATGATGAAGCAGTTCGAGAAATTGAAGGATTTTTTTTGCAAGCACGTTTATGTCATGACCTAATACAAGTTCGAAGATCAAATATTCAAAGCATCTACTTTGGAGCAGTTGCTATAGATCCTATTTGGAAAGACAAGGATATCTCTGGAGTTATGATTTGGCCTTAGGTTCAAGGTCTCTTCTCTAAGATCTAGGTTTTTTTTATAATACAATGAATGAAATGGATTGTAATCACTATTTGTTATCCATATATCAAGTCTCAATCAAAACTATAACTAGATTTTAGGATCTGATGAAAACCAACTTTGTGTATAAAAAATAAATTAGATGACATAGTTAGGGGTTCATATTTTGTGAGACTAAAGGGACATATTGATATGGATTGTAATACCTAGAACCTATTACCTTTTTCACTCAATGGAAAAGACATTCTGATGGTTAAACTATCATATTCTTGTCTTGTATTTCTTCTATGTTACTTGAATGGATTTGAATCTTTTGCAAAGCATTTGGTTTATCCTGTTACATGTTGAATGTTAATAAAGATTTTTCTATCACCTGTCACAAGATTTGTGTTTAATTTATTCTTTATTTTTTCTAAATGATATTTGGGATTAGAAAGTCCTCTCTATAAGTGAGCAAATTGTGAAACTTGGAGTTTTTCTCTTCTTCTATTTATCTCCATTTTATCTAATTTATCAGAGTGAATGTCATTGACTAAGATGAATGTTTTAGAAACCTGATATAAAGTGTAATCTGGTCACCTATTGTCCAACCTAAGCACTATCGTATCCATAAACCAAATTTGTAAATTCATTTGTTCTACAAACATAAAACATTGCAATAACCGAGGTGCCCTAGCTTGCCCCTTAGTAGTTAGGGAAAAATTTAGGGATAACAATGTGTATGATAATCACTTATATACAAGTGATATTCTTTAATGACATTTCGATTCTCACTAGTGCTATCTATGTTATCAACACTATGTTGAGAATGTATATATATAACATGGACAAGTATAGAGACAATATTTCTCTTTGTGCAACGAATGTATAATTCTCTGCAAAATCAACCATTGAAAAAATTGTCCCAGGTGGAAAAAATTCATGAGATTGTTTGAATTGTAGGTCTTTCCAACAATCTCAATGTGAATGCTTGGTGTATTTATAAATTTCATTTTCAAACTTCTTCAAAAAATCTATCACATAGATCTTATCCTCTTGCAAATAAATCCTTTTGGAGATAACAATTGAAGTATTTGGAACAATAACATTGATATATTCATATATTTTCCAATTCACCGTTATATTGGACAATGATTGATCATTGATATCAATATGATATTTGGAGTGAAATAAAGCTATATTTCCACAGTGATCACATTTCTTTCCACCAACACATTTTTTTTGGTAAAATAATTCAACACCTTCTCTTGCACATAGAATTTGAGATATAAATTCACAGATCGTGGAAGGAGGAGGTGAACTTTCCATAAACATTTTACCAAAATCAAGAAAAGTGTTGTAATATAACTCAAATTCCACGTGATAATGACAACAACAAGTATCACAAACATTGATGGGTTTAATATACCGGGGTTTTTGTTTCACAAATGTATTGATCGACATTTTAACTTGACTGTATTTCTCTTTGAACTTATCGAACAATTCTCTTTGTGTCATTTCCAATATATGTTTAGGATGCTCTTCATATTGTCTTCATGTTATTTTTCATCGCAACACATCCCTTACTTTTGGTGAAACACAAGAATTTTCCAACCAATATACATGGGACTTAGTTTTATCATCTTCTGCAAGTCTACATTTGTAAGGGTGTCTACAAATAACTGTCCAATGCACAAGTTCATCATTTACATCTATTAGCATTCATTTTTTATTTTTTTATGTTTGTACAGTGTTTTTCTTGAGGTTCCCATAATTTTTTCCATTTGTTGTATAAAACAATTTTTTACATTGGTAGATGAAACAACTATTGTTTATATTACTCTATGTGCAACATTGACATATTTTCTTCTAGACTTTCCAAAAGATTTTAATGCATCTATTATATTTTCCAAGACACTCTCTTTCACCTTTCTATCTTTTGTCATTTTTTGAATATCCAATAATGATGTAGCTTCTTTTAACTTTTTCGACCTTATCAGACCTCTCAAAATTTGAGCTTGTGTTGCTACTAATTCATCTTTGAAATATATATAATAAATATTTTCAACACAATATTGTATATAATGGTCAGGTTTTTTGTCCCCAACTTTGTTAGTATCAACATTTTCTAACATTTCATCATCAATGTTGATATCACTTGCATAAATTTCAATATAATTTAAATCGATTAAATTTAAAAACACTTGAAATTAACATCTAGATTCAATGGTCTAAATTGCAAACATAAAAATTTCAAATAAATGTTGTATAAAAAAATAGATTTATTTAAATTATATTTATTAGAAAACTAAACAAACAATCATAAATTAATTAAAGTCTACAAGTGTTGAAATCTTGTGTGTGTGTGTGTGTGTGTGTGTGTGTGTGTGTGTATGGTTGGACTTCTACTTCATTTTCAGCTTCAATGACTTCATCAATGTTATGAAACAAATCTATTTCAATTTTTGCAAAATATTTTTCAAATTACAATCGATTATATTAGACAATAATGTTTTGGAAATTATGAACATTATATATATAATATGTATGTATGTGCATGGTTCCATTTCTTCTTGTTGATCATCAATATGTAAATCTCTTATTACATTATCATCACTTGTTCCTTCAATACTTTCACTTTCTTGTTTCTTTCTTCTATAGTACTCTTTCGATAGTTCATTATGACGAGTATCATCCCAAGTGCGATGATATTTTCTCTTGCGATCCATTTTGTTTCCCATGATTATTCAATCTGTAAGGGTTTTAAAAAAATCAACATTTTATAACAAAAATTATAATTTCAAATATCGAACGTTATAATGGAAAACATTGCTCAATAAACCAAGTTGCTTTAAAACAAATTTTGGATATCTAGTTGATTTTAAACACATATTTAAAAAAAGTTTGATCTTGAAAAATTTGCTCGAGAAAAGATTCCTTATCAAAAACATTATTCAAAAAAGGAATTGAATTTGAAATGAATTGTTTAAGAAAACTTACCTTCCAAAACAAACTCTTGGATATAGGAACAAAATGTTTATGGAAACCCACACTTTCAAAAATATTGTTGAAAAATATTTAATTTAGAAATGCTTCTCCAATTTACAACTTGTCCATATTTTATCTCTCGTGTATGCCACATACCATATTCCATCTGTGAACTTGCCTTTGACAAAACATCTGCATCTTCATTAATTTCCTTGTATATATGATGAAAAGAGACAACACTAAAATTTGATGATTCCTTTTTATAGGTTAAAGTTTTCATAATTTCCAATATCAACAAACTTGCAAAATAAAATTTCATAATTCAATATAACAAAAACTCACCGTGAAAATATGAAATCCATGGTATGTGATGTCCTCCTCCTGGACCAAAACCTATCTATAATGCCTCCCTACAAAAATGTCATGTTGTCCTCTTGGAGCCAAACCTCTCTAAATGCCTTCCTACAAAAGTTTCAATTTCTACCTACAAAAGTTGTAGGGAATCAATATGGATTAACATATGAACTGTTTTAAACACATGAACATTCTTATGGTAGCAAGGAAGATACACATAAATTACATAAATACATTGATAAAATAAAAAAAATAAAAAAATATAGATGTTCCTGCAATGCAACCTATCATAATTTTTTATACACAAAATCAGACATTCTATTATATTTTGTGACAACTTTCCAAAGCAATAATACATATAATAGACTTTTAGAGAGACAATACATGCACCTGAGCAGTGAGAAATGATACTTAGAGAGGAAGATATCTATCACTGTCCTGTTTTTGCATACATAATTTCATCTCCAACTAAAAATGTATATGCACTCAAATACATATCTTTTCCATAATTAATATCAAGGGAAGTTGTAGATAATTTAAGAAGCTTTCTCTGGAAAATAAAATTCCCACCTGGGACAACCTACAAAGGTGCCTCTTCTTTGGGCTAGGACATTGTGCCCTCTGCAAATCAAATTTAGAAACAATGGACCATATTGTCTTACAATGTTCTTTTGTCAGGGAAGTCTGGGCTTTTGCAAGGGACTTGATTCCCACTCTCTCAGACTAGCAAGGAAATACCTTTGAACTGGCCTTAAAGGCCCAGTTGATGGGTCATGGTCAAGAGGAGCTTTGGACCTTCCCTTTCATTATCACCTGGGGGATCTGGATCACCTGAAATGGATACATCTTTCAGGATGAAAACTTTTCAGTGGAAAGGGTAGTGGTCAAGAGCATTGGGATTTACAAATCCTTTCCGAGCTCCGGTGGGAGTACTGTGGCATGCCCAAGGGATGTAAGGGAGGATACCCCCGATATAAGTATCCCATGGGCTTATTTTGATGGCGCCTCACCGTCTGATCAGAGAAACTGTGGGGGGGGTGGCTGCCTCTATCTCTCACAATCACATTACTTCTCCCTCAAAGAGGGATTGGGGGTTGGGACAAATAATTACTCCAAACTCATGGCCTTAAAACTACTTTTACTCTTTGCAATTGAGAAGGGTTGCAGAGCCTTACAAGTCTTTGGTCATTCTTTAGTTATCATCAACTGGGCTAGCGGGATACATAGCTTCCAAATCTATAGCTTGCTTCCTTTGCTAGAGGATGTCCTCTGTATCAAAATTTTATTTGACAATATCTTGTTTTCTCATATTTACAAGGAAAGGAATCAAATGGCAGACATACTTTCCAAGGAATCCACATAGTTAGAATTTGTTCTTTGGCACATTACAAAACACACTCTTGATGGATCACAGAGATACTACCATCGACAGTTCCATGACAGACAACACAATTGACTATGGGAACTTGAATAACTCTACTGAGAGGAGCCTCTATATTTTTCTGGGACCTTATTACTTTTTGATGTATGGAAGGATTGCATATGATTATGGAACTCTATTAGAAGACTACTAAAATTTTGAGAACTAAATTGATAAACATAACTGTTAAGTGATGTATGTATATGCATCTATGGGAGATAAACAACTTTTCCTTTTTGCTGGAGAATATGCATGCAATTAAGTATTAACTGGTACATATATGTGTATGCAATTTTGTTATATTATAATGAAATTAATAACTTTTTCCAAGGAAAAACAAATATTAAGAAGCTTGCAAACTAACTATAAATGCATGCATAATGCCTTGTGGAACATATAATATAGGAAAAGGATGCGAGAGACAAAATATACACATGGAAACCCAACATAAAGAAAAATGTGGTGGCCAAATCACCATATCATCTTCATGGCACGACCTGGAATGGAAAAGCTTGATTACAATGCCAATAGAGAAGTAATTACAAAGAAACAAATGCAACATAAGATGTTCCTTACCTACTATTTTGAAATCTAAATACCTTGGAGGAAAAGAGAGATAGAGACAACCCAAAAACATGTTTCAGTCTCGGTAATGCCTCTGTATCCTCAATACAAGAAACAATCTAATGCATTGGGTCAACTGAATTTCAATTAGTGAACCTTCATAAGTAGAAACAACAACCAACGTGTTATTCGAAACATAGACAAAAAACAATACGGTATATTAGTTTGTGACAATTTTTTTTTTGTATTGAATGAGTTAGTTTGTGACTGAGACAGAGAGACACCTAGGTGCCACTTTATGGG
This sequence comes from Picea engelmannii, assembly GCA_009831015.1. Taxonomy (NCBI): domain Eukaryota; kingdom Viridiplantae; phylum Streptophyta; class Pinopsida; order Pinales; family Pinaceae; genus Picea; species Picea engelmannii. Next base: position 516,322 of record ML780405.1, read on the forward strand.
GATTCATGAGACACATTTTTGCACTTTCTAGTGTTGAAGGAGCATTTCATTATTATGAAAAGATATCATATCAACTATTTTTCATCACTCAAGAGGTATATTATTAGTTTGATAATAATCTTCAAATAACATCATTAAAAGTTTACATTGACTGACCTTGTATTTATTCACACATCTGTAGAATCTAAAGCATATTGATCTATTTCCCTTAGACATTAGAGCTGTCATGCAGGGCCTATCCTCCCTATGGTACCTACTAAGAAGGTTTAGTACAATCCTCGCATGTATGTCTCTTTTTCCAATATACATCTCTTTTCACTAGAAGAAAGGTAGTGAAGGATGAACTAGAGTACATATATCAACCAGTTCATGATTTCCCCCATGACGAAGAGAAGAAAACCCATGTTGCCTAGATTTGTTACCTTGTAAATGTTGATGAGGTTATATGGGCCAAAGTGGATGGCCTTGTATACTCCCATGCCATATCTTCAAGTTCCTAGACATTCTATTTTGCTTTCAGTGCTCTCCTAAAGATATTTAGGAGGTGTTGGTCCAAATATTTGAGAATAATATTTCATAATGGATAATTAATCCTTTTTCAAAACCAATAATATTCACCAAGGTTCTTGTGCCCACCCCTGTTTATTCTTCCTCCTACTAGGTACCCTCAATGAGTGCCTACTTGAGGTTGGAAAATGCCTCTAGAATTTTTATTTGGAGAAACAACATTGGAATAAAGGTTTTGATAGAGTCATTTGGGAATTATATTGCATTGTGAGAAACTATGGAGGTATGGGATCATAAAATGTTACATACGAACCAAGCTCTATGTACTAAGTGGGTTATCCAAGCTATGGAAATGAATGAAACTTGGAAAGTGATTTTTAAAAACTACATTTCTTTGGAAGTGTCTCTTGGAAATGTCTCATCCTTCAAAGCTTGGTAATCACCCCCACTAGGATGAATGATAAAGGATCTTTAGTGGCTTAGAGTATTTGTAAAGCCTGCAAATCAATTGAACCATTTCTAACCTAGAAGAGGTCCTTGAGGTTGGGGATCTCATTTAATGATCACTCTAGTTGGTGGTTACCAATATTGACACAAGAAGGAAAAAATATGATTGGAATTCCTTGGTTGTCAACCCCCATACTTTTGATGAAAGACATTAGTATTTTCATGAATTTGTTTGATATCCAAGAAAAATCCTAGGTGACATGGCCAAAGATGAAATCTTGGATTGGGGTGTCTCATCCATATAGAGTCAAAATCTTGATTCTAAATTCACTCTTTATTAATTTGGCTCTTTAGCCCCCTTAAGTTTGGTAGCATGAATGGAAATGGGATAAATATATGGTCATCACCAAATACAATCTCGTAGATGGTTACAAGTGACTTTACTGAAATCCCATTTTTGATGGTTGATTAGATAAGATTTGAAGATTAAACTCAAAATTTAAAAGTTGGATTTTTAGGTTCTGTAACGTACCCAGCCACCCACAGGATGGGCTACACTACTTCAAGCCCACTCTCATACTACTTTCTCTTACAAATACCTTTCATATTAATAAACATGCATAAAATAAAGGAACTAAACGACATGCACAACAATAACTAGAAATCATGCATACTCTAAACTTATCGAATTCAATGATAAATAAAATACACAGCGGAAATAATTCATACACAGGTAAATAATACCATAACAGAGAACACTTATATTTTATATAAGAGAACCATCGACTGGCTACAAACTAAGGACATTCCACACAACCATAGACATTGTTGTTCCAAGACTCAACAAGAATGTCACCCCTGAGCTAAATCTATGTTCGCAAAGACGGTTCCAGAGTGTTACTTGGCTTCCCAAACTAGTCAACACTCAAGATCTCACAGGCTTCCCAACACCCACAACAATCCAAGTACCCAAATCTCTTCTACCTAGCCTGCACAACCCAAGAGAATGGACCCCCACCCTTCTCTTCCATGCAATCCCTCGGGCAGTCCTTCTCCTTCCAGGGCTATAGTGCAACTGGTCCAGAATCTCCATGTTGGGACTCTTAGGACTTGCAGTTGTGAGCAAAGTTGGACACAGGCCAAGCATCTCAGACATGCAGGCCTCAAATCATGGTTGTACTACACCAACGATCTATACAACCAAAAATTCCATGGATGCTCTTTAACAGTTCGTCCTCCTTTCCCAAGCCAAGACACAGACGAGGAAAGATGAGTGGGTGACATAAATGAATGGATTGAATTCTCCACAAGAGGTGCAAAACAATGAACAATCAGGCAAATCAATGCGTGAGGGAAGAGTGAAGAAACCAACAACAAAATGAGGATGAGAAATGGGAGTGAGAGAGAACAAACCCCCCCAACCGGCCAGGGATGAGTTTATGTAATTCATGGGGATCAAGAACCTCTTGGTATTCCCCCAAGAAGCTCATGTAACTGCTATTCTCCATTAATAAAAATGGAGAATAAAATATAAAATAAAATTCTTAGCCCCTCAAGCCACCTCTCTCGTGGAATCATAGCCCCCTATAAATCTATTCCTTGGTTGTCTAGAAGCAACGATGTATTTATTATTAATAATGATTAAAAAATTACATTTCTTGGGCACACTGGTCTTTTAATAATTGTTTGGGCACTCTGGCCTCTCAACAATGTAACAATACATTATTTAATACGGGGGCTCAAAACTCGGGGTGTTACATCCCCTCCCCCTTATTTTGGAACTGTCCTCAGTGCATATACAAAAATGAATTAAACTTCCAAAATTTATTCAAAAAGTTGTGGGTATCTGCCCACATGGAATAGTCATGCTCCTAGGTAGATTCTTCAGGACTATAGCAGGTCCAGTGGAATTTTACTAGCTCTATAATTCGATTCCATAGCATTTTGAATTTTCTGTCCAATATTCGCACTGGTTGGACCTGAATGTCTCCCTTTGTCTCTACCTGAATCATATGCCAATCAATAACCTGGTTAGGATCATGTATATATTTCTTTAGAAAAGAGACATGATATACATTATGCACATTCATGGAAACAAACAATGCAAGCATGTATGCAACTGACTCTAGTCTGTCCAATATCTCAAATAGACCACAAAATTTGGCTACTAACTTTTTACAACTACCCAACTTCAAAGAACTCTTCTTGGGATTTACTTTCAAAATCACACGCTCCCGCACTTTAAATTCTCTTTTTGTCTAATTCTTATCTGCATAAACTTTCTGTCTATCCCGAGCTGCCTTTAAATTCCACTTAATCTTAACCATCTGATCTTCCATATCCTTGAGTAACTCTGGACCAAGTACCACTCTATCTGTTGGGTTCTACCAGCTTACTGGAGTACTGCATTTCCTACCATATAAGGCTTCAAATGGGATCATATTCATTGAATCTTGATACTGATTATTATAGGCAAACTCAACCAAGTGCAAGTAATCTTCCCACTTAGATGTCTTATCCATCACATACATTCTCAACATATCTTCAATTACTTGGTTGACCCTCTCTGTCTTCCCATCTGAATGTGGATGGTATGTTGTGCTAAAGTTCATATTTGTACCAAATCCTTTAAATAATCCCTTCCATAAATTCGAAGTAAACTTTGTGTCTCTGTCTGAGACAATTGTCCTAGGTATCCCATGCAACCTAGCAATTTCCTTCATGTAAATTTATGCAATATTAGCTATTGTATGAGTTGTTTTCACATGAACAAAATGAGTATCCTTTGTCAATTTATCAACCACTACCATGATTGAATCATGTTGCCTCGTTTTCCTAGGAAATTTAGTTATAAAGTCAATGGTTATCACTTCCCATTTCTTCTATGGAATTGGTAATGGATGTAGCAAGCTCGTTGGGTTTCTATGCTCATCGTTCACTTTCTGACATTCCATTCAAAGTTGGTTGTTCAAAAAGATACTTCAGACCACCGTGGTCTATTCTTAATTCAAATCTCTTCCCCATGAGATAATGCCTCCACATATTCAATGCGTGAACAATGGAAGCTAGCTCCAAGTCACGCGTGGCATAGTTCCTCTCATGTTCCTTAAGCTTTCTGGACTCATAACCAATGAAATGTCCATTTTGAGTGAGGACTCCACCAATTCCTTCCTTGCATGCATATGTGCATACCGAAAAAATTTCATTTGGGTCAACAATATTTAACACAGGTGCACTAGTGAGTAACTCCGTCAACAAGTTAAAGTTCTCTTCACATTCAGATGTCCATTCAAATTTCATTCCCTTCTTTTGCAAAGAAGTGATGGGATGTGAAATCTTAGAGAACCTGATTATAAAACTTATGTAGTAACCATCTAATCCCATAAAATATCTGAATTCTGAAACATTCATGGGCGCTAGCCATCCCCTAACAGATTTAATCTTTTCTGGATCCACTGCTATACACTGTTCCAAAATAATGTGCCCCAAGTAATGGATCTTTTCTTGATAAAAAGAAAACTTACTTAGCTTGGCATACAACTGATGTTCCCTCAGCACTTGCAATACTAATCTTAGGTGATGTTCATTCTCTTCCTCTAACTTAGAATAGACAAGTATGTCGTCCATAAATACTATGAAAAAATTATCCAAGTAGTCTCTGAATATGCCATTCATTAATCACATAAAGACAACTGGTGCATTGGTAAGTCTAAATGGCACCACTATGAATTCATAATTCCCTTACCTGGTTCTGAAGGTTGTCTTATGACTGTATTCTTCCTTGATTCTTACATGATGGCATCTTGACCTCAAGTTTATCTTCGAAAATTTCTTTGCTCCTCTTAGCTGATCAAAGAGGTCATCAATTATGGGTAAAGGATACTTGTTCTTTATAATAGACTTATTCAGTTGTCGAAATTCAATACATAGCCTCAGGTCCCATCCTTATTTTTGACAAAGATTATGAGATCTCCCCAAGGTGAAACACTTGGGCGTATGTACCCTTTATTCAACAATTCCTCCAACTGCATTTGTAATTCTTTTAACTCTAGTGTGCCGATTTTGTTAGGTGTTTTTGACATCGGGGCAGCTCCTGGCACTAAATCAATAGAGAAATCTATTTCCCTTTTTGGTGGCAACCCTGGTATTTCCTGGAATACATCCTTGAATTCTTGCATTATCATAAAATATTCAAGGCTTGGCCCCTTTGTCTTTTCTGGCTCCTCCACATGGGTTGCATACAAATGCCACCCTTTTCTAAAACATCTCTTCAGATGTAAGGATGAAATCTCCCTTATAGAGATGGGTCTTGGTACACCTTTCACAGTGCTCAGTTTTCCATCTCCATAAAGACATGTAAATCTCTTGCTATGACAATCTAAGACAACATGATGCTTTTCCAACCAATCCATTCCAATTAGAATATCGTAAGATCCCAATGATATGATATTCATATCAACACTGGTATTCACACCATTAAGACTTATGGAGCAATCTTTGACCATATCATTGATTCTCCTTTTTGTTCCCATGACTAGCTGAACCAAACTTGATTTCCCAAGCATACTTTTCTCCAAATGTAATCTATCCACTATTTTAGGGTCAATGAAACAATGACTTGTTCCTGAATCAATTAAAATAACAACAAACTGATTTATGATCTTACCTTCCACCTCGATCATGTTGGATTGGTATTCTACTTTTTGATCATCTAAGGATGCATAAATTCTTCCCATGTCTTCGACTGTCATAGCATCTTGGAGGTTATGCATGGTCCACTCTGTCCTTTATGTGAGGGAAATCCTTGTACATGTGATCTTCCTTGCATCCCCAATATTGGATTGGTGGTATTCCCCTTTTCCCAAAGAGTATTCTTTCTTGGATTCATCCTTAGCATACCGGTCTTGATGATTTTTATTAGGATCATTTCTATGGAAAGGAGGCTTGAATCCATTCTTCCTATGATCAAGCTTTTCCTTCTTCTTATCCTTCCAAGATTTTTGCATGGATTCTCTGCCCTGGCCTTGCTCATATAGGTACTTAGCTTTCCTGATAGCCTCAGTCTTGTTCTTGGGTTCATCATACCGAATGTTTTCTTTATAAAAGGTTGGAATTCCACTCAAAAACCTTTGTATTTTCACCTTTTTATCATTTATAAACCCAACATACTTTAACAACCCCAAGAAATTCTTCTCATATTCTTCCATGGACATGCTTCCCAACCGGAGTTCAAAGAACTCTTACATTTTCTTGTCATGGAAATGATCTGAGAGGTACTCCTTCTGAAAATACTTCTTGAACTACTTCTAAATGACCCTATTCTCATTAATATGCTCAACTTGCTTCAGCTGGTCCCACCACATGGCAACTTTCCCATGTAAATGGTAGGTGGAAATTCTAGCTTCTAGGTTTGATGAATAGTTATGCAATTGGAAATTTCTCCCGAGTCCAAGAAACCATGCTTCAACATCATATTCCCTTTCCCTTTCACCATGAAAGGATGGTGGCTTGAGATTCCTCAACTCTCCTTACAAACTATCCATTTCATGTTTTCTTCTTTGGTGCTTAACAGGAGACACCTATGGACTACTTATGGAATCTTCAGATGCATAAGACCTTCTTGCTGAGTAAGGAGGTGAGTGGTGCCTATGAGCCCTGCTAGCACTCTTGGAATAACCGACCCTTCCACGATCATCTCTTCTTTCATTATACCTTCCTTCTTCCTCTTGATTTGAGCCATTCTTTTCTTGTCCTTGCAACTGATTTAAACTCTGCAACACTCGAGCGTTTATCTCAATTTTCTCTCTCATCATGCTCTCATTGTCTGCCTTGTAGATCCACACTTCTATTTCCAGGTTTCTTACAGTTTCTATTAATGTTTCTTGCTCCCCTTGGCCCTTGTGTATGTTGGATTCCATCTCTGCATTACCAACTCTCATATTTTGGCCTTCGGTCTCTTTATCATGGCTGGAGGCTCCCTCACCTTCTTCCATTTATCGAATATTCATTTTGAGCTGTTATGTTTAAACCCCTTAATTTTGCAAAATTTGCAAGTGACCATTTTGTCAGAGTTAAGCAGATGATGAAAAAAATTTGCCAAACAATGTTACCGGTCCTTTTAATACATGAAGAATAGATACACACACACACACACACACACACACACACATGTCAGTCTACATCATATAGCACTTTCATTTGGAAACTCTCACTCTTGGAGCCGACTGTGTATATCTATTTTAATCTCTTGCTACGAGAGATCTGAGTTTTATTTACACATTCATGCCATGAGTTCATCCAAATATATTGTGGAATGAATTGTAAGTGTACTTTGCAGTTGAATTTGGAAGATCGAAGTTATTTTTTCAATATAAAACCTCTGTCAAATATTTCTGTGTTAGAATTATTATATCTGAAAACATGTGGTTTAAAATTGATCGAGGTCTGAATTCAACGGTCATAATCCATTACAGATTGCATATGCACATGGGTTAACATCGGGACCTGTACCCATAATTTAAATTCAATACAATTTTGTTTTGAGTTTGAAATCCGATCATAGATCAGACGATCCGTATTCATTGCGAAGATTGTAAATCACAATGGTGGATCCTACCTTTTGCAGACCCATAATTTTTATGAAATACACCGTTATACTTTTGAAATCCGATTATTGTTTGGAACTTTAATATTACGTGTAATATTAAACCAAATCTCCATCGTAGATATGTATATCTGACAATTGTTGTAGGTTTGTGGGTTGATTTAAATAGTTTTATTAACATTGATTTCATTACTCACTTAGTACCTTGCACCTGGGGTGCTACATGTCAGCAATACGGAGATGACACGTGGCCCAATCAAATATTGACTCATGTCAGACTTCCATTGGCACAAATGACCTATCAAATGCAGGAAATAGATGGACACATGGCATTCATATGGTGGTACATATCACCCTAGGTGACATCAACATGCCACATCACTTCCGTATTCCGTGACATCAAAATTTCGGGCTTCGACGAACTTTTCACCTGCAAACCTCTATTCTCCTAATGCTGAATTTTCGAATACTTGGAAGACACGCTGATCAACGGTCCTAATTCACTGTTTAGATCTACGAATAACATGAGCTCTGAGACTCCAGGCTTCAGGAGTTCCAGACTGTCCACACTCTCAATCCTTCCAGAGTGCGAAGTCTCTGGATTGTAAGATATGTTGCCACATATCCTCTGTAATCAATGGCTGAGATGGACTGCGACCTTCGGGAGTCCTTGACCCGAATTGCTTATACCTTGAATCCTCCAAAGTGCCAAGTCTCTGGACTACATGATCTATTGCCACGTGTCCTCTCTCGATCAACGGTGAGGATTTACTACGCTCTTCGGAGCTTCGGGAGGTTTCACCTTCATTCCACTTCATTCCTTCCAACACTGAATCGGAAAACTCCTGGAGTCTTTACCAACAACTAAGCACCAAGGGGTGATACATGGAATAACATAAGGAATAGACACGTGGGCCTATATGATGGGTGACATGTGTCATATACTAAATAGAAAAAATGGTCTTTGAAAAACATGAAACATGGTGACACGTGGCAAGAATCACGTGTGTTCATGTCACCCTAGGTGATGTCAGTAGGCCACATCACTACAATGCCTCACGACTTTGAGACTTCAAAACTTTGGGAGACTTCTCCACACTACACCTCAAATCCCTTAAATTCTTAATTTCCGAATAGGCTGTGAAGAAACGTGTCCCTAAATACGAATGATATAGATTTACTATGGACTTTGAGACTTCAAGAGACTTTCTTCCTGGAAGCTTAAGGGATCACTTCTCCTAGAGTGTCGAATATCTGAACTGTTGTGAGATCCACGACTCACATTTTCTCCCATGTAGATCATACGAATAGAGTCTGATATTATCCACTTTGCTTCGCCTCCTAAACTATGCTTTATCCAATGACCCAAACCTGTCCTTAGAAAAATCCAATGGTCCAATACTCCTCCCAGTGATATATGACGTAGATTCACTATGGGACTTTGGAGCTTCGGGGCTTCAAGATTATTTTATGACAAGGAACTTGAAATTGCTGAAGTAGCGAAGTCCGAAGGACTTGAGGGTTTAACCTCCATGCTATTTTCTCATATACGACGGTTGTGAAGGATTCAGATCCTTCCCAAATAGATCCTACGGCCATCACAATTTCCTGATGTTGATTAAGGTTGGTTGTCATTGATGTCAACCCTTGAAGAAAGCCCCATAACACAAAGGTTTGGGTAATAAACCCAAGTTTTTTTGATGTAAATATGACTCATTATTGTCTTTTCATGGTTGATAAGAAGTAAATATGAATGAACTCCAAAGTGGTCCCCTTATGGTGAAATCCCTCATGAGAAGACGCTTTGTGGAGTGAGAGAACCCATGATTAATTGTGGAATAATGAGATGAAGGATAGTTAATTTGTCAATGAAACTATCCTATATGCATAGTGTTTGTAAACCATTTCAGGTGGTATGTGGAATGCCACATAACACCTCATGGTTAAAGAGTTATGGCCATGTGAAGTTGGAGAACCCAGGATTGGGTAATGGACCCAAGTTTGTATGATAGATAATGGTATGAGTTTTGATATATTTTCAGGTAATACTAATATATATGGATACAACATGTCATTCCATTTTCAGTGGTATGTGGAACATCACATAACTCCTCATGGTTTGAGAGTTATGGCCTTACGAAGTTGGAGGACCCTCATATGTTGGCTTGAAGCCCCAAAAGGTCAAAGTAGTCAAAGTGGTTTAAGATATTTTAGAAGGTAAATAATAAATTGAAGTGATGAGTGTACTATAATTCAAAGTGAATACAAAATAAATTATTTAAATAATAAATTTAATGGAGAAATTAGAAGTGGGTTAACCCTAAAATAAGGAAAGTGGGAAAAGTGACCTAAAAGATGTTTTTAAGGAAGCTACTTGGAGAGTATAAATAAGAGGCAAGGCTCTCTAATTTTAATCACACTTGAGAATATTGAATACCTATAGGTGTTTGAGGTAACCAAAGGATATCTAAGCCTAATTTCTGAGGGATGGTGAACAAAATAAGGCCAGAATTCAAGGAAGGATAAATTCTTTTGATGATGCTTTCTAAGGTATGTTATTTACAGGTCATCTCCCCATTTTCGCAATAACTATTTTTCTAGAATGATTCGGACCATGAAATTGATATTCCATTGAGGAACCATATCCGAGTATTTGTGGTAAAAAATTCAGCTTGTGGGTCGTTGTATTTTTGGAGTTACACTCTGTGGAAAATAGGGTTTGTGGCTAGTCCTGAAACTAGTCAAAAATAGGTGTTTCAGGTAAAAACGTCATAACTTCTTCATAACAGATCCAAATTAAGTAAGACCAAATGTGTTGGTTAGAGTACAGTTTTTAGTATTCTTTGTAACTGTTTCATATTGATTCAACAAACATTCTGTGCAGGGCATGCTCTACAAGGTCGCTCTCTAGAAAAAGCCAGAATTCAGCAAGGTATGCCATTTTTGCTATAAATCATTTTATGAGAGGTTAAAAGTAGTGAAACCTGGAGGGATTACATACAAAATACTGAAGAACATTGTGTATTAGTTTCATATCTTTATTCATTACAGGCACAAAGTTATGATCATTTCAAGTTAGGGTTGTTGACTAATCCAAAACTAGTCATGTGAGACTAAAGAAAAGTTTGATGAAGATGCTAGTCTCTTGTTGTCAAAGTTAAGGAAGGTTTGCAGGTATGTGATCATATACACCAGGTCTATTACAGAGTTACAAATCATATTTGGATGATGAAATTGATGAGGGATTTTGGTTAAGGTACATGTTGGGTACATGGTTGAGACAAGTAGTTGATGAGGTGGCACATACATGAGGTGTATAGTTGATGATGTTGGTACATATTGATGAGTCATAATTGATGAGTAGTTGACACATGATTGGTACATACTTGGTACATGGTTGGTTTCACTTGTGTATGGTACATGTTGATTACAGGTTGTTTGGTAAAAGTTGGTGCATGGTTAATGCACTTGTTTATGGTATAGGTTGATTACAGGTTAAGGTATAGGTTGATACATGGTTAAGGTTTATTGGTACAAGTTTACAATGATATATATCATAGTGATAGTGTGGCATTGGTTCCATCATTATACTTCTACTTCAAGATGGTTGGACAGGGCAAGGATAGGTGGTTGTAGCCACCTTCCAATTGCAGTCGGAGAACATAACGGGTTGTAGCCTCCTTCTGGTTGTAGCCAGAGAATTAGAGAGTTGGAGCTTCCCTCAGGTTCTAGCCTGAGAAACTAGGGGGTTGGAGCCTCCTTCCAGTTGTAGCTGGAAATCAAAGGAAGTTGGTGCTTTCAATGAATTTAATTCTTCAAGACATATAAGATAAAGCATTTTGTGGTTTTCTCCCAATTTGGGTTTCCACGTAAAACACTGGTGTACTGTGTATGTGTGCGATTGTTCATTTATTATGGCTCATTATTGGATAATAATTCTACATTGATATAACACTTGAATTATTTGGAGAAAAAAAATTATAACTACGCTATTACTAATTCACCCCCCTCTCAATAATCCAACAATTGGTATCAGAGCAGGTTCCTTCAGAAATCAGTTTAACCACTGAAAGGTAGATCATGGAGAGAAACAACTAGTATAAAGATGGAATACCATAGTTTGATGGATAGAAGTATGCTTTTTGGAGCATAAGGATGAAAACATATATACAGGCACAGGGATTTCAAGTTTGGAAATCAATTGTAGATGGATACACAACACCAACAGTTCCACCAACAAATGACAAAGCAGTGAAACTTGGTGAGAATAATTCCAAAGACAAAAATTCACTTTTGAATGGTCTCAGTGATACGATATTCACCAAAGTTGCACATTGTAAATTCGCTAATGAGATTTGCGACAAGCTTTGAAATATTTATGAAGGAGATACAAAGGTCAAAGAAACAAAGCTTCAAACTTACCGAGGTTAGTTCGAACAACTAAAAATGAAGGAATATGAAAATATTGCAGCCTGATTCTTACGAGTTGATGAAACAATGAATGCAATCATAGGATTGGGAGAATAAATCAAAGAATCTGTAATTGTTCAAAAGGTACTAAGATCACTTCCTATGAGATTCAACCCTAAGATATCAACACTAGAATAAAGATCGGATCTAAACTCAATAAGCATGGATGAACTGCATGGAATCTTCACAACATATGAAATGAAAACTGAACAGGAAAATCCAGATGTTAAAGAAGCAGCCTTCAAAGCATCCAAAAGATCAAAGAAAAAGAAACAACAACAAGAAGAATATAGCAGCAACAGTGACATCTCGAAAGATGATGAAGAAGTGGCCAACTTCGTTAAAAGACTGAACAAGGGAACCAACGGTAGGTATAGAGGTAAGCTTCCTTTAATTTGTTTTAATTGTTATGGTATTGATCATTTTTCTAACAAATGTCCTCATAAGAAAAAGAGAAATGACGAAGGTTACTCAAAAGGAAAATACACATATAAATGCAAAAGAACTACAAAGAAAGTTTTCAAGAAAAGATTATGCATGAAAGAAGACAACTCATCATCAGAAGAAGATGAAGTCAGTGACAGTGAGATAGGAAGAGTTCTATTCATGGAAGCAAAAGACTCTGACAAAGAAGACTCTAAAGAAGAATATGAAGAAGCCGAAGAAGCCGAAGAAGGATATGAAGAAGTCGAAGAAGAAATTGAAGAGGCAGAGGTTGACTATCGAGAAGAATTAATGTGTGCCATAGAAGTTATCAGAAGAGAAAAGAAGAAAAACAAGAATATACAGGAAGAACTAGACAAGAAAAATGACACTCGAGAACTAGAAAAAATGATCACAAAATTGAAGGTTCAAATAGAAGAAGATAAAAGAATTGAAGAAGCACTCAAAGAACAGCTAGAAGAAAAGGACAAGATCATTGGAAACTTGGAAGCAGAGATTGTCACACCAAGAAAGGATATTCAAAAGAAAAATATCCATAATAGCTCAAAATTTCTAGATGACATTATCAACAGTAAAAAATCTCATCTTGATAAGTCCGGACTTGGATACAATCATATAGAAAAGGGTTCAAGCTCCAAAACAACAGAGTAAGAAACAAATCCAAAAAGCTATGCAGAAACGATCAAAGGGGATAGGAAGATATACAAGGAAGATTACAGGGACACTCCTCCACCAAGAAGATTTAGATTTCAGAATCAACAATAGACAGATAGGCCTCAAGAAGAAGAAGGATTCATAAGAGCACCTCCTTTCAGAAGATCTTCAACTATCAAACTATGTTTTTTGGTTTATGTTATGCATGTAATAATTTTGGACATAAAGATGTGAATTGCAGAGCTAACAATAGGAACAATAACAAATTTAAGAGTCATGCACAAAGGGGTATTCAAGAAGACCTAGTGAAACACAAAGAAGAAGTTACACCAAGTTTGAATCTTTGAGCATTGAAGTGGAATGTTACAAATGGAACAATTTTGGACACATGGACAAAGATTGGAGAATGACAGTCCCTCCTAAAGAACCTCAACAAAATAACAACAGTCACAGATAGGAACCTCATAAAATGACATGGATAAGAAATCAAGATTAGTATAGCAATGAAGAATGCACAATCACTCTACAAGATAAGCAGAAGAAACACGGTTGGTATGTTGACAGTGGGTGTTCAAAACACATGACAGGTGATAGAGACAAATTTTTTGCATTACGAAAGGAAAGAAATGGATCAGTCTCCTTAGGAAATGATAATTCAACCAAAATCATTGGAGAAGGCACAATCCGAATTGGGAACAAGAATGAGAAGGCACAAAATGTTCTACTGGTAGAAGATATGAAATATAATCTTCGAAGTGTGAGTCAAATGTGTGACCAAGGTCATAAATTTACTTTCGATTCACAAAAGTGTGAGAAAAGAAGAGAAGGTTCAGGGAAATTGGTCGGTACAACTGCAAGAACTTCAAACAACATATATGTGTTAAGTGAAATTGGAAATGAAAAGTGTTGTCTAGGAAATGAATATGAAATTTGTCTATGGCACAAAAGAATGGGTCACATGCATTTTGATAACCTTGTCAAAGTCAACAAAAGAGAAGCAGTCAAAGAAATGCCCCAGATCATGAAACCAACCAACACTTTATGAAAACATTGTCAACAAAGAAAACAAACAAAGACCAGGTTCAAATCAAAGGAATATTCAATAACAAGACCAATGGAAATTGTGCATACTGATCTAGTTGGACCAACAACAACAAATTTCTTAAAAGGTGAGAGATACTTTATGTTATTAGTTGATGATTATACAAGAATGTTTGTAGTCTGTTTTCTCAAGAACAAGTTAGAATCTTTTGAAAACTTCAAGATCTACAAGGAAATGGTTGAAAATGAGATGGATTCAAGAATCAAATGATTGAGATCTAATAATGGAGGAGAGTTCACTTCAAAGAAATTTATGGACTACTGCAGCAGTCATGGAATAAAAGGGCAATTCTCCATTCACCTCAACATAATGGAGTTGTTGAAAGAAAGAACAAGACAATACAGGAAATGGCCCGAACAATGTTAATGGATTCCAAATTGACATATATATTTTGGACATAAGCAGTGCATACAAAATTTCACATTCAAAATAGAGTAATTCTCAGAAAAAATACTGATAAAACTCCCTACGAGCTATGGAAAGGAAGACCAGCAAATGTGAAGCACTTTAGAGTTTTTGGAAGAAAATGCTACATCAAAAGAGAATATGGAAGAATGGGAAAGTTTGACTCTCATGTGGACAAAGGAGTACTTGTTGGTTACTCAAGTACAAGGAAAGCATACAAGTGTTACAATCTAAGATTGAACAAAGTTGTGGAAATCATCAACATAACAATTGATAAAACGTGAAGACCAGAATCAAAGGAAGAAGAGAATAAATCAATGGAACAACTTTTCGAAGAAGAAGAAGAAGAAGTTGAAGTAGAAGAGGAAGATGAAGAGAATCTGACATAAACAGAAGAGCAAGTTCAACAATTATCTCCAAAGACACCTAGTAGACGAGTACAAAAGAATCATCCTTCAGATCAGATTATTGGAAACAAAGATGCAGGAGTTGAGACTAGAAGAAAAATTTGTTCACCAGAACAAACACACCTAGCACTCTTATCTACAATTGAACCAAACTGTTTTGAAGAAGCCAACAAGGATGAATTTTGGAATAAGTCCATGAATGAAGAATTGGACCAAATAGAGAAAAATGACACCTGGGAACTGGTTCCAACACTAAAGAATAAGAATGTGATCGGCACAAAGTGGGTCTTTAGGAATAAATTGAATGAATATGGACAGGTTACAAGGAACAAATCTAGATTGGTATGTAAAGGATATGCATAGATTGAAGGAATTGACTTTGAAGAGACATTTTCCCTAGTTGCCAGAATGGAAGCAATCTGTTTTCTTTTAGCTTATGCATGTTCCAAAAATATTAAAGTGTATTAGATGGATGTAAAATCATCTTTTGTAAATGGGGAACTTGAAGAAGAAGTCTACATTGAACAACTAAAAGGATTTAAGTTGTAAGAGAACGCAAATTATGTGTGTGAATTAAAGAAGCCTTGAATGGTCTAAAATAGGCTCCTAGAGCATGGTACTCTAGATTGGATAAGTATCTACAATAGGCAGGGTTCAGAAAAGGAGGTGCAGACAACAACCTCTACATCAAGGTAAGTCAAGGTAATATTTTATTAGTTGAAGTTTATGTTGATGATATTATTTTTGGTAGTGATGATGACAGGTTAAGCCAGAAATTTGCAAAAGATATGCACAATGAATTTGAAATGTCATTACTTGGAGCACTATATTTCTTTTTGGGACTTCAGATACGTCAAAGCAACCAATGAATTTTTATTTCTCAAACCAAGTATATCAGAGAAATGCTATAGAGGTTCAGAATGGAAGATTGAAAACCAGTTATCACTCCCATGCAAACTAGTTGCAAGTTGAGCAAAGATGATGATTCGAAGTCTACAGATCAAAGGAAATACATGTCAATGATTGGCAACCTACTATAGGTGACAACATCCATACCAGATGTAATGAAGGTAGTTGGATAGGTGGCATGATTTCAAGAAACACCAAAGGAATCACATGTATTAGCAGTGAAGAGGATTTTCAAATATCTCAAAGGAACAAAAGAGTTTGGATTATGGTATCCAAAAAGAAATGACATATCACTTATTGCCTACACAGATGAAGATTGGGCGGGTTGTATTGATTATCGACGAAGCACTAGTGGAGCAACATTCTACTTGGGTGAGTGCTTAGTATCATGGCTAAGCAAGAAACAATCATCAATATCTTTATCTACAGCCGAGGCAGATTATATTGTAGCAACATCATGTTGTACACAAGTTCTTTGGATGAAACAAACTCTGACAGATATACAGGTTGAGTATGATGAGCCCATTCCAATCTATTGTGATAATACAAGCGCCATAAATATCTCAAAGAACCCTGTAATGCACTCCAAAACAAAGAAGATTCCAATCAAGTATCACTTTCTACGGGAGCAGGTTGCAGAAAAGAACATCATAGTTGAGTATGTGGGCACAAAAGAACAAGTGGCATGCATCTTCACAAAACCACTTCCATGGGAAGCCTTTGAATATCTTCGCCAGAGACTTGGAGTTATTTATACTCCAAAATGAATGCTTTTTGAATTCTTATATTATATGTCTTAGATTTACATGAGGAAACACCACAAGAGGACAGTTCAGTTAGGGGGAGCAGCCCCGGATGGAAATATACCTTTGCCATTGATGACAAAGGGGGAGAGATTTATCAGATGCAGAGGACAGAGGTAGAGGACAGAGGCATGGTTCCAGGGGGAGCATGAGTGATATGCATCAGAGTGTTGCCATCAATGCCAAAGGGGGAGATTGTTGATTAAGGTTGGTTTTCATTGATGTCAACCCTTGAAGAAAGCCCCGTAGCACAGAGTTTTGGGTAATAAACCCAAGTTTGTTTGATGTAAATATGAATCATTATTTTCTTTTCATGGTTGATAAGAACTAAATATGGATGAACTCCAAAGTGGTCCCCTTATGGTGAAATCCCTCAAGGGAAGACACTTTGCAGAGTGAGAGAACCCACAATTAATTGTGGAATAATAAGATGAAGGACAGTGAATTTGTCAGTGAAACTATCCTAGATGCATAGTGCTTGTCACTCCATTTCTTGTGGTATGTGGAACACCACATAACTCCTCAAGGTTAGAGAGTTATGGACATGTGAAGTTGGAGAACCCAGGATTGGGTAATGGACCCAAGTTTGTTTGATGGATAATGGTATGAGTTTTGATATATTTGTAGGTAATACAATTCTATATGGATATTACATGTCATTCCATTTCTGGTGGTATGTGGAACCTCACTTAACTCCTCACGGTTTGAGAGTTATTGCCTTACGAAGTTGGAGGACCCTCATATGTTGGCTTGAAGCCCCAAAAGGTCAAAGTAGTCAAAGTGGTTTAAGAGATTTTAGAAGGTAAATAATAAAGTGAAGTGATGAGTGTACTATAATTCAAAGTGAATACAAAATAAATTATTTAAATAATAAATTTAATGGAGAAATTAGAAGTGGGTTAACCTTAAAATAAGGAAAGTGGGCAAAGTGACCTATAAGATGTTTTTAAGGAAGCTACTTGGAGAGTATAAATAAGAGGCAAGGATCTCTCATTTTAATCACACTTGAGAATATTGAATACCTATAGGTGTCTGAGGTAACCGAAGGATATCTAAGCAGAATTTTTTAGGGAAGGTGAAGAAAAGAAGGCCATAATTCAAGGAAGGATAAATTCTTTTGATGATGCTTTCTAATGTATGTTATTTACAGGTCATCTCACCATTTTCGCAATAAATTTTTTTATAGAATTATTCAGACCGTGAAATTTCTATTCCATTGAGGAAACATATCCAAGTATCTGTGGTAAAAAAATCAGCTTTTGGGTCGTTGTATTTTTGGAGTTACACTTTGTGGAAAATAGGGTTTGTGGCTAGTCTTGAAACTAGTCAAAAACAGGTGTTTCAGGTAAAAACGTCATAACTTCTTCATAACAGATCTAAATTAAGTAAGACCAAATGTGTACATATCCAAATTAAGTAAGGTCAAATGTGTAGTCGAAGTTAATTTTGGTCAAAGTAGTCAAATTTTTGGATTAGTCATATCTTTATTCATTATAGGTACAAAGTTATGATCATTTCAAGTTAGGGTTGTTGACTAATACAAAACTAGTCATGTGAGACTAAAGAAAAGTTTGATGAAGATGCTAGTCTCTTGTTGTCAAAGTTAAGGAAGGTTTGCAGGTATGTGATCATATACACCATGTCTATTACAGAGTTACAAATCATATTTGGATGATGAAATTGATGAGGGATTTTGGTTAAGGTACATGTTGGGTACATGGTTGAGACAAGTAGTTGATGAGGTGGCACATACATGCAGTGTATAGTTGATGATGTGGGTACATATTGATGAGTCATAATTGATGAGTAGTTGATACATGATTGGTACATACTTGGTACATGGTTGGTTGCACTTGTGTATGGTATAGGTTGATTACAGGTTGTTTGGTACAAGTTGGTGCATGGTTGATTCACTTGTTTATGGTACAGGTTGATTATAGGTTAAGGTATAGGTTGATGCATGGTTTAGGTTTATTGGTATAGGTTTACAATGATATATCTCACAGTGATAGTGTGACAGTGGTTCCATCATTCTACTTCTACTTCAGGGCGGTTGGACGGGGTAAGGACAGGTGGTTGTAGCCACCTTCTAGTTGTAGCCGGAGAACATAGGGGGTGGTTGCCTCCTTCTGGTTGTAGCCAAAGAATTGGGGAGTTGGAGTTTCCCTCATGTTGTAGCCTGAGAAACTAGGGGGTTGGATCCTCCTTCCAGTTACAACTAGAAAACAAAGGAAGTTGGTGCTTCCAATGAATGTAATTCTTCAAGACATATAAGAAAAAACATTATGTGGTTTTCTCCCGCTTTAGGTTTCCACGTAAAACATTGGTGTATTGTGTATGTGTATGAGTGTTCATTTGTTCATTGCTCATTATTGGATGATAATTCTACATTGATATAACACTTGGATTATTTGGTTTAAAAAGGATTATAATTGCTCTATTACTTGTTCACCCCCCTTCTGAGTAATCCAACACTCGAACCACTACACCTCCTGAGATTTCAAAATATGTTAAGGTGCACTCTTAGTGCCTTCTAGCACTCTGCAACTCAATTTCTCTGTGAAAATTTTTCTTCAATATTGGTTTACATGGCCCATCCAGGCTTAGTATTGAAACTGTGCTCTGATACCAAACTGTAATGTACCCAACCACCCACATGTCGGGCTACGCTACTTCAAGCCCGCTCTTGGACTACTTTCTCTTACAGATACCTTTGATATTAATAAATATGCATAAAATAAAGGAACTAAACGACATGCACAACAATAACCAACAAGCATGCATAATCTAAACATATCAAATTCAACGATAAATAAAATACACAGCGGAAATAATTCATACATAAGTAAATAATACCATAACATAGAGCACTTATCTTTTATACAAGAGAACCACTGACTATTTGTAGACCAAGGAAATTCCACCCAATTGTAGACACTGTTGTTCCAAAACTAAACAGCAATGTCACCCCCAAGCCAGGGTTGTGAATCCACAAGGACAGGTCCAGAGTGTTACTTGGATTCCCAAACCATTCATCACTCAAGATCTCACAGGCTTCCCAACACCCACATCAATCCAAGTACCCAACTCTCTTCTACCTAGCCCTCACAACCCAAGAGAATGGACCCCCACCCTTCTCTGCAATGCAATCCCTCAGGTAGTCCTTCTCCTTCCAGGGCTACAATGCAACTGGTCCAGAATCTCCATGATGGGACTCTCAGGACTTGCAGTTGTGAGAAAAATTGGATACAGGCCAAGCATCTCAGACATGCAGGCCTCAAATCATGGTTGTACTACTCTAACGATCTATACAACCAAAAATGCCATGTTTTCTCTTCAAAAGTTCGTCTTCATTTCCCAAGCCAAGACACGAATGAGGAAAGATGAGTGGGTGACATAAATGAATGGAGTGAAGTTTCCACGAGAGGTGAAAAATAATGAACAATAAGGTGAATGAATGTGTGATGGAAGAGTGAAGTGACCAACAACAGAACAAGAACGAGAAACAAGAGTGAGAGAGAACGAACCCCCCCAACCGACCAGGGACAAGTTTATGTAATTCATGGGGATCGAGAACCTCTTGGTATTTCCCCAAGAAGCTCATGTAACTTATTCTCCATTAAGAAAAATGGAGAATAAAATATACAATAAAATGCTTAGCCCCTCAAGCCCCATCTCTTGTGGAATCATAGCCCCCTATAACTCTTTTCCTTGTCCGTCTAGCAGCCAATGATGTATTTATTATTAATAATGATCAAAACATTACATTTCTTGGGCACACTGGCCTTTTAATAATTGTTTGGGCACTCTGGTCTCTCAACAGTGTAACAATATATTATTTAATATGGGAGCTCAAAACCCAGGGTGCTACAGGTTCTATAACAAGTTGAAACCTTTGATGGAACCCCAACATGCCTTTTTTTTTTCTTAAGGGTTTCTTTCCTATTGGTAGGAGACTGACACACAAGGGGGGTCTCATATCTTTTGTGTGACCAAATTGAAATAATCATTCATCTTTTTTGGTTTTGTCCCCTTACCAAGTTTGTTTGTAAATCGGTGATGTCCTTTTTTGGCTAGTCCTTTGATTCCTACATTTCATGTAAAGTAGATCTACCAAGAGATAAACTCCCATGGAATATGTGGTTTTGAGCTTCATGGTAGATAATAAGAGAGGAAATACTCTTTCATTTGAAAATAAGAAATGATGCATTATCACACACAACTTGCTATATGTCTCTCTTCATATAACAACTCCCTAATTTGTGCAATATTTTGCATACAAATTATCATACAATCCCAAAAGGTGGAATTGTATTTGGCCCATAAATCCATCCTTCTATGGGATTTCAATATTCAAATAGGTAGCAAGGAAGGAAGGGTAGTTCCAACCCGAATTCATTTCTACCCATGCATGTCAAAGAGAAAACGTCTTTGAGAAACTTGTTTGACAATAGTTCTATAGGATTTTACAGTATAGTTTCTAAATGTTTACAACTTGGCAAGTGAACCCACAACAATTACCAACACAGAAGCAAACTAAAAAATTACTAGTAATTTTACACACAATTTACCCAAACAATTACCCATAGCAAACAAATTAATGTACCAATAAACAAATTTCCATTAAAATAATATAAAGTTTTGAAAGATAGAGTATTTGAAAATGTTGTAGACTATTTTCTGAGACATTAAGTACAAAAATGAATAAAATTTAAAAAATGGTATACCCTTTAAGTACAAAAATGATTATTTAAGTAATCATTTGATAAAGTTCTCATAAAAACAAACTAGAACTTACAAATACAAGAAACAAGATCTATGAATTATTGTATATGGCCATGCATTCTCCACCACTCTCTCCTCCGAGCACGTTCTCCTCCACCACTCTCTGCTCCAAATTGTCCTATAACACATTTGAAATGAATATTAGAGACATAATTGTAAGTACATATCTTGAAAAAAACTAATAATTAAACAACCAAATTATGATGCATGTAATCATAGTTAGAAACTTTCAACCATGATTAATACATGTGAATAGTTGACCGGAATATCTTCCAAGATGGAAGAAGGTTGGGTCATACCAAAAGTCCCCTCCTGTTACCCCTATAATACATATTTATATATATAAGTACATATATAGACCAATTTTATATAATTAAATGAATACAAATTAGATGATTGAAAAAAACTAATAATTACAATTAAATTATGATGCATGTAATCATAGTTAGAAACTTTCAACCATGATGGATACCTTGAATCGCCAATCGGAACATCTTCCAAGATGGAAGAATGATGCGTCATACCAAAGGTCCCCTTCTGGTACCCCTATAATACATGTTTATATATATAAGTACATATATAGACCAATTTTCTATAATTAAATGAATACAAATTAGATGATTGAAAAAAACTAATAATTACAATTAAATTATGATGCATCTAATCATAGTTATCAACTTTCAACCATGATTGATACCTGTGAATCACCAACCAGAACATCTTCCAAGATGGAAGAAGGTTTCATCATACCAAAGGTCCCCTTTTGGTTTATATATATATATATATATATATATATATATATATATATAATAATAATAATAATAATAATTAAATGAATACAAATTAAATGATTAACACCTGAAAGCATAGTTTTAAACTTTGAAACATGCAATACCTGTGAGGTATGATTCTTTGCAATATCTCCCACTGTAAATGATGTTTCATTTAACATTTTGATGAATTGCAATTAATGAACATAAACATTTCGTGTAAGTAAAAAAATTGTGATGATGTGGATCTAATAAAATAATTATCATTGAATGCATGAAACATTTACCAATTATAACACATATCGATCCAGTGCCCCTTTCCTCATGCCCAATTAAGTCTTTCCAACCATTGCGAAAAACCTTTCCATTAACTAGTAACTCTTTGAAGCTCATGCGATCTATATCATCATATATCTTAAATAAAAAGATATCACGAGCATTGGTTCATTCTCTTTGTCGGTTCAAACCAACATCAATACCACAAAAAACGAAATTTAAATTATCAGCTATTGCCTCCCTCGCGTGTCGACCAACTTGTGAACTGGCCTCAATCTCTGAAGATAGAGAAACCACCCTTGGTGGACGAGATACCAAGGGTGGTGGAGGTCTAGGAAAAATCGGATCTCAAAATTCACCTCTTCAATTATACGTTTTACCTTGACCAACACCATAATATTTGAATGGTAAGTTGGTATAATCGGGTTGCATATTCTCAAAAACCTCCTCATAAATGAAACTAGCAAAATAATATGGCACCTCATCATTCCATGGAAGTCTACCATTTACTGCCAAGAATCGATCATAAATATGGTGTGCAATGTGAGGGTGCTTGAAATATTGCACCTTCAACATTCATCGCTTTGGTCCTTCCTTAAAATTGAACATTGATTTTACTTTCTCATTTGATGTCCTTTTTCTCTATTTTGGGCCATTTATTAGGGCCCATAACCTGTTTCCTGTGTCTCCTCAAAAAATCAACAAAACGATCATTTTTTGGCCCAAGGGTCTTATATACATCAATGGAGTTCTCTAAAGAATGCAAAAGGATATCCAAGCTTTGTTTTCTCTCTGCAGGGGGATCTGATTTCTCAAGATCATCCTTCAACGTTTCATGGTGGTTTGTGCAACATTGAATAGTCATTTTTTGAACCTCGCCTTCCCAAGGAACCTCCACGCTAATGTCTGATGGATAGGTGGTGATCGAGGTGTAATCTTCATTTTCTTGAAAATACTCAGGCCCTTGTTGACCTTCACCCTCACCCTCTTCTTCATTATTGTCCCCAACATAATCCCAACTCTCTACACATTTAGAAATATTTGTAGATAATTAGGACAATCCACAGTGACATATATACACATATCCATATGCACGATTGATTTATATTAAAACATAAACAAATAAAAGAAATTTACTGCCCATATGTTGTTGATGTGATTGGGGTTGTTGTACATTGGCTAAGATAGGAGACTGTTCCACATAAAATATTTCCCCAAAATCTTGATTAGAAAAATATTGTGATGATCCATGAAACAATGGATCAAATTGAGCACCCCCTGCAAATGGATGTGCACTCTCCTGTGATGCTCTTTCTCGTGATCTACTAAATGATGCAGCTGAAACGAAAATTTTCAAAATTTCAATTAGTTATATCAATTTCAATATGTATGCATGCAAAATTTAACATGTGCATAGAAACATACATGTACCTTGATCTCCAACCTAATTAGATCTAAATGAATTTGATCATCGTCCAGACTGACTAGATCTCCTTCCTTCACTAGACTACCTTGTGTGAATAGTTTCCCCTACCTGACTAGGGTTACCTGTTGAACTAGGAGTCCCACTACTTCTTTCATTAGATATCCTAGAGCATCTGCGACGCATAATTGGAGACTCCTCTCAACCCATATATATTATATATGTGTACTGAGCTGCAAATTGACAATTGACAATATTTTAATACATAGATTGACTATATTTTTTTACATCATATAAAAACTTGTATTTCTTCCACATCCTAAGAAGAAATTCCATTAAAGTACAACGTTTATGTGCATACATATCCATTCCCATGATAAAGGTAGTTAATCTCTCCTATATGCACATGATAATAAAGTGCATGTTTCCATTCAAGCAATCTTGTCAATCAAACACAATGAGAAACATCTCCCTAAAGTGCATAAGCATTACTTGACAATGAATCTAACCTATGAAGAGATAAAGGAAAAATTAATATCTCAGTTGAATGCTTTGAATGTTGGTGTTGATTAAGAGAATGATGAGTATATTATTAAGTTATTATATCAACAATTCATTTTTCTCATCCTTTTTGGTGAATTACAAAAATTTCCAAGAAGGGGATGCTTGGTGGTGGAAGGCTTTGTGGACTTTCAATGTATATGCCAAAATAAAAATCATGCCATTCTTCGTCTGGTGGCTATTCATATTGAAATTCCAAAGTGTCAATCCCAGTTTTCTTAGTATATTAAGAAAGGTATAGGACCTTAAACAAATTGAAGAGTTATACAACAAAGTGCATGCTGCCATGGAAATTCATATCATAGGATAATGAGTCAAACTAAATATAAAAGTAATGTGTTTAAAGTTAAAGTACAATGTTTATGTGCATGCATATCCATACCCATGATAAAGGTAGTTAATATCTCTCTTATATGTCCACGATAAGAAAATGTATGTTTCCATTCAAGAAACCCCTTCAATAAAACACACTAAGAAACATCTCCCTAAAGTGCATAAGCATTACTTGATAATGAAACTAACCTATGAAGAGTTATAGGTAAAATTAATTGTTCAATTTAACGCTTTGAATGTCGGTGTTGATGAAGAGAGTGATAAGAAAATTATTAAGTTATTAGATCAACTATTCGTTTTTCTCATCCTTTTTGGTGAATTGCAGAACTTTCCAAAAAGGGGGTGCTTAGTGGTGGAAGGATTTGTAGACTTTTATTGTATATGCCAAAACAAAATTATGCCAAATTCTTCGTGTGGTGGCTATTCATATTGAAATTCCAAAGTGTCAATCTTAGTTTTCTTAGTATATTAATAAAGGTATAGAACCTTAAACATATTGAAGAGTTCTATAACAAAGTGGATGTTTCCATGGAAAGTCGTATCATAGGATACTGAGTCAAAGGAAATATAAAAGTAATTTGTTTAAAGTTAATGTACAAAGTTTAAGTGTATGCATATCCATGCCCATGATAAAGGTAGTTAATCTCTCCTATATTCCCATGATATGAAAGTGCATGTTTCCATTCAAGCAACCCATCAATCAAAATCACTAAGAAACATCTCCCTAAAGTGCATAAGCATTACTTGAAAATGAAACTAACCTATGTAGAGATAAAGGAAAAATTAATTTCTCAGTTGATCACTTTGAATGTCAATGTTGATGAAGAGAATGATGAGTAAATTATTAAGTTATTAGATCAACTATTTGTTTTTCTCATCCTTTTTGGTGAATTGCAGAACTTTCCAAAAAGGGGTTGCTTGGTGGTGGAAGGATTTGTGGATTTTCAGTGTATATGCCAAAAAAACAATTATTCCATTCTTCGTTTGGTGGCTATTCATATTGAAATTCCAAAGTGTCAATCCTAGTTTTCTTAGTATATTAAGAAAGGTATAGAACCTGAAACAAATTGAAGAGTTCTATAACAAAGTGCATGCTTCCATTCGAGCAGCCCCACCAACCATACATACTAAGAAACATGTCCCTAAAGTGCATAAGCATTACTACATAATGAAACTAACCTATGGAAAGATAAAGGAAAAATTAATTGCTCGATTGAACGTTTTGAATGACAGTGTTGATGAAGAGAACGATGAGTAAATTATTAAAGTATCCATAAAGTAGATTTTCTATTTGTAGGCTATGGAATGTAAACAACTCAAGTCAACTCTTGGTTTTACTGACATACATTAGCCTATATTCCAAAAGGGGGTTCTAGAGAATACAACGAGAAATGTTTTTATATTCTTTTGGATTGGAAAACACAAATGAAGAGATGAACCGTTTGTCAAATGAAAGGTTATAGATCAACTAATATGTGTCATCAAGGGGGGAACAAGAACAACCATGGATGCATCAGGAACAACCATGAAGGTCATCCTGTCACAACTAGGAGAAAAAGGGATGGACTATCACATCCACTATGCCATTAGAAAACTATCCATTTGAGTGAGAAGAATTAAAATTCCATAGCAAGAGGATATTTAGGTATGATCTATAATTTTAAAAAGTTTAGGCACTATCAAATCAAGGTGAATTTATTTTGGGGAGATATCATTATTTTGGATGGTATTGAGTTGGGAAATAATTCATAAGTGGCCTTTATTCAATATCTTTTCCATACAGTGTGAGATGATAATTTCCTACAATTCAGACTAGAGACATTTTAAGTTGTGTTTACAAGCCTCCTTATTAATGGTCATGTATAACTCATTGAACTCCATGGTTACTGGAACCAATGTTCACAACCATTCTATTCTAAGAACTACATAACATTTTCCATTTCAATGGAAAAAATATTTAATCTGAGCAAATACTCCCCCATTTTAAGTTTCACATTCTCACACTTACATCACATTTCATCATACCACCATTGGCTATAATTGGTTTTAAATTGTGCACTACATGGACGTAACAAGAGATTTGTTTTGTGACTCAATACTGAATAAATTTACGGGTGTTTATATTGTCAATTAAAACAATATATTTTGTGTGATTGATATACCCAACCAACTTCTGGCTCTAGGGAGATGAAACTATTAACAAATTAGTGTGAGAAATTTGAGGTTCCTCGCAAGGAGGATATTAGGTGGTTTCTTCATGATGAGGAGTTATAGCCTCTTCTGGATCAAATCTATAGTGTTTTCCTCTAAAATTTTGTTAGATTGTTGGATTGGGACATATCTATATAAATAATGCATGTTCCTTACATTTGTGCACTTCAAAGAAATTGTTTAGCACAATGATTATAAAGGTCAATAAATTGACATTGAATTTTTATGTGAGGATCAACTTAAAGAACCTCAATGGTTGAGAAATTAGTGTAGTGGTCATAAGAACCAAAGGGGGACATGACCAAGGAACACGAATTGGTAATTTAGTAACAAATGTGTTTTTGTGTGCATTGATTCTCCTTACATTAATTGAAATGAAAATTTATTTCATATTAAACACAGTTCTATGTATTAGAATGGAGGACAGAACAGAGGAAAAAATGATTTCATGTAATATGGTTTTTATAGGCAACGCTCTATTGTCTAACATGTCATACAAGTCAATGTAGGGTGGTTAGAGATGCTTTATTAGTTAATATAAAATGAAGCATGGATTTAGTTTCTTCACGATGAGGAGTTATAGCCTCCTCTAGATCAACTCTCTAGTGTATTCCTCTAAAATTTTGTTAGGTTGTTGAATTGAGACATATCCAAATAAATAATGGATGTTCCTTACATTTATGCACTTCAAAGAATTTTTTTAGAACAATGATTATAAAGGTCAAGAAATTGACTTGAATTTTTTATGTGAGGGTCAACTTATAAAACCTCAATGGTTGATAATTTAGTGTATTGGTCATAAGAACTAAAGGGGGACATGATCAGGGAACACAAATTGGTAATTTAGTGACAAATGTGTTTTTGGGTGCATTGATTCTCCTTAAATTGATTGGAATGAAAATTTATTTCATATTAAATACGGTTTTGTGTATTAGAATGGAGGATAGAACAAAGGAAAAAATGATTTCATGTAATATGGATTTTATAGACAACTCTCTATTGTCTAACAAGTCATACAAGTCAGGGTAGGGGAAATAGAGATGCTTTATTAGTTAATATAAAATGAAGC
Organism: Picea engelmannii; assembly: GCA_009831015.1. Classification (NCBI taxonomy): domain Eukaryota; kingdom Viridiplantae; phylum Streptophyta; class Pinopsida; order Pinales; family Pinaceae; genus Picea; species Picea engelmannii. The sequence continues at coordinate 544,502 of ML780405.1, forward strand.
ATGGATTTTAATTTTTTAAAAATTAAAATCAGGTGCAGTCCATCCAAGTCGCACCGTTAATGAAGAAGTATTCATAAAAGTTGCAGAGGTAGTTCAAAGATATTGATACAAACCAAAGTTGAGAACCAACTTGGCATGCATACATATAAGAAAAATATACTGTATATATTCTAAATTGGTGCTTAACAAACCCTCCCAAACCAAAAATACAGTAAACTCTAACTACAAATATACTCAACTGCTATACACTAGAGTAAACTCATTCTTTGTTTTTGTTATGATTCGTTTACTATCAATGGTGATAATTTTTTTTATATAAAAACATATTAACACACAAGCAAACATAACAATTATAAAAAAAAATGGTAACAAAATAATTGTTAAACATAACTATTATAAATTTTTTTTAGTAAGAGTGGATACTTACCTAAAATAGGTGTGGATGTAGTCTCATCTCCTAATGTCGTTCATTGCTCGTGTGCCCTAAGTTGTCCAACAGTGTCGTCCATGGAATGAACAAAATGTGTGACAGGAAGCAATGTCGGGAAGGAATGGTGGGATAATAGAGCAAGAAAGAAAACATGAAAATGACAGATGAATGAAATGTTGACAACGAAATGCAGCCTTTATATATATAAAACCCCCTTTCGGCCGAAATGTTTGTTCGGCTAAAAATTATTCGACCGAACAAAAAATTCGTCCTGCGTAGTTGGTGGCATGAATTTTGATGACATCGTTAGATTTAATTTTCAGTCGAATAAATATTTTTGTCTGGAATTTTATTCAGCTTCGACGACATTGTTAGAGTTATCTTTCAAATGAAGAAGTTGAATAGTTTGGCCGAAGAAGTTTAATATTTCAGCCAAAACAAATAAATAGTTCGGCCGAACAATCGCTATTACCAATTTTCCCCACCCGATTATCACAAAAGTGTTACTGAGATTCATGATTTCACCCTTAACTACAATTCAACCAGATATATCTTTTGCAGTCAGTATGGTACCAAGATTCATGTCAGAAACCAAGGAATTGCATTGGAAATAAGTTAAGAGGATTTTGAGATATCTGTGTGGTACAGTTGGCTATGGTTTAGTATACAGATTCAGATTGGGTAGTTTGCATGGATGACAAGACATCAACTTCAGGGTATTCATTCAACATGGGTTCAACAATAGTTTCTTGGAGTATTAAAAAGAAACCTACAATTTCTCTCTCCACATCAGAAGCAAAGTATAAAGTAGCAATGACAACAACTTGTGAAGTATTGTGGTTAAGAAGAATTTTGGAAGATCTACATGAGCAATAGGAGCAACCCACTTAGTTGATATGTGACAATCAAAGTTCTATTCAAATGACCAAGAATCCAATTTTTCACAAGAAGACCAAGCATATTGATATTCAGTGTCATTTTGTTCAAGAATTGGTTAAGCAAGGTGTGATCGAGATCATGTATTGTAGAACAAATAAACATGTTGCAAATATATTCACCAAAGCACTACGAAAGGAAAAGTTTTGCAAATTCAGAGATGATCTTGGAATAATTCCAACGGATTCATTTATCATATTCTAGATTAATTATTGTTAGTTTTTTATGTCTCGAAGGTTTAATTTGAGATAGAGAAGTTATGGTTGAGATATTTTTGGAGAGGTTGTTGAGAGATTATAGGTAATGATTTATTTGAGCATTAACTCTTGTATGTGTATAAATATTGGTCTTCTTAATGAAAATATTTTGAGCTGGTGTACGTGAATGTTGAATTTATGTTGCTCCATTAATTTTGGTTGTATTTCTTCAACATGGAAATTACTATTTAGGTTTGTAAATGTGAATGAACCTGCACAGATAAGATCTAGCTAGAAAATGACATACACAGTTTGCAGAAAAATGAGAAAAGACAGAAATGAGAGAGAGAGAATCAAAGAATTGTATTAATTGGATGAATGAATGATAATTTACACATGATATACTCTTGTAACTCAACTAATGTGCATTGGAAGATAATCTAATGCGCCATAGTGGTGGTCTAGAGTGATCTGGACACACACCAATAGTTACAGGAGTTAACTGCCACTTAGTCTAAGTCAACTAGCCTCTCAGTCCTCAATTAACTGACTAAAAGCATCAATAATGTGCCAATCTAGTGATAATACCAAGGACAATGTGCATTAGCAGTGATTATCCCAATGTTTCATGGTGATGGAAACAATGTGGCATCAAGACTCCACTCAACTAATCTAATTGAAGTGTGAACTGGAGAGAATATTCCCATAGAATGTAGGAAAATGAATATTCTCCCTAAAATGCAAGAGACTGGATAATGACTAATAAACATAAGGAAAACCTTAGGAAAAAGAAATCCTAGGTGTGTGTGAAGTATCTCTAACACCCTCCCATGAACATCACTATGGTGAAAATAGAAGAATGGGTCCTGAAAATGAGGCCATGTTAGGTACCCGAAAAAAAAGGCACACTGAAATAAATGAGGAAAGAGGGAAAACCTCATGGGAAAAACCACCCCTCAAGGTACAATGTATCAAAAAAGAAATGACAATCGCTAGGAAATTGTGTCCTTCACTCCAAGACGACTGTGCATAGAATGGAACTTCTTCTCAGTGAAGGTCTTGGTGAAGATGTTTGCAGTATGTTCTGTTGAAGGACATAACTGCAGGTCGATGATCCCCTCATGTACTAAATCCTGGATGTAGTGCATGTGGATCTCGATGTGTTTCTTCTACTGGCTCTGAATTGGATCTTTGCAGAACTTTAGAGTTCTCTAGTTGTCACACCAGATGACGATCGGCCAATGAAACTAAATTCCCAACTCAATGAGAAAATGTTGTAGCCACATAGCCTGAATGGTTATGTTAACAAACCCTTTGTACTCTTCCTTGGCTGAAGATAGAGAAATAACATCCTGCTTCTTGCTTGACCAACAAATGGGCCCAAAACCCATACTGAGTGAGTACCCATATGTTGATTGGTGATCAATGATGTTGCCAACCCAGTCAAAATCAGTGAACTTGATGAGGTCCAATGCAGAGTTTGCTACATAGTGAATCCCAAAGGTGATGGTGCCCTGTACGTACCAAAGGATACACTTTGCAACCTTCCAATGTATCTCATGTGGATCTTGCATGAATCGAGAGATTGCTTCGACTGCATAGGAGAGGTCTAGTATGGAGTGTGTAATATACAACAAGCTCCCCACTAACTGTCTATATAGTGTTTTGTCCACAAGTGGAGTGTCCCCTCCATCCTCAAGTCTGACTCTTGATAGGAAAAGATTTGGGAAAGACTTGCAGTCTGTCATGTGGAATCTCTCGAGGATATCTCATGCATACTTGTCCCAAGACAGTTTGATTCCTAATACATCCTGACTGATCTTGAGACCAAGGAAGAAATGTAGCGAACCCATGTCCTTCATCAAGAACCCATCATGCAGAATCCTCTTGACTACAACAATCACTAAAGTTAAGCAACCAATGATCGAAAAATCATCAACATACATAACTAAAAGTAGAAGTGAATCAATCCTCCTGAGCATGTAAACATTTAGGTCTCAATTACAACATACAAAGTTCTGTGACAACAGGTAGGAGTCCATATTGGCATACCATGCCCTCGGGTCCTACTTGAGGCCATAAAGGGATTTCTTCAGTTGACAGACCAAATATGAATCATGTGTGAAGCCCTAGGGCTGCTCCATATAGATCTCCTCAGAGAGATCCCTATGAAGAAATGCATTCTTCATGTCCTTATGATGGACTTCTCATCCCTTGGTTGCCGCAATGGAAATTTCCAAGCGTATGGAATCCATCTTTGCTATTGGATTGAAGGTCTCGTCATAGTCAATGTCGTGCACCTACTGAAAACCTTTGGTGACTAGCCAAGCTTTGTATCTGCTAAGCTGTCCATATGCTTCACTCTTGGTCTTGTAGACCCATATGCACCTAAAAATTCTCCTTCCTGAAGGAAGGGGAACCAGATCCCAAGTCTAGCTCTTGAGGAGGGAGTTGTAATCCTCTTGCATGGCGGATTCCCAAAAGGGATTCCAAACAACCTCGCCATAGGAATGTGGATATGAAGATTGAACCAAGAAAATATTCCTAGGTGGCATCGGTTTAGTGATGGTGAGTGCAAGAGGAGGCTCCTCGAAATCAGATTGATTTCTCCTGGTATCACCTGGATCCCCAACAAGATCTCCCGCAGTCTGAAGAGTAGTCTTGGCCCACTTGGGCCTCAAAATCTGGCTTTGCATCTTCATCTAATTGTACTAACTTGGTATCTGAATCAAATGAATCCTCTAAATCAAAACTCTCATCTGAAAAAGAGTCGACATATGCATGCTTATCATCTTTGACAGGTGGAAGAGAAAAAGTGTCTGCATGCGGCTCTTGAGGTGCATGTGAGATACTTTCCTCAAATTGGACACTATGCTCAATGATGAGTCGGTTCGTGGAGGGATCAATGAGTCTGTGTCCCTTCAAACCATATGGGTATCCAACAAATATACACTCCGTACTCTGTGGATCAAGTTCCTTCCCTCTCTTAGAGGGAATCATGGCCCATGCACGTGAACCGAATATATAGAAGTGGGTCACTTCTGGTTTGAGACTACTCCAAGCCTCGAAGGGGGTCTTATCCTTGACAGATCTATGGGGACATCTATTTTGGATTTAGTTTGCACAATTAAGCACTTAATCCCATAATCTCTATGGAAGTGACTTTCCATGCAACATGCAAGATGATTAGATGCCATCTCCTTCAGGGATATATTCTTCCGCTCAACAACTTTGTTTTTCTGCGGAGTATAGGGAACCGTGTGCTACAACATAATCCTAGCCTCAAGCCAAAGATTATATACCTCATGGTTGACATACTCCCCCCCATTATATGTTCATAGGACTTTGATCTTCCTTCCTGACTATGTCTCAACAAGGGCTTTGAAATCTTTGAGATGCTGAAAGACCTCATATTTTTGCTTGAGAAAGAAAGTCCAAGTGTACCGTGAGAAATAATAAAAAAAATGAGCATGTACCTTGCTTTACTTATTGTTGGATGTGGAAAAGGGCCCATGAGATCACTGTGTATCATATCCAAAGGAGAGGAGGCCTTCTGAGTCTTTCCTTTGTCGAATTTCTCTTGAGGGTGTTTTCCAAGGACACATCCCTCACAAATTCCTTTGGAGAAGTGGATGTCGTGTAGACCTTCAACCATTCCTTTCTTGCTAAGTTGTTGCATGTATCTGAAATTTAAATGCCCTAACCTTTCATGCCATATCATACTGCTTTCATCAACATGCGTAAGTAGTAATGTAGAATTTGGTTCAATAAATTCAAAAAATGTGTAGAGTCTGGTTTGGTGATTTACCTCACCAGTAGCAACTTTGGAATTGGTTTGCATGTCATAGATATCCACTGCATCAGGTGTGGATATTACTCTCTTTTTGGTGCTGAAGTTTGTCATCTGATACACAGAGATAAGATTGATGGAGAGTTTGGGAACGTGTAGAACATTCTTGAAGCTCCCCTTTGTGAGTTAAACTCTCCCTTTGCTGGTGAATTCCACTAGAGAGTCGTCCCCCATCAGAATAAGAGGACATTTTCATGCGTCCAATGAAGTGCAGACTTCCTTTGTGGATTCCATGTGGTGTGATGCACCTGAGTCTATAATCCAAGCATCGGGAGAGAAGTTAATGGAAATCAAAGCATGGTTAGAATTACCTTTCTTGGGGTTTTGATCTTTTGTCTTCTCCTTCTTGGCACCCTTGGGATGCGATCTTCAAGGTTGTTTTACTGAAGAATTTGTGCCATTTGATCTATCTGCTTCTACCTGCATGCAGATTCTGGATGGAATCATCGTTGGCAGTAAGTGCATTTCTCCGCTTTTCTTCCCTTTCCACCTTTGGATCCGGAGGAATCGTTGAAGGGTTTTGAGTACCCTTCCTTCTTTGGATTTGCATGTGCCTTCCCTTTTTCTTTGTTTTTAGATTTATGATTTTGGTGACTGCTACCATCTTGCACAACAAGTGCATGCGCCTTTGAGCCTTTGATTTTTACCATGTTGATGAGCTTGGTCTGCTCTTGTGTCAGAGACTCAATAAAGACCTTAAGAGAGGGCATGGTCCAAGTGGGTCCAGAGGCGAGCCTAACTGAATGAAATGTGGATACAAACAATGAGTATTCCAGACCAAGTTTTGAAAGAATGGTAAGAACCATTTGTTTCTCCTCCTTATATTTATCAACCCCGCAAGCCTTGAGTTGCGACAACAAATCCTTACATTTGGTACAAAAATCTTGGAGATTGTAGAAGGTTTTTGGATCTAAAGTGAGAAATTCCACCTCGAGTATATGTCCCCTCATCTCATTCTGTTTTCCAAAAATTCCTTCCATGGTGGTCCATACTTCATTGGGGGTTTTACAGGAGGATATGTGAAAGAGGAGCTAAGGAGAAATAAGACTGCAAATAGTTCCATACGCTTCATCCATCTGATTCAGATACTTGGATTTTTCTATGGCTGATGCGGGTTCAGTGTCTGTGCCCATGGCTAACATGTATAATCCTCTTCTTTGAAGATGCAATTCCATCTTGTGCTTCCATGCAAAGAAATTGTACGGTGTAAGAATCAATTCTCTTGGAAATTCCATTTTCCCGCTGTCTTCAATATTCGGTACCTGCAAAAAGAGTCTGGTGTGTCTTTTTCCTAGAAATCCGTCGGATCTAATACCATGTAAATGTGAATGAACCTACACAAATAAGATCTAGCTAGCAAAGGGCATACAAAATTTGCAGAAAAATGAGAAAAGACAGAAACGAGAGAGAGATAATCAAAGAATTGTATTTGCTAGATGACTGAATGATAATTTACACATGATATACTCTTTATAAATAAACTAATTCACATTGGAAGAGAATCTAATGTTCCATAGTGGTGGTCTAGAGTGATCTAGACACACACTGACAATTACGAGAGTTAATTGCCACCTAGTCTAAGTCAACTAGCCTCTCAGTCCTCAGTTAACTGACTGAAAGCACTAGTAATGTGCCACTCTGGTGATAATCCCAAGGACAATGTGCATTAGCAGTGATGATCCCTATGTGGCAACAAGACTCCACTCAACTGATCCAACTGAAGCGTGAACTGAAGAGAATATTCCCCTAGAATGTAGGAAAATGAATATTCTCCCTAAAATGTAGGAGACTAGATAATGACTAATAAACATAGGGAAAACCTTAGGAAAAAGAAATCCTAGGTGTGTGTGAAGTATCTCCAACAAAGTTAATTATTAAGCAACTTCTTCCAAGGATGGTGTCTAATTTAGGCATTCCGGACATTATTATGCCCTCCCAGGTTCACCCTCACTCTTCTTCTATGTCATACTCTTCCTAAACATCCTCAACCCCTGAAAAATTCAATGCCCCTCTAGATGAAAAGATCAAATATTTTTTTTTCCTAAGCATGAGGAAAAGAATGGAAAAAGACATCCAAGTTGAAGAAGTACAAAAGAAGTCATGATTTCCATGTCTTTTTAGTATTCTATATCTTAGTATGTAATGTAATTTCGAGTTACATAATTACTACAACAATTTGTTAAACAATATACTTGGTGACTTATAGTAAGTTCTTTTTAAACTCTTAAAAATTATGAGCAAACTTTTCCATTTGTTTTATCTTTGAATGTAAGACATATACCTATTTTATGTTTTGTAATAGATGCTTAACATAGCCACAAATTTTAACAATTTCCACAAAAAAAAACTACTTAAATACAATGAAAAGCTCTTAAAATAATATCTTATTTGATATAGTTAAGTCCACTACAAATAAAGCTTAGATCTCTTTAAAAATAGATGTTAAGGTCTCACTTACGAACGTGGACCCAATATATTAAAGACCCATATAGGTTATGACGTGGACCCTAATCCGAGTACCATTAAAGAGTAGTCGCTAACATTCACATGGTCTATAACTAAACATCACCCATCTTGGTCATTAAACATCACCGATGAATCACAAATTAATTATAACTATCTTAAAATCTCTTTCCAAGAATTAGCATGAATCACAAATTAATTATAACTATCTTAAAATCTCTTCCCAAGTATTAGCATGAATCACAAATTAATTATAACTATCTTAAAATCTCTTCCCAAGTATTAGCATATAGTCATAAGTCAACATGTTTTCACACAAGTTCTTTAACATTCTTCTTATAGAGTGTGCATTGATTATGTTATGCACAAAGACATACTTATGAAGTAAAAAGGAAATTGCAGATTCCTAGTTATCTTAAATTGAAGACGAAAACATTTATAATTTTCCATTCACTATTACTTAAAAAAAAATCCTTGCTATGAAATGTTCTTGTTTAGTTATTCCTTTCTCTAAATAAATATATTTTATTACACAAATATATTTTATATGTTTTTATAAATATATGTTAATGTCATTTATATTAGAGATCTTAATTTGAAGTGTGGTATTACGAAAGGATTCCTATATATAACTTTAACTTAACGAGACAGATGTTGTACTTGAGGGGGGCTCTACGGTTTTTCTAAGTTTGGGTCTTATGGAGCGACGCTCTTAGGCTGTAGGTGCGAGGGCCTAAGGCCCGAGCCTTAGTCGATTCCCTCGATTGTAGTCTTTTTCCATTCGCTAGAATCCACAACATATTTGAGGTAAGATTACTTCTTAACTTACTCTTTGTGATTTCTGATATATTCTGGATCTAGGGCAGTTGGCTCTAGAACCCCCTCCCCTACCCTCTCCACGTACTTATGGAAGAAGGGGAGCTCGAGGAAATAGATTATGGGCTCAATCCATACGTATATCAGACTTTTCGTATTCAAGATGAGTACTAGCTCTTGTCCCTATGGCTCACCTGATCTAACCCTTTCCGTTGAGCATGCAAAAGTTGACGTGGATGTGGGAGATCTAGAGCCATCTACACAAAGCATGCATGTGGCATTCATCATAGGTAATTATTCTGAGGAGGTGAAGGAGAATGTTTATCTCGATCACATTTCTCTATCTAAGTCTGTATCTCCAATGCAAGAAGAAGGAAAGTCTAAGGGTATGCATTCTAGAGAGAACGATGTATCCCCTGAAGCCTCCATTCACCTCCGAAGAAATTCCAATTTTCTAAGGGATAGGAAGGGGAGTTTTCAAATGCTTGTGGGGAAGGACATCCTGGTCACAGAGGTGACAAAATTTGCAGGAAGAACCCTTGTTGTCCACTTCAATGGTAAGGTAGCTCGCAATGTTGCTATGAGAAGATGGATGGAATAAAATTGGAAGTTGTCACTAGGGTATGTTTCAGAGGCCCACATTCTTGTCAGAGAATGGATGTGTTTTATTCTAAAATCAAAGTATGATTATGGAGCTATCTTGCGTAGGAACTAGAAATGGGATCCATCTGGAGTGGAGTTAAGAATATGGGATCCAATGGCAATTAGGAGGGGAGTTAAGAATATGGGATCCAATGGCAATTAGGAGGGTCTGGGCCATCCTTGTAGGCCTACTAATCGCTTTCTGGTCAAAGGAGGTGCTAGAGGCGATAGGCAACAAGATGGGGGTTTTTGTAGGGTTAGAACCTAATTGGGATTCCAAGGCCGATTGCAGGTGGAATTGGATCCATATAGAAGTGGATGTACACAAAGGCTTGATAGGAAGTATGGATTTGGTATATGGAGATTTTGTTTGGCATCAAAATATTGATTGTTGGACAATTCCATTACGGTGCTACGATTGTCATGAAATAGGCCATGTTCAATCGCAGTGCAAGCGTGTCTCATTGTTGTTCAAAAGAAGTCCAAAGTTTTGGGTTAAAAGTAACAAAGAGGTTCGTAAAGAATAATTTGTCCCATTCTTGGATGACGGAGAAGTGGTGACTCTCGGCTCAAATCTTACGGGTGGCAAAGGGTTGATCCAGGTTCCTTTGGAGCCTCCTCAGCATGTGGATTCTCCAACTATGAACTTGTGTCTACCCGCTTCTCTTGATGATAAATATGTCCTTCATCCTCCCCCCTCTTTCTCGGATTCCCCTGTCTCTCTCGGGACTAATGTCCCCGCTGACGCATCCCTCCTTCCCTCCCCAGATATTTCCAATGGAGAATGTGAGAAGGTAATAACAACCAAGGTTGATGAATTGTCTAGTTCGATTCCCATTCAGGGAAAGAAGGTGGACTCTGATCCCTTGAGAAAGATTTATGCCCCGGGTTCAAGAGGGAATCAAAAGGATATCTCTCTGTCTAAAGGGGTTCTTGCTTTGGACCTGCCTAAATCCAACCCGGTGGGCCATAAATCCCACCTCCTCAAGGCATAAGAGAAGGAAGTGTTAGAGAATCACAAAGGAAATCCATCCTCAATCGCTAGGACCCTTAGAGTGGGGAATTCCCTAAAAAAGGCCCCGCAATGATAATCCTCTCTTTTAATGCAAGAGGGGTGGGGGGCACCCGAAAAAAAATCTTCTTCAAGAGGCTCATCCAAATCCTCAGTCCAGATGTAATTTGAATTCTAGAGACGATGTGTTCTAGTGAAAAATCTAGAGGTATCCTAGCACCTTGGTTAAAAAATTGGTCATTTTGTGCCTTAGATGTTGATGGTCAATCTAGGGGCTTGCTCATGGGATGGAGCCCAAAATGCAAAGCTATGTCTTCTTCTTCCTATCTCTTTGCAATTTCTGTAAAGTTGATTTTCAAATATGTTGGTCTCTCCTTTTCCATTTTAAATATCTATGACCTGTATGATGACATGATTCCCTTCTTGGAAGATTTGGATAATGCAGGTTCTTTCAATGACCTTCTCACTCTAGTTGGATGCGACCTTAATTTTAATCTATCTCATAGAGAAGTGTGGGGAGATATCCCAAGGGTGGATGCGCAAAGAGGGTTCTTAATTTCCTTTTTGGCCAATCACCATCTTGTGGATGTCGAACTAGTCAAACGGGTTCCTACATGGCATAATATTTGTACTGATAAGGATGTCATAGCTAAAATATTGGAAATATTCTTGGCTAATGAGGCCTTCCTTTCAGTTGGGATCCTTGTAAATTCTTCGGTCTATGAAGGATGAATCTCCTACCATCGTCCTATTATCCTCAAGCTAAAGTTCGAGATGGATTCCCCTCCTATACCACTCAAATTCAACCAGGTGTGGATGGAAGAAAAAGACTTCAATGCTTTGATAAAAATATCTTGGAGGGGTTTAAACTCTTCAGACCCCCTTTCTTTGATGTAGACGTTTACAGAGAATCCAACTAGGGTAAAAAAAGCTATTAAAAATCGGATCCCTGTATACAAGGCCCGTAGTCACAGGAAGCTAATGGAAACAAAAGAGAAACTATTTGATCTCTATCGGGTAATTGATGAGGGATCCCTTAGTATCTCTCAATTGACTAAGCTTAAAGAATTGGAGGCTATGCAACACTCCTTTCTCAAGAAGAAAGAAATGTCATAGAGATTGTGGAGTAGGGCTTTGTGGATAAGGGCTGGTGATAACAATACTAAGTTTTTTCATCATTATCCAAATTATAGGAAAAATATCAACACTATATGGGAAATAAAAAATGATGAAGGAAGGATAGTAAGTTCATTTTAAGCCAAAGCCAAAGTGGGGGTCAAATACTTTGAATCGCTCTTCAAAGCCCCTGCAGGGTGTCCTATCCAAGAAATTATGCAAGTGGTTTCCAAATTTCCATTCGTTTTCTTAGAAGACATAAACAAATCTCTAGAGGAAGAGGTTTCGAAATCAGAGCTGCAAATGACTCTCTTCTCCATACAATGAAGTAAAATTATGGGACCTGATGGGTTCATGATGGATTTTTTCACAAGTTTCTAAGATCTAGTGAAAAGCGACCTCCTTAGGATCGTAATGGAATCTCAAAAATTGGGTAAGATGTTGGGACCCTTAACTCCATGTTTCTCTGTCTAATCCCCAAAACGCAAGATGGGATTTCCTTTGGGGATTATATACCAATATCATGTTGCAATGTGGTTTACAATATAGTGACAAAATTAATTGCTAGAAGATTGAAGTTGATCCTTAGTGAGTTAATAACAGAAGAGCAATTCAATTTTCTGCAAAATCGACAAATTCATGATGTTGTTGTAGTGGCACATGAAGTTTTCCATTATGTTAAAAAATTGAATGAAAAGTCTGCCATCTTAAAACTAGACTTATCCAAATCCTACAATAGAGTAATATGGACCTTCCTTCAGTTGGCTCTGCTTCAGATGGGGATGGCTCTTCTGGTGGTTGATTGGATTATGGGGTGCATTGAATCAATTTATTTCATTGTTTTAATCAATGGGGTTCCTTCCATATTTTTTATAGTCTCCATGGGCCTTAGACAAGGTTTTTCCCTCTCCCCATTTGTGTTCCTCATCATTGTAGAGGCACTGACTAGAATTATTAATTAATCCAAAGAAACTGGGAAGTTGAGAGGTATCAAGGTTTCAGAAAGGGAGACTATTTCTCATATCCTCTTCATTGACAAAATTCTTTGTTGCACCCGCGGGTCTATTAGAGACATTTTAGAACTTAAAAGAGTTCTATACCCTTACTGCTCAGGTACATGTATGGATATTAATTTTGAAAAATCATGTCTCATTCTTCACCATTACTCAGATGATGAATCATGTTAGATTGGGAATCTACTTCCTACCCCCGTGCATAATCTGGAAGAAGGCTTTAAATACCTTGGGTTCTTCTTGAAGCCAGACAATTACAAAATATTGCACTGGTAGTGGCTGGTCAAGAAGATTGAATCATGAGTGTTGGTTTGGATTAATAGATTCCTTTCAAGAGGAGGGAGGTTGATACCACTCAAAACGATAATGGAAAGTATTTCTATGTACCGATATTCGATTGTTGTGATCCAAAAAGGGATCCTAACCAAAATCCAAAAAAACAACATCCAATATTTGTGGGTTGAGTAACACAACTTGGGAGGCATCCATCTTTCTAAATGGTCGACTATTGCAGCCCCTAAGGATCTACGGGGTTGGGGGGTTAAGAATATCCACTCATTCTCTCAAGCTCTCTCGGGTCATAACTTATTGTAACATACCCATCCACCCACAGGCTGGGCATGCTACTTCAATCTCGCTTCTAAACTAATTTTGAATTCTAATAAGTTTTAATTAATAAAAAGGCATGAAATAATCACATGCAGAGATCAAGATTCATGCTACAACATAAAATAAATGAAACATATGTCATGAAAAATAATAATCATTAAGCATGCATATTATTGATACCAATTTCATAGATAAATAAATACACAGTGGAAATAATTATACAGGTAAATGAAACCATGATAGAGAGAACTTTTATTTAATGAAATGAATCACCAACTAGCTACAAACCAAGGATGTTCCACCCAACCATAGACACTATTGTTCCAAGTCTCAACAACAATGTCACCCCCAAGCTAGGGCTATGAATCCACAAGGACAGTTCCAAAGTGTCTCTCATCTTCACAAACTAGTGAACACTCAAGCTCTCACAGGCTTCTCAACACACACATCAATCCAAAGTACACCATATCTCTTCTACCCAGCCTACACAACCTAAGATAATGGACCCCCTTCTCTGCCACACAGTCTATCAGGCTGTCCACCTCCTTCTAGGGCTCCAGTGCATCTGGTCAAGAATCTCCATGCTGAGACAATCAGGGTTCGTAGTTGTGGGAAAAGCTTAACGCATGCCAATGCATCTCAAACATGCAAGCATTAATTCATGGCTGGAATACATCAACAATCATTATTGCCAACCAAACCATGACTCCTCTCCATAATTCGTTTCTCTTTCCCAAGCCAAGATCAAAATGAATGAAGAATGAAGAGTGGGTAAAAGAATGAAGGGATAGAGAACATAATGAATAGTGTGAACAATGAATAATGGAAAATGAGTGAGTGAGTGAGTGAATGGGTGAATGAGTGAACCCACAAACAGACCAAATATGGGTTTATATAATTCTTAGAGTTAGAGAACCACATGTCCTTCCCCCTAGAAGCTCATGTAACTGATATTATCCATTAAAACAAAAATAGGTAAATAAAATATAAAATAAATACTTAGCCCATCAAGCCCCCTCTCTTGTGGAATCATAACCCCCTATAACTCTTTTCCTTGTCCTTCTAGCAACCAATGATGTATTTGTTATTAATAATGATGAAAAAATTACATTTCCTAGGCACACTGGCCTATTTAATTGTTTGGGCACTTTGGCCTTTTATAATTTAAAAAAACACCTTATTTAATATGGGTCTCAAAAGTGGGGTATTACATTCCCCTCCCCCTTATTTTGGCACTATCCTTAGTGCATATAAAAAACAAAAACAAAAAATTCAAAATTTATTCAAAAAGTTACGAGTACTCTGCTCACATGGCATCTTCATACTCCCAAGTAGCATCTTCAGGACCGTAGTAGGTCCACTGGAATTTTACTAGCTCTATAACTCGATTTCGGAGCATTTTGACTTTTTTGTCCAATTTTCGCATTGGCTAGACCTGAAAGTCTCCCTTTGTCTCTACCTGAATCATATGCCAATCAATAACATGGTTAGGATAATGTGCATATTTCTTTAGCAAAGATACATGAAATACATTATGCACATTCATGGAAGAGGGCAATGCATGCATGTATGCAACTGGCCCTATTCTATCCAATATCTTAAATGGACCATAGAACCTGGTTGTTAGCTTTATACAACTACCCAACTTCAAAGAGATTTTCTTGGGCTTCACTTTAAAATAACATGCTCCCCCACTTTAAATTCTCTAGCTGTCATATTATTATCTACATAAATTTTATGTCTATCTTGAGTTGCCATTAAATTCTGCTTAATTCTAACCATCTAGTCTTTCATATCCATGAGAAATTATGGCCCAAGTACCACTCTATCTGTTGGGTTGTTCCAACTCATTGGAGTATTCCATTTCCTACCACACAAAGCTTCAAATGGGATCATTTTCAATGAAGCTTGATACCCATTATTATAGGCAAAATCAACCAAGTGCAAGTAATCTTCCCACTTACATGGCTTATGTATCACATACATTCTCAGCATGTCTTCAATTACTTGGTTGACTCTTTTTGTCTGCCCATATGACTGTGGATGGTATGTTGTGCTAAAGTTCATATTTGTACCAAATCCTTTAAACTATCCCCTATAGAAATTTGAAGTAAACTTTGTATCTCTGTCTGAAACAATTGCCTTAGGTATCCCATGCAACCTAGCAATCTCCATCATGTAAATTTATGCAATATTAGTTGTTGTATGAGTCATTTTTACAGGAACAAAATGAGCGTCCTTTTTCAATTTATCAACCACTACCATGATTGAATCATGTTATTTTTCTGTCCTAGGCAGTTTAGTTATAAAATCAATGGTTACCACTTCCCATTTCTTCTCTGAAATTGGTAATGGTTGTAGCAATCCCGCTGGGTGCCTATGCTCATCCTTCACTCTCTGACATTCCATACATCTGGAAATGTAATCAGCAACACCTTTCTTCATTCCTGGCCAAAATAATTGGCTTCTTACTGCTGCAATTTTTCTTAGGTAACCGTGATGTCTGACATACAAAACATTATGCATTTATTTTAATACCAAATTTATAAGTTCTCTAGAACTAAGAGCATAAATTCTATTTTTATGCATAAGTAATCCATCTTCCTTCATCTCATATTCTTTAATTTTCTGTTGTACATTTTCTTGCTGTAAGCTTTCTTTTACCTATAGGTAATGTTGATCTATAACAGCAAAATCTAAGATTCTTCTCTTTAAATATGATTGATGCATACTAATGGTTGTAGCATGCATGAGATTTACTCTTCTACTAAGTGCATCCACAAATTTATTTTATTTTCCTTTCATATGCTTGATGTCAAATTCGTATTCACTTAAAATTCCAACAATCTCATTTTCTTGGCATTCAAAGTTGGCTATTCAAAAAGATATTTCAGACCACTATGGTCTATTCTTAATTCAAATCTCTTACCCATGAGATAATGCCTCCACATCTTCAATGTGTGAACAATGGAAGCAAGTTCCAAGTCATGTGTGGCATAGTTCCTCTCATGTTCTTTAAGCTTTCTAGACTCATAACCGATGACATGTCATTTTGAGTAAGGACTCCACCAAGTCTTTCCTTGCATGCATTTGTACATACCAAAAAACTTTTATTTGGGTCAACAATCTTTAAAATAGGAGCACTAGTGGGTAATTATTTCAACAAATTAACGTTCTCTTCACACTCAACTGTCCATTCAAATTTAATTCCCTTCTTTTGCAAAGAAGTGATGGGATGAGCAATCTTAGAGAAACCTACTATAAATATGATGTAGTAACCATCTAATCCGATAAAAGATCTGACGTCTGAAACATTCCTAGGTGTTGTCCATCCTCCAATGGCTTCAATATTCTCTAGATCTACTGCTATACCTTGTTCTTAAATAATGTGTCCCAAGTAATGGATCTATTCTTGGTAAAAATATCACTTACTAATCTTGGCATACAACTGATGTTCCCTCAACACTTGCAATACCAATCTTAGGTGATGTTCATTCTCTTCCTATGACTTAGAATATATAAGTATGTCATCCAGGTACTATGACAAAATTATCCAAATAATTTGTGAATATGCCATTCATTAAGAACATAAAGACAACTGGTGCATTGGACAGTCCAAATGACACCACTACAAATTCATAATGCCCATACCTGGTTCTAAATGATTTCTTATGGTGGTCTTCTTCCTTGATTCTTACCTGATGGTATCCTAATCTCAAATCTATCTTTGAAAATATCTTTTCCCCTCTTAGTTGATCAAAGAGGTCATCAATTCTGGGTAGAGGGTACTTGTTCTTTATTGTGGATTTATTCAGTTGTCTAAAGTCGATACATAACCTCAATGTTCCATCTTTTTGACAAAGAGTATTGGTGCTACCCAAGGTGAAACACTCGGACGTATATACCCTTTCTTCAACAATTCTTCCAACTGCATTTGCAATTCTTTTAATTCTGGTGTACTCGTTGTGTAAGGTTTTTTTGATACTGGGGCAGCTCCTGGCACTAAATCCATAGAGAAATATATCTCCATCTTTGGTGGAAACTCTAGTATTTCTTGGAATACATCTTCAAACTATTGCAGTATCGAAAAATATTCAAGGCTTGGCCCTTTTGTATTTTTTGGCTCCTCCACATGGGTTACATACAATTGACATCCTTTTATGAAACATCTCTTTAGTTGTAAGGATGAAATGTCACTTATAGAAATGGGTCTTGGAACTCCTTTCATAGTTCTTTATTTTCCTTCTTCATCAAGACATCTAAATGTCTTGTTATGACAATCTAGAACAACATGATGCTTTTCCAACCAATCCATTCCAATTAGAATATCATACGACCCCAATGATATAATATTTAGATCAACATTAATATTCACACCATTAAGACTTATGGAACAACCTTTGACCATATCATGGATTCTCCTTTTGGTTCCAGTGGCTAGATGAACCAAACTTTCTTTTTCAAGCTTAATTTTCTCCAAATGTAATCTATCCACTATTTTAGGATCAATGTAACAATGAATTTCTCTTGAATCAATTAAAATAACAATAGGATAATTAATGATCTTACCTTCCACCTCGATCATATTGGATTGGTATGCTGCTTGTCGATCATCTAAGGCTGCATATATTCTTCCCATGTCTTCTATTGTTTTAGCCTCTTTGATTTTGTGCACGGTATTCACTTTGTCTTTTTTGTGAGAGAAATCCTTGTACAAGTGATCTTCTTTTCGTCCCCAACATTGGATTGGTGGTCTTCCCCTTTTTCCCAATGAGTCTTCTCTCTTGGATTCATCCTTATCATTTTGGTCAGGCTTATTTTTATTTGGGATATTTCTATTGAAAGGAGGTTTGAATCCTTTCTTTCTCTGATCAAACTTCTCTTTTTTCTTATCCTTCCAAGTTTTCTGCAAAGAGTCTCTTCCCTTTCCTTGCTCATACAGGTACTTAGCCTTCCTAATGGTCTCAGCCAAAGTCTTGGGATCATCATATTGAACCTTCTCTTTATAAAATGAAGGAAATCCACTAAAAACATCTGTATTTTCACCTTCTCATCTTTTATAAACCCCACATACTTTAGCATCCCTAAGAAATTATTTTCATACTCTACCATGGTCATGCTTCCCAGCCTGAGTTCAAAGAATTCCTGCATTTTATTTTCATAGAAGTGATCTAAAAGGTACTCCTTCTGAAAATATTTCTTGAACGACTTCCAAGCGATCCTACTCTCATTAATGTGCTCAACTTACTTCAGTTGATCCCACCACATAACAACTTTCCCATGTAAATGATATGTGGAAATTCTAGCTTCTAGGTTTGATGAGTAGTTATGCAATTGAAAATACCTCCCGAGTCCAAGCAACCATGCTTCAACATCATCTTCCCTTTATTTTTCACCATCAAAGGATGGTGGCTTAAGCTTCCTCATATCTCCTTGCAAACTGTCCAATTCATGTATTCTTCTTTGGTGCCTAACAAGAGACACCTCTGGACTACTTATGGAATCCTCAGATGCCTAAAATTTACTTGTTGAGCAAGAAGGTGAGTGATGTCTATGAGTTCTTCTAGCACTTCTTAGATAACCAACTCTTCTGTAGTTATCTCTTCTTTCATGATATCTTCCCTCTTCCTCATGTCTTGAGTTTGATCCATTCTTTGTTTTCCTTTGCAACTGATTTAAGCTTTGCATTACTTGAGCATTTATCTAGTTTTGTTCTCTTATGGGCCTCTCATTGTCTTCTTTGTAGCTCTGCCCTTCTATCATCAGAATTCTCACAATTTCTAATAAGATTTCTTGCTCCCCTCTACTCTTGTTCCCATTTGATTCTATCTCTGCATTAGCAACACTGATATGTTTCCCGTTGGCCTATTTATCATGGCTATAATCTCCCTCTCCTTCTTCCATTTATTGACTATGCATTCTTATAATGAACCGATATGTTTATAACCCCTAATTCTGCAAAATGTGTAAGCAACCATTTTGTTAGAATTATGCATACTATAAAACTTTTTCCAAACAATGCTACAGATCCTTTTCCTTCTCAACTCATGAAGAAATATATTAACATTCTCCAAATTATAAAAATCCAATTTTATTATCCTTTGAATCATCTTTCTAATGACTGTACTCTTTCCCCATTCTGATATCTGAGCTGAAAGTTATGGCTTCCCAAAACAAAAGTCACTTTCACCCCCTTTTTCTTGTTTTGCAACAAGATCTTGTCGAATTATTCCATAGCCCCTTTAAATTGGTAAAAAATTCAAATTCTTCACATGCGCTTCCTTTAATCCACTTTCCTTGTGACCATGGCTCTAAACCACAGGCTTAACCACTTTAAGCGACGTTCCTTTAGCGCTTTTCCCTTATTATTCTACACATTGGCTTGTTCCCAAATGTCTGAGGGCTTAGTTACTTCTAGGCCCTTCACGCCTCAACCCATTTACCTTATCATGAGACCGACACTGGAACCAAGTCCTCCGGACTTCGGCCTTTGGGTTAATCTCCCTTTTCAACTTCCAACTCTCTCAGAGTAAACTTCACCGAAACACATATATTAACTCCATTGGTAGATCATATGGTTGAGATTTAATCTCCCATCAAGTGGATGATCCCGACTCATCTGGAGGCTTCAATGAGATCAATGGTCATGACTTAATCCGGCGTTGAGATGGATGGACTTAATCAATTCAGAACTTTGGTGCTTCGGGACTCCAGAACATTACAACTCCCAAGTCGCTTAACTCCCCCAGAGTGATACCCGTTGAAGCTCTTACCCTATCCTTCCACTGTTAAATTAGACGGTCATGAGAACTCTCAGAGGGTCTTAGATCAACAGAATGCATGAATTTGCTACTCTGAGACTCTGACACTTTCACTGGTATTCATGTTGGACATTCTCAGAGGCCATAATACCGGAGATGACATTGCATGTGAGGTCACCTATTATGATGTGGACCCTTGGTATGTGTGCCATGTGTTACCCATAAATGGATAGGTTGAGATCCAAAAGGCACTAAATTCATGTGACACCTGTCCCCACACGACATCCCTACCACCTGGCATAAGACGCGTCATCATCCAAGCAAACAATCCACATTTCTCTACCCCATATTTGATGGTCTGCATTACTCTCAAAATCTTCCCTCGATCTAACAGTCGATGATATTTCGAGACTTCGAGGCTTCGAGAATCTAGGCTATAAAAATTCTAAAATGGTTTGATTCTCCCGAAGTTAAACTTCCCAAAGTGGTCAACATTGAATGACCCTCACCAATGATTGAGATTTCACCCGAGCCTCCTATCAGATCATAAAGTTGGCGAGACTTTGCAATTCTGGCCTTTTTTCATGCTTTTTCCCTATCTCCCATAATTTCTGAAGCAACGAAGTTCCAGAGTCTCCATCTCCTGCTTGGATTCGATCGACAACTGACGACCGATCAACTCGATATGATAGTTGGGACTTAATCCCACCTAGCCCCTGGTTTCACCTCTATCCAACAATCCTCATGTTGATATTATGGTAGCTGCGGGAGGTATTTACCTCCACGTGTAAACCTAACGAGGATAGAATACTCCGAGAAGAAAGAAGAAACCCTAATGAGTTGGCTAATAACCCTAGAAGACTTGTCGGCTCAAGAAGATAATTTATATTAGGTTATTAGCCTCCAAGAGAAGAAGTCAGCCAGAAATAATAATATATACTAAACAGACAGATACCCAGAATGAGAAGTCAGCCCAGGCAGTTAGCCATAATTAGTATAAATACAGGAGGCCAGTTCTCATTCTGGCAGGTAGTCTCAGAATTGTAGAGCAACAACTTTTGCGCACTGCAGTGCCCAGTTTCTGCGCAGGTTTGGAGGAGAATTGTCATTGCAGCTGCTGCAACTAGCAGTTATGCTTGGACTATCTCTTGGCTAGGGTTTGGACTATCTGATCATCTCTTGTTGGTGTGCTATCCTTGGGGAAAGGTACACTACCCTTTGTTTGGCTATCTAGCCTAGGGTTTGCTTTCGTAGTGATTCTTTGTCAAGTTTAAGGTGCTCAGAGGGTGGCTTTGGTCTATGGTTGGGTGACAATAGAGATATTGTCAATGGTAAAATGATCACATCCATTAAATTCTAACAGGTTATGGGCCCACACCTCCTTCATTCAGTCTAACCGCTGGAAGGAAACATAGCCAGAAGGATATTAAGCTTGTTGAAGAACTGTCGCTAGGGTTTCCTAGCAGGAGCAGTCACTAGACCACTGTCACTAGGGTTACTAGAAGGTGCAATTGCAAAAACCCTAATACTCTCGTTGAGGCACCTTAAGTGAAGGGATTGACCTAATCTCTAGATAGATCAGTGTGCCCTAGCCTAGCACATCTCCTGGTACTCTCAGCAAGCCAAGATGTCAAGTTTGATTTTGTGGTCAAATCTAGGGTTTGACCAAGTCAAAGAAACCATGAATTATTCTATGAAGTTAGAGAATAAGTTATATGGAGCCTCTAACTTTAGAGCATGGAAGACAAGGATTGACCTCATCCTTGCTAAGAATAAAATGTTGGATATCATAAAAGGAAAGATCGTGGAACCAGAGTTTGAAGAAGGAAAAGAGAAGGAACCACAGAACGTTGTAGTTATGGAGAAGTTCAAAGACGATGACATCAATGCCATGAGTATCATAGTGGAATCCATAAAATACCACTTGATACCCTACATATCCCATCTTGACTCATCAAAGAAGATTACGATGCCCTAACAAATCTCTTCTCGATAAAAAATATTGGAAAAGTTATGAGTCTGATGAATGAGCTCCGTGACATGAAGATGAATGATGATGACATCATAACATCATACTTTGTGAGGATCTCCCAGTTAAGAGATCAACTACAAGCTATTGAAGAGATCACTTCAGAGAAGGAATTGGTAAACATAGTACTCAATGGTCTTCCCAAGACGTGGGATGCATTTGCCGCAAGCATGAACATAAGGAAGGAGTATCTAACATTTGAAGAACTTTGGACTTGCTGTTCTCAAGAAGAATCAAGGATCAGTGCAAAAGAGAAACCACAAAAGAAGTACGATGATCAAGCATTCACAACAAGATTCAAGAATTTCAGGAACAAAAGGAAGTTTGGTTCAAGGAGGAAGCCAAATCAAGAGAAATACATTTCAGAAGTACAATGATTCAACTATCGAAAGTATGGCCACTGCAAGAATCATTGTCTTGAGCTAAAGAAAAGGAAGGAGAAACATGAAGCACCAGTTGCCGAAGAAAAGGAATCTACAAAGAAGACTAAGCAGGATGAAAGAGACTTCTTCTTCTAAAGGTAACAATACTATTCTTATTTCTTGTACATATCTCGTTTGTATCGTCTATGTACATATCTTGTATATATATCCCTTGAAAGATAATGTATTCCAAGAAGAACAACACCTATGGAAGAACAACAAGAAAAGGATTGATATCATTAGATGATACACATGAAAGGATGAAATAAGCCGAATCAATCATGAAGAGACTTAGAAGAAGCAAAGACAGAAAGAAGTCAGAGAAATATTCATAACATTTTTGTAGAAGACAACAAGATGGAAGCGTGGACTCTATTAGACAGAGAGAGCCAATTATATATTGCGTAAGACAATAAGGATGCAGACAGAAGCATGGAATCTGTTATAAGGAGGGAGCCGATTATATGCACTCATACATGAAGAAAGGACTAGGAGGGAGCTAATCCTATGATCCATTGAAGATGATTAAGTATATATCCATGGTAGCAGCCATGAAAGACAGTATGTGTCCAGTTCAACCTGAGAAGAAGTCTTCTTCGAAGAGAAGCCTTAAAATATCCTTGGTTGTCCATCCACATCCGTGATCCTATGATGAAATAAAGAAATGGAATATTTAGGGCATGGAATCTATAAGAAACTCCATGGACCCAAGAACTAAAGAAACACATCAGGAAGAACATGAAGATTCCAAGAAAGAAAGAGAATCTAGAACAACCAGTCATTGTATTAAGAATCACAAGATTACTAGCCTGATGTGAACTCAATAAAAGCAATCAAGCAGAGGAACTGAAATTTGTTATGAAGAACAATGTATGAAAAACTTATGAATGAAAGCATTGCGAGATCTAGAACTAGAGGTTCTCTCAGATGGAGGGAGAAGACTATGATG
Source organism: Picea engelmannii (assembly GCA_009831015.1). NCBI lineage: Eukaryota > Viridiplantae > Streptophyta > Pinopsida > Pinales > Pinaceae > Picea > Picea engelmannii. Next base: position 567,747 of record ML780405.1, read on the forward strand.
ATTACTCGCTTCGGTAAACCAAACATATCTTTACATGAGTCAATATCCATGAGATAAATGCAAAGAATGTTCTCCAGAGCAATTGAGAAAAGCGCATATGAAGAGAAATCTCAAGACTTTGAGGCATACCAGAAAGAGACCCTTGTATGCAGATGGAAGAAAATAACTTGGTGGAGAACCTCCAATGCACAACAGAAGCGTGGTGAAGATTTCCTATAACATCAAGATGATTACTCAGTAGATCAGATCTCATGATGACAGAAGAAGTGGCACATGAATATGTTCTAGTTTTCCAACAATGATATACTCTATTGTTCAGAGATACATGAAGCCTTCATAGAAAATCAGTGTTCCAGACTAAAGTACATTTGAAATCAACCATTACACTATCCGTGATGAAGTCCAGAAAGGAGAAAGTGGTTCTCCAATACATATCTCCACAGATGAGCAGATAAGCAAACATTTTGGAAAAGCTTCTATCCAAGATGAAAGAGTTTGTGTACTCAAGATGGAGCTCGTGGAGACGACTTCCTTATTGAAAAAGGAAGAGATGACTCCCAGGTTGGGAGGGAGAACTGAAAATATTATTGAGGACATTCATTTTCAAGAATGAAAAATAGTCCAGCTTGGACAGATTCTTTCCTATTCGAAAAGTGGATTGAGATTTCTGACGGATAACAATTTCCCATTGTGGTTAACATGGGAAATGGTCCAGATTTATGATGTATCATAGACAACGACTTCCCATTGTGGTTAACATGGGGAGTGGTCTAGGGTAGTCTCTCTTCTTGAGGGTTACTCAAGAAGATTGGCCCGCCTCACCGGACAATGATTTCTCATTGTGGTTAACATGAGGAATGGTCTGTTTTGGAGGTTGATATAGGACAGTCTTTTCCTCTTGTGGTTAACAGAGGAAATGGTCCAGATAGTCATTCCTTAGGGTGTATACATTCTCTCCAGGGTGCACTTTGATTAGTGTAGGAGGAATGGCCCAGGGTGGGGAATGGTCTAGGCTCAACAATCAGGGATAGGAATTCCTTAGGGTTTATACATTCTCTCCAGGGTGCACTTTGATTAGTGTAGGAAGAATGGCCCAGGGTGGGGAATGGTCCAGGTTCAGAATACAGGACAATTATTCTTCCCTGCTTGAAAAGAATAGTCCAGATATCTCATTGTTCTACTCTGAGCGCAGATATTCTTTTAGATCTCACATATGTGAGTGAAAGATTGGCCTAGATGATTAATTTTATATAATAACATTGTTTCTGTGTAGGTTGATATCAGATGATTGTTATGAAGACTATATGACAGTAGATGTATACTACTGTGGTGGATGTGTTCCACTATTCGTGACTATACATTGTTGATCAAGTACTTGTGTGTTACTTGGTGTGGTAGTGTACCATTGGATTGTAGTTATGTACTACTATGGATAGACACAGCTGTGTTCTATTTTGTTTTGATTTCCTTGAAGACTATCAACAGTTTATTGGAAATAATTATCAGCCAGATGAATGATGAACAGAGATTTTCCAAACAGAAAATGGTTTAGAAAATTTACTCTTCTAGATTAGAAGAATGGCTCTCTTATCACTCTGTGGAGTGAGCATCATGTCTGATTACTCAGATAGAGTATGGTTTCGAGAGATGATGAAACTGATGATGATGATGGTTCTCATGATCCAGTCAGGATCTAGTCTATATAACTATGTTGATGCTACCGGGTGAATGGTATGTTTTGTGCTCAAGACCATTACCTGTAATACCTCCCTAGCTAGGAGGGAGTGTTGATATTATGGTAGTTGCGGGAGCTATTTACCTCCATGTGTAAACCTGATGAGGATAGAATACTCCGAGAAGCAAGAAGAAACCCTAATGAGTTGGCTAATAACCCTAGAAGACTTGTCAGCTCAAGAAGATAATTTATATTAGGTTATTAGCCTCCAAGAGAAGAAGTCGGCCAGAAATAATAATATATATTGAATAGACAAATACCCAGAATGAGAAGTCGGCCCAGGCAATTAGCCAGAATTAGTATAAATACAGGAGGCCAGTTCTCATTCTGGCAGGCAGTCTCAAAATTGCAGAGAAACAACTTGTGTGCAGTGCAGTGCCCAGTTTCTGCACAGGTTTGGAGGAGAGATGTCATTGCAGCTGCTGCAACTAGAAGTTACGCTTGGACTATCTCTTGGCTAGGGTTTGGACTATCTGATATGCTCTTGTTGGTGTGCTATCCTTGGGGAAAGGTGTACTACCCTTTGTTTGGCTATCTAGCCTAGGGTTTTCTTCCGAAGTGATTCTCTGTCAAGGTTAAGGTGATCGGAGGGTGGCTTCGACCTATGGTTGGGTGACAGTAGAGATATTGTCAATGGTAAAATGAGCACATCCATTATATTCTAACACCTCATTCACCTGACTTCCGATATAATGATCTAGGACTTCCTAATTCAATGGTTGTGATTTCTCCCAAATTTCAACAGGGAATGGTCAAGATTCTATGATCCTTTACAAAGGATCTTTGTCTTGCATGATGCTCTAGCTTCTGCGCGATCTCTGCAAAGCTATCACTCCTGAGCTTCAAGATCTCAATGACACATTCATTCTTAAGGACAATACCATAATACCATGTCCAATAGTTTTGACCCATACTAGTCTGGTGTTTCAACTAGAAGCTATGATACTAATCTGTAACATACCAAACCACCCACAGGCTGGGAACGCTACTTCAAGCTCGCTTCTAAACTAATTTCGAATTTTGATAAGTTTTAATTAATAAAAAGGAATGAAATAATCACATGCAAATATCAAGGTTCATGCCACAACATAAAAGAAATGAACCATATGCCATGCACAACAATAACCAACAAGCATGCATATTATCGATACAAATTTCATAAATAAATAACAACAGAAATAATTATACAGGTAAATGAAATCATGACAGAGAGAACTTATATTTAATGAAATGAATCACCAACTGGTTGTAGACCAAGGACGTTCGACCCAACTGTAAACATTGTTGTTCCAAGTCTCAAAAACAATGTCACCCCTGAGTCAGGGCTATGAATCTACAAGGACAATTCCAGAGTGTCACTCAACTTCCCAAACTAGTTAGCACTCAAGCTCTCACAAGCTTCTCAACACACACAAAAATCCAAAGTACACCATATCTCTTCTACCCAGCCTACAAAACCCAAGAGAACACACCCCCTTCTCTTCCATGTAGTCCCTCGGGTTGTCCACCTCCTTCCAGGGCTCCAATGCATCTGGTCAAGAATATCCAGGTTGGTACTCTCAGGATTCACAACCGTGGGAAAACATTAACACATGCCAATGCATCTCAGACATGCAGGCATTAATTCATGGCTGGAATACACCAAAAATTATTACTTCCAACCAAACCATGACTCCTCTCCACAATTTGTTTCTCTTTCCCAAGCGAAGATCAAAATGAATGAAGAATGAAGAGTGGGTGAAATAATGAATGGAGAGAGAACATAATGAACAATGTGAACAATGAACAATGGGCAATGAGTGAGTGAGTGATTGAATGAGTGAGTGAGTGATTAAATGAGTGAATGAGTGAACCCCAAAAAAGACGAAAGATGTGTTTATATAATTCTTGGAATTAGAGAACCACACAACCTTCCCCCAAGAAGCTCATGTAATTGATATTCTCCATTAAAACAAAAATAGGTAAATAAAATATAAAATAAATTCTTAGCCCCTCAAGTCCCCTCTCTTGTAGAATCATATCCCCCTATAACTCTTGTTCTGGTCTGTCTAGCAGCCAATGATGTATTTATTATTAATAATGATCAAAACATTACATTTCCTAGGAACACTGGCATTTTTTTATTGTTTGGTCACTTTGGCCTTTCATAATTTAACAAAATACATTATTTAATATGGGGCTCAAAACTGGGGTATTACACTTATGGAGATTAACGCAAGGTAACTCTTTGTGTGGAAGAGTTATTTAATCTAAATACTTCCTTGACATGTCTATCGAAGAGTGGTTTAGAAATATAGGAAAATCATCCAATGGGTCAATAGTCTAGAAGGATTTGGTATTGGCTTTCCCATTGGTGGTTGAATGGTCTATTTGGAAAATAGGTAATGGGAGGTCAATTTTCCTAGGAGAGGATCCTTGACTAGGGGTGAGAAAAGAATTTTGATGCTCTGATTCCTTGATTTAGTCTTTGAGGGATCAAAACATATTTAATTTGACATGTCTATCGAAGAGTGGCTTAGAAATCCAAGAAAAACATCCAATGGGTCAATAGTATAGAAGGATTTAGTATTGGATTTCCCATTGGTGGAAAAATGGAATGTTTGGAAAATATGTAACGGGAGGTTGATTTTCCTAGGAGAGGATCCTTGACTAGGGGCGGGAAATGCCTTTCGATGCTCTGATTCCTTGATTTAGTCTTTGAGGGATCAAAACATTTTTAAGTTGAGCGATGCAAAGGCTATTTCACCCCAGACTACAGGAAGGTTGGGTTGGAAATAAGCTGAAGCATTAGGTTTTTCCAAGGAAGAAGCCATTGAATGGAGAAACTATATCAGTCTTTTGATCACTAATTTAAACACCCTTGAGGACGAAGTCCCTAACAACCTGTGTTGGTCAAAGAATCCAAAGTCAGGGGAGTTCATAGCCAAACTGGTGTATATAGTTTGTCATGATTCCTTGTTTGTCGGTCCAAAAAAACGATGGTGGAGTCTAATTTGGAAGCTTAGCACTCTGTTGAAGTGAAAAATTACTCTCTTGCTAGCTCTAAACAATAAACTTCTTACTTGGGATAACAATGTTAAATGGGGTTGGTGTGGACCCATTCATTGCTCTTTGTGTAATTCTGATGAGGAAAATATTGCTCACTTATCCATTGATTGTCCATATGCAGCCCAAGTTTGGAAGACAGTCCAAGAAAAGAAAAATATGAGGGAAGTATGGAATAAAGTCAACATTGAATATTGTTTCAAAGAATGGGTTGCTCATAAAGAGGTTTGTCAATATCCAAGACTTTTGTGCTTAATGGTATACAATTTATGGTGGGAACACAATAATTGTATTTTTAAGGACACGTTCATCCCTCCAGAAGTAACAATCGATATCACTCTTGGTATGACAAAATAATTTAAATCTGAGTTAAAGACAAAGAATACCATAAATATGGTTATTCCTACAATTGATTACGAAATATTGTAGGGGTTTTTCAATGGGGAATGTCAGGGGAACCCACCCATCTATGGAGTTGGAGTCGTACTTTATCTGAAGCATGATCACTATAATCATATTTGATATGCGCCAGGAGGAGGCACCAATACTGGAGTGGATTTTATTACTTTATGAACTCTGCTGGAAGCAACGATTAAAAAATACATCAAAAAGATACATGTAATGGGTGACTCTAAGTTGCTTATTGATTGGGCACGTCAGAAATAATATGCACATGATATTATGTTGGCTTCATTGTTGAGATATATCAAATTGGCTTACTGTAATAGCCTATTTCCCCCAGTTTGTAAATATAACTATATTGGCCAAGAGACTATGGAAAACTCAAAGGTGTGAATGTTTGATTTGATGGAGCTTTGTATAAAAGGTCGATGAATGTAAATTTTGTTATTTTAATAGAAAATGGATATGTGTTGCATGACTGCTGGAAAGGGGATGTGCTAAGAGAGACCATGAATGATATGAAAGAGATGGTGGAGGGGACCAGGAATGGTTGTGTTAACCTCCACCGAACCAGTACTTTGTTGGATTTAATTTCTTAAGATCAGAACAACCCTTTGACCCAGAAATGAATTACAGCTAGGCTGGTAGGTGGGAAGAACTCATCAAGAGTTAATGAGGGTATGGGGAAGACCTCCTCAAGAGTTAACGAGGGGATGGGGCAGACCGCCCATTTGTAAGGCTTCTAGACCTGACCACAGACTGGGAATTCGGGCCACACACAATCTTGCTACAAAAGGAAAGAAAGGAAAGTGTGGTGGTTAGAGAGGAAATCTGTGAAGAGTGCAGTGAAAAAAGATGAATCTCTCAGATTCGAGGAAGAAATGTGAAAAGAGTGTGTTCTGATCACCGGAAATAGAGACTGAGTTGGGAGAAGGAGAGTAAACTTTGTCCCTAACTATTTATGTGCCAGAAGAAGAGATTCAATCTCAAAGCATCGTGGTCTAGCTCAGGGGTGGCTAGTGGTAAATCCGTTATGAGTGAATGAGCCTATGGTTGGGTGGAAATGGGCACCCCTTCCAATAGTCTCTTCATGTTATATGGTTCTGATAAGTGTTTCCATACTTTATGTGTTGAATTGGGAATTAATGGTTGCATGGAAGAATCCAAATAACTTATGAGAGGATATTTGTCCACTCTGAGCTTGGTTCGGAGCATGGAAATTGTGGCTGGAAATCTCTAGAAGAGAAGAATGGAATAGATATCCCAAATGAGGGTATGGATCTTCTTAAGAAGAACAAAAATTTTATGCCCCGCCATGGGTATGTTACAAATTGGTATCAGAGCATGGTTACAACACTTGGCCTTCTTGGGCTCATGGACGAGTCACAAAAAAAAATAAAAAAAATCATGTTTAAAGCAAGTCTTAAGGGTGACGCCCTACCTTACCTCTTTCCTAAAGAATCTGGTTAAACTATTACTAAAGAAAAGAATGAAAACTTTCTACTCTGTGTGTGTATTTAAGAAAAATGAACTATGTGTTTCTCATGAACTAACAGAATGTTAGCTAACAATAAGTGTTTTTTCAGCACACCAGCAGTCAGTGAATCACGGGAAATCACAAGCATAAAGGATGGTGATGGACCATGAAGTGGGGAAGGTTTCCCACAATAGAGACGAGGATTCTTATGTGAGGAGAGAGGTGGAGACCCCTCCGGATATAGCTGAAACTGGAAGGAGTCTTATGGACGAATTACAGAGTTCAGTGAATCATGGGAAATCACAAGCATAAAGGATGTTGATGGACCATGAAGTGGGGAAGGTCTCCCACAATAGAGACGAGGATTCTGATGTGAGGAGAGCGGTGGAGACCCCTCCGGATATAGCTGAAACTGGAAGGAGTCTTATGGCCGAATTACAGAGTTACAAGGCTGCCAACAAGAGATTGATAAAGGAGTAAGAGAAACAAACGTAAATCAATGCATTCTTGTTGCGGAGCTTATTCGATATATAGAGGCAACTTTAGCATGGACCTACAACCAACCATGTGGACCGACGACATACAAAGAGAAGTCAAAGTCCACCTGAAATACGAAAACATGGTCCCATAAGTGGCTGCATAGGGAGAAGTTCATCGAGAAAGGCCCAACTTGGAGGCAAGGGATACTCATTGGGAGAGTCCCCTGGAAAGGGAATGGGCAAATTTGAGGGATATTATAGTAAAAAAACTATCTCACATTCTCAGAAGAAAGGAAAGAAGCAAAATCACTCCAAAAGTCATGACCCTAAAGAGTTCAAGAAAGCCAAACCACCCTCTTTCAATGGAGATATTGAGAAAGGGGAAGAGGAAGAAGCTTGGTTTCTTGGTTTAAAGAAGTACTTCAGATTTCATGACTATTCTGAAAACTTGAAGGCTCAAATAACCATCTGCAACCTGAATGGAAAGGATTCCATTTGGTGGGAAGATCTTAAGAATGTGAAAGGAATCCATGAAAATGACTTATCATGGAAACAATTTGAGAATCACTTCAAGAAGAAGTATCTATCATAGAAATACTTAGATGGGAAGACTAAGGAGTTCTATGAACTCGGGCTGGGACAACTCATCATAGAGGAATATATCAATAAATTCCTTGAGTTGTTGAGGTATGTACCCTACATAAAAGATGAAAAGGTAAAATTCCAATGATTTATCAGTGGGTTACCTCAAACCTACCAGAACAATATTGAATTTGACGAGCCAAAGACCTTAGAAGACACTATCTGGAAGGCAAGGTATTTTTATGAACAGTTCGGGTGTCAGACAGAACCTCGCGAGGACTGGAAGAAGAAGAGTAGTTCATGGTTCAATAAGAAGGGGTTTAAATCCTCTACATTTAAGAACTATAGGAAGGATTCAAGGATGATCCTTCCTACCTGAAGTGTGTACCAGCAAAATTTCCCCTCCCATAGTGGAAATAAACCTTTTGGATCAGCCCCGAGAAATATTGATAACCCAAAGAGATAACCCTTGAAATGTTGGGGTTGCAGAGAAGAACATCTATTGAGGTATTGCCCACATAGAAAACAGAACAGTAGGATAATTTACAACATCCAAGAAGATACCACATTCAATGATGTGGCTAGGAGCATGCCACAGAGTTATGCATTTTTGGATAATAAACAAGCCGGCCACCAAGCTTTAGTGGTGGATATGGAAGGTATGATCGCCAACAATCTAGTTTCTATTTTAATTTACCTTGGTTCTAATTTGAGTTATGTGGATGCTCAGACTGTTGATATGTATAAACTACAACCAGTTAGACATATTAAGCCATGATTAGTACAACTAGCCACTGGAACCAAAAGAAAAGTAACAAAGGTCTTACCAGCTTGCCAATTCATCATGGATGGGTTACCCACCCAAGCGACCCTTAACATACTTCCCCTAGGATCTTATGACTTGTTGATTGGTATGGATTGGTTGGTTGGTTATAAAACTAAGTTGGAATGTGACCATAAAACTCTAGAATGTGTAAATTAATAAGGGGAAAAGATGACCCTCCAAGGGATTCATAAACCTGTCTCAGTGAGACAAATATCATCCCTTCAAATGAAAAAGTATTACAGAAAGGGATGTCCTCTATATGAAATACAGGTGTTGGAACCCGTTGAAGATGAAAAATTGAACCTAGAGGACCACCCCATATTAAGAGAGTATAGAGACTTGTTTCCATAAGAGATATCGTGTCTACCTCCGAGAAGAGACATTGAATTCTCGATAGAACTTGCAGCAGGAGCAGTTCCAGTGTCTAGAACACCCTATAGGATAAGTACACCCGAGCTAGTTGAGCTCAAGATACAGCTAAAGGAAATGATGGAAAAAGGCTACATCCGGCCCAGTGTGTCTCTGGGGAGCACCAACCTTTTTTTTGAAAAAGAAATATGGAATGCTCTGACTGTGCATAGATTATAGACAACTCAATAAGACAACCATAAATAACAAGTACCCCTTACCAAGAATCGATGAATTGTTCGACCAATTAGGGGGTGCTTCCATTTTCTCAAATATTGACTCGAGGTTTGAATACCATCAAGTCCAAATAAAGGATGAAGACATCCACAAAACGTCCTTCAGGACAAGGTATGGTCACTATGAATTTGTGGCGGTGCCATTTGGACTAATCAATGCCCCCACCATTTTTGTGTGCTTGATGAACAATGTACTCAACAAATTCCTAGACAAATTTGTATTGGTTTTCATTGATGATATCTTAATCTACTCCAAGAAAAAAGAAGAGCATGAAGAACATATTAGATTTGTACTTCAAGTACTAAGAGAGCATCAGCTCTATGCTAAGCTTAGCAAGTGTGACTTTTTCCAGAAGCAAGTGCATTACTTGGGCCATGTCATTTCTAAAGAAGAAGTGGCAATAGACCCTGACAAGATCATATATATTATGGAATGGCCTACCCCAAAGGATGTATCTTATATTAGATCCTTTATGGGCTTAGCAGCATATTATAGAAGGTTCATAAAAGGATTTTCCAATATTGGTTGTCCAATCACTGCCCTCCAGAAAAAGGGGGTTAAATTCACTTTGACATCATAATGTGAAGAAATATTTCAGGAACTGAAATACCTTCTGACCCATGCACCCATGTTGAAGATTGCATACCTGATAATGACTTCCTCATGTGTATAGATGCCTACAAGGAAGGACTTGGAGGATTCCTTATGCAAGAGGGATGTGTAATTTTCTACGCATCCAGTAAATTGAATGAGCATGAAATCAATTATGTGACCCATGATCTAGAGTTGGTTTCCATAGTGCATGCTTTAAAAATGTGGAGGAATTACCTCCTGGGTAGGAGATTTGTACTTATGACAGACCATTGTGGGTTGAGGCAGCTGTTTGATCAACCAAAATTCAATGCGAGACAATCTAGGTGGATGGCTCTCCTTAGTGAGTTTGATTTGGAAATCAAACACATCAAAGGGAAGGAAAATAGGGTGGTTGATGCCCTTAGCAGAAGTGTGAAAATGATTCACCTAGAAACAGTAAGCACCTGTGAAAGGGATTCCCGGGAAAGAATCAGGAATGCACAAGAAACAAATGCATTCTTCAAGACCGTGACCTCATACCTAAGGCAATAGCCTACTGGGATAAAGTATGAAGGCTATCAGATGCTCAATGAAGGCCTGCTTACCTACATAAATAGATTGTATATTCCAATCTATGACGACTTGAAGAGGTTCATAATGGATGAACTAGACAAGAGACCATATGTTGGTCACCCATGATATTAGAAAATGATCACGGCCACTATAAAACAATTCTATTGGCCTGGAATGAAAAGGGACATAACTGACTATCTAGCTAAGTGCCTAGAATGCAAGCAAGTTAAGGTATAACACCAACACCCAACAGGGTTGTTACAACCTCTACCAATTCTAGAATGGAAATGGGAAACCATTTCCATGGATTTCATCAACGGATTACCAAGATCGACTAAGCAGAATGATGTCATCATGGTACTGGTGGAAAAATTGAGCAAGTCTGCTCACTTCGTTCCTGTCAAGTCAACTTGCAAGGCAATAGATATTGCCAACATATTCATGAAGGAGATATCCAGACTGCATGGCATGCCTAAAAATATTGTATCTGACAGAGACACAAAATTCACTTCAAGCTTTTGGAAATCCTTGATGGTTGGTCTTGAAACTAAATTGTTGTTTAGCACAACCTATCACCCCCAAACTGATGGACAGACAGAAAGAGTAAACCAAATATTAGAAGACATGTTAAGGATGCATGTAATGCATCAACCTAGGAAGTGTTAGGACTACCTGCTATTGGTAGAATTTTCCTACAACAACGGTTATGAAGAGTCACTAAAGATGAGCCCTTTTGAAGCCCTCTATGGTAGGCAATGCAAAATTCCCATCAGTTGGAGTAATCTAGTGGATAGAATTTCAATCAGACCTAACATGCTGAAAGAAATGGAGCAACAAGTGATCCAGATAAAACAAAATCTGAAAATTTCTCAAGATAGATAGAAGAGCTACGTTGATCGAAAGAGAACCCCTAGAGAGTTCAAGACAAGAGACCATGTCTATCTCAGAGTTAGACCTAGGAAGAGTTCCTTGAGAATGGGAGCTTGTGACAAGTTGGAACCTCAGTATTGTGGACCCTTTGAAGTATTAGATAGAGTGGGACCTGTATCCTATAGGCTAGCACTCCCTCCCAAGTAAAGGCACATCATGTTTTCCAGGTTTCATTATTGAAGAAATATGTACATGATTATAATCATATAATTGACTGGTCTGTGATCCAGGTGGAGCCGGAGGGAGAATTTCTTCTAGAACCTCAATGCATACTAGACAGGAAGGAAACCTCACTCAGAAACCAAACCATTGCATAGGTTAAGGTGCAGTGGAAACACTTTGGCCCAGATGAGGCTACGTGGGAAATGGAGGATTCCAATTTTGTTTACTTCTGTATATACATATCATGTTGATAGATAGAACATCGAGGACGGTGTTCCTTTAAGGGGGAGTTAATTCTAACACCCTGTTTCCACCAGCTTGTAAATATAACTATATTGGCCAAGAGACTATGGAAAACTCAAAGGTGTGAATGTTTGATTTGATGGACCTTTGTATAAAAGGCCGATGAATGTAAATTATTTTACTTTAATAGAAAATGGATATGTGTTGCTTGATTGTTGGAAATGGTATGTGCTAAGAGAGACCACGAATTATATGAAAGAGATGGTGGAGGGGACCAGGAATGGTTGCGTTAACCTCCAACAAACCAATACTTTGCTAGATTTAATTTCTCCAGATCAGAACAACCCTCTGACCCAGGAATGGATTACAGTCAGGATGGTAGGTGGAAAGACCTCCTCAAGAGTTAATGAGGGGATGGGGAAAACCACCCATATGTAAGGCTTCCAAACCTAACCATAGACTCGAAATTTGGGCCACACGCAATCTTACTGGAAAAGGAAAAAATGAAAGCGTGGGGATCAGAGAGGAAATTTGCAAAGAGTGCAGAGACGAGAGACGAAACTCTCAGATTCAAGGAAGAAATCTGAAAAGAGTGTATTTTGATCGCGAGAAATAGAGACTGATTCGGGAGAAGGAGAGTAACCTTCATCCCTATCTATTTCTGTGCTGGAAGAAGAGATTCAAACTCAAAGAATCGTGGTCTAGCTCGAGGGTGGCTAGTGGGAAATCTGTTAGGAGTGACTAAGCCTATGTTGGGTGGAAACAACCATCCCTTCCAGAAATCGCTTCATGTTATTTGGTTTTGATAAGTGTTTCCATACTTTATGCGTTGAATTGGAAATTAATGGTCGCATGCATGTATTTACTTATTTGTAAATGGTTTTTGCATTGAAAAGGTTAAATTATGTATATACGTTGGCTTCCTTGAGAACTTATGATTATGTTTTTCCCGTATGCTCCAGTTTAACTCTTGAAGGTGTTTTCCCCAGGGAGCTACCTCACAACTCTGGAATTGGAGCAAGCCTCTTAGCATTAATACCATCTCGGTAACCTCATGATTGTACACTGCCCTGTTTCAAAATTTAAGGTTCTGCCAATTAGGAAGGCATTTCCTTCAAACCAGTAGCCTGAGAGACCTTGAACTCACGCCCACGACCTTAACTAAAACCCAACTAAGAGTAGATCTCATAGCCCAAGATTCATATGAAGGTCCATGTAACCTGGGTCTAGGAACCCTGCACTAAGCTTGAAAGGATCTAGTTTAAAATGGTTTCATAGTTTCGAGAGTTCAACGCCTAGAATGTCAAACTTCACGATAGTCAAAGTTACCCGAACTCCCTGAGTAACAAGAGCCATAGATGAATTAATAACCTAACTGAGGAGATGAATGTGAATTTTTCATCGGGAGGAAAACCTATCTCAGTCATCATATCGACTCAAAGACCCACAGGAGTTAACGAATCAAACACCAACCGCTCGATTAGATCGATGGTTGGGAATCATTGTGGAGCCTGAAGGTGAAATTAGCGGACATGCTAGTTCACGACCCACAATCAACCAACGTCATTGATCTCATTGGGGATGGAATATCAACGACCATGATTAGACAGAGTCAGGTGAGAAATTCCTAGATTGCGGAGATTGGACCCCGCAATCGTTGTGAACCCTTGATATGTGAATGGAGATCGATGGTGGGGAATCATTATGGAGCGTAAAGGTGAAATTAGCAGACGTGATAGTTCACAACTCACAATTTGCCAATGTCATTGATCTTGTCAGGGTGAAATATCAACGATCACGATTAGACTGATTTAGGTGAGTACTTTTCTGATTTCGTAGATCGAGCTCTTTGATAAAGAGCGAGTAGGTTGGGTCCCTACAAAAACTGTGAATCGTCGATCGGAGAACAAATTGGTATTGTCCGTATCATGACTGTGAAAACCTGAGGGAGGTTGCAAGACGATCAGACCAAAGAGGCGAGGGCATGTGTCTCCCCTGACCCAGCTACGTGTCAGCCCCTGGCACACGCATTGCTCGCCCATGTGGTTGGTGAAATTACTGGGATTCTGGGACTTCGGGACTCTGTAGGATTCGAGGTGCTTCGAAAATCCCCGAAGTACCAGAGTAGATCCTAGCCATTAGTAGAGGAAGGCATGTGGGAGTAGATCGTTGACTCTGGAGAAGAACATTCCGGAGGAACGCGAGGAGTGAAGTTTCAAACTGTCAAAGTCCATCGAAACCATCCGTTGGGAGGAGGATGCATGGTGCTCGATCTATAACTTCGGGTATAGAGTACTTCGAAGCAAAAAGGCACTGGAATGTTTGAAAATACCGAACGTCGAAGTCCTGAAGTGGATCACAGTTGTTGATCGTGAAGGGATGCGTGGCGCTTGATTTGCAACTTCGAGTATAGAGTACTTCGGAGGAAAAAGGCATTCGAATGTTTGAAACTCCCGAACGTCGAAATCCTAAAGTGGATCACAGTCGTCGATCACAAAGGGACACGTGGTGCTCGATATGCAACTTCGGGTACAAAGTACTTATTAGGAAAAAGGTGTTGGAATGTTTGAAACTCCCGAACACTAAAGTCCCGAAGTGGATCACAGTTGTCGATCGCGAAGGGACGCGCGACGCTCTATATGCAACTCCGAGTATGGAGTACTTTGGAGGAAAAAAGGAGTTGGAAATTTTTAAACTCCCGAACATCGAAGTACCGAAGTGGATCACAGTCGTCGATCGCGAAGGGACACATGGCGCTCGATATGTAAATCATGGTACGTAGAACTTTTGAGGGAAAAGGCATTGGAATGTTTGAAACTCTCGAATGTCGAAGTCCTGAAGTGGATCATAGTCGTTGATCACGAAGGGACACGTGGCACTCGATCTATAACTCTGGGTACAGAGTACTTCGTGGAGAAAAGGATTTGGAGTGTTCAAAACTCCTGAACGTCAAAGTCTCGAAGTGAATCAGTTTCATCGAAATCCCTAAGCACACGCAACATCGGTTTGTGAACTTCGAAGATTTTTCACTCAGGAGGATTCACGCGGTGGTTGTCTTAGCGTTTTTTGTCTTGGTGTCTGATCATAGCCCGCGTTCATATGAAAGTATAGAGGGATGGAAGAACCCAAATAACTTGGGAGAGGATATATGCCCGCTCTGAGCCCGGTTCAGAGCATGGAAACCGTGGCTGGAAAGCTCTAGAAGAGCATAATGGAATAGAGACCCCGAATGAGGGTATGGATCTTCTTAAGGAGAACAAAATTTTTACGCCCCACCATGGGTATGTTACACTTACCAATCCTTTGAATGGTTTTCTTTTAGCCACATCCTTCAAGAACTTAACGAAAAATTTAATGAACTCTCAAAATATGCCTTATCCCTTCCAGATGAAGAATTTGGATACTATGAATATATTGAAGGGGAGGAAGTGCAAGCCATGGAATTTAGATTATAAATAATGATTAAAGTGTAAATATTGTAAGTAGGACAATTATAATGGACCTGATGTAGAACCAATTTTTTTGTATTTTTGTATAGAAGAAGAAGGTTGTATATAGATCTTAGAATAGACGACAATACTTTTAGGAAAGGGATGATATGGACTGGTACATGTAAATTCATATCTTTTGAATATAATTTTTTTTTTCTATGGGATATATATAATTGAATATTTTTTTAATAAATTTGAATAAATAAAAAAATTGTTTTAAATATCAATTAAAAAATAAATAAAATTATACAAAGTTGTTCAATACTTAGATATTTATT
>ML780405.1:583454-602270 GCA_009831015.1 Picea engelmannii
ATTGGGGTTTTTCGATAGAGCTATCCAAGGTCACCCTCTTCTCTATGGATTTGGGGTTATTCTCTTCCTAAATCAAAATCATTATATTCACATCCGATATGCTCCAAGTAGAATCTCCAACAACATAGCAAAATTTATCTCTCTCAAAACTTTGATGACTATTTCTCAAGAAAAAGGGGTAAAGAAATTGTAGATATTGGGAGACTAAAAAATGGTGAAAGAATGGGATCTTAAGAAGGAGAAGGTGGAGAATGTAGGCTTAGGGTCTCTTCTTCAAGATATAGAGTTCCAAATGAGGTCCTTTGAATGACACTATTTCCAACACATCTATAGGGAATTGAACTCTAAAGCTAACAATCTTTTCAAGGAAGATTTGTTTCTCCCGAAAGGGGATTTTGGGTATTATGAATATGTTGATGGAGAGGAGATAGAGGAAATGGAGTTTCAGGTGTAATGTGTTTATGTAATTTTAACAACTGAGGCTTTATCGTTGTATTTTGTTGTTTTGTAAAATAAGCATAGACAATTGTCAGTATAATAAAGGCCAGTATGGTAGTATTATGTTGGACAACTTTCATAATGCTTTGTAGAGTCAAAACTAGCCTTTGTTGAGATGATAACACACACACACACACATTTTTTTTTCCTCAGGAAAAATACGTAAATTTTATTTCCAGAAGAAACAAAATTTACATTATGTATAATCCATGATTAACATGCATTTAGTCAACCAAAAACTCTCGTACCGGGGAGTTCAGACTCCATCAGTAAATACATTTACATAAATATCCCTGATATCAGATTCGCCACATAAATACATACAAAATAAATGACTAAATGGGATGCCACTAGCACAAACACAAGTTCTGACCCCCATTAAAAGAGAACCCAGTTACCAAAAGGTTTCTGAAACCAAAAATAAATAAACATGTTCTGGATGCCAACTTCTAGAACTATGGATATGTACCTCAAACAATTTTACAAAAGAGTTCTAGGGTTATGAAATTTAATTGAAATAATCTTCAATCTTAACAATAAATTTGATCAAAACACTGATTCACATCCTAGGTGTGTCCTGCTAGAGAAAATTTGTAGATGTTGTAAGTTGATTTGAATGGCCTCGACCTGAACTAGCCACGAGACTCAAAGGAGATGATGGGGTCCTATCCTGAGAAATCATGTCTCTCTTGGGTTTAAGATGCCTACATAGAAATCCCTTTACATGGGTGGAGTTTAGTCCCAGCTCAGGGGTGACCCACTACTGAGAGCTTTGAGTAGCGTGGTCTAAGGATGAGAGGTTCATGGAAGGTTTGCACACATTTGGTGGTCTTCTATAAAAATATAAATATCAATTATGTGTTCAATTGCATGTTGTGTATTTGTACATGTCTTTATATTTATAAGTATTTCCTATGTATGTTGCATGTATAGGATTACTGTTATTTCCACATGAATTTGTATATTAGCAGAATGTATTTGTTTGTATTAAACTGAATAAATATATACAATACAAATGAATAATTGTTATGTGGCATAGCCCAGTGGCCTAAGGCCAGGGATGCTACATTTTGGTATCAAAACTTAGTAAGAGTGTATTATGGAGTATCATGGCCTGACCTGGGTGGCTGGGGATGTTAAAAATTGGTATCAAAGTTTTAGTATTCAACACTGAGACTGGATGGGCCATGTAAGTGGAAATTGAAGAAACAGTTCAGAGAGAATTGTTGTTGAATTAGGGAAAATTCGAGTTTCAGAACGTCCATTAGTGCCAAGAGGGCATTGAGAGCACACCCTAACTGTGTTTTAAAACTCAAAAGGTGTAGCAGTTCAGAAAACCACAATGGCCATAGGATATGTACGTGAAGGGACCAAATCCTTCACAGTCGTCATATCTGGGAAAGGAGCTCGGCGGTTAACCCCTCAAGTCCTTCAAACTTTGTTGCTTCGACAATTTTTTAAGTCTTTGACAGAAAGGAGGAAAAATATTTGAAGCCCCGGAGTAAATCTACACTGTAGATCGTTTGGGTGAAGGCGAGTCGTTGGATCCCCAAGTGGTTCAGTAGTTCAACACTCGGGGGAAATTTGGTTGTGGTTGCGTGGAGTGGAGAGTTCCCCGAAGTCCCGAAATTCGGAACCAATCCTGACCATTCATATTTGGGGACACGTGTCCGAATATAAGCAAGTGTTCATAATTTCGATGTTTGACAGATTGGGGATGGGGTGGTGTTTGACAGTGAAATACTCTGAAGATCGAAGTTTTGAAGTCTTGAAGCTCCAAAGTATCGAAGCTCCAAAGAACACTTGTTTGGGATTTATATAGTATTTTGGTGTGAAATATTCCAAAGCCTGAAGTGTCGAAGTCCCAGAATGCTGGAGTGACGTGGCATGCTGACGCCACCTAGGGTGACAAGGGCTTATTTGAGAGATAGGAAGTTTGAAATTCGGGAGATGTGTTGTTTTATGATGATAATTCCTCTGAAGTCCTGAAGCTTCGAAGCGCCTAAGTAGTAAAGGTCCAGAGAGAGAGGGTTCGGGAGTTTTGAAGTGTTTTGTTGTGAAAACCACTGAAGTCGGGAGTTACGAAGTCCCGAAGCGTCGGATGAGACATGGAATGATGACATCACCTAGGGTGATGTTCAACCACTTTACACCTGCCACGTTTCAACTTAATTCATGCTTTTTATAAAATTTGTGTACCAATTGTGACTTGACATGTGTTGCTCGTTGGTGGGGCCACATATCACCACCATATTGTTTACAATTGTACTAAGTGGACCCCGGGAAGTTTGGAAGTTCGACATTCAGGAGAAATTCTATAGGTTGTTGTAAGAACCTCTGAAGACCAAAGTTTTAGAGCCCTAAAGTCCTGAAGCTCTGGATAAGTGAACATCAACTAAGTGCTTGGTCATAGCCCTTGGTCATATACGAATTCAGTCGAAATAAAAGGGGGCTAGTTCCTGAATTGATGTTTTCAATGACAAAAGGGGGCTAGAAGAAGGAATATTTGTGGTTCTGAGATGTACAGACTTGCACCTAAAGATGTAGATAAGACCTGTGTACTTTATGAGAGGATCCAACAAGGGTCCAAGAGCTAATTCGACTCTGAAGAAGAAGAAGAAGTGTACAAAGATTACTTCCCAAGAAGGACAATTTTCAAATATTCATAACTTTCTGCTCAAAACTCATAATTGAGCATGGAAGTAGGCGTTGGAAAGATCTGGAAAATTAAAATATAACTATTCACCTAGAAAATTAAGATGAACAGTCAATTTCTTAGAAAATTAGAATAAATAATTCCAATGTATTATTGAAACATAATGGTTCATAATTTCATGAAATTCTTGAATCCATTAGCCTAATAGATTCTGTTGGCTGCACATTTTGCAGAGAGATGGAAGATACACAGGTGGATTACATCCAGGAAGGTGAGATTGGAGGGATGGATGTCCATTTGGGTAATGAGGATGCAAACTCAATTGGACATGGAGAAGGAAAGGAAGAAAGATTGAACTTGGCGAAGATAATTAAAAATTTGCAAAAGGATGTCCAAGGTCACAAGGCTAATAATGAAAGGCTTATGAAAGCCAAGGAGCAGTAGAAGGACTTGAACAGGAAGTTAGTGCAGAACTTGAACACAATATAAATCAAAAAAATGGATAAAGAGAGTTGATCAAGCAAATCAAGAAGTCGCAGGTCTCTTGACAAGAAAGGAAGGTCAAGGAGTGTTAGCAGGCATCGCCACCACTCCCCAAGACATTAAAATAGGAGATCACCCAACAAATAAATTCCATACCCTGTCAGGAAGCACTAGAAGAGCTCTGGGGTGGATGAGCTATGAGGATAAATGAACAAAATAAAACATCCTACATTTTATGGTGAGCACAAGAAGGATCCATGTGGTGGGATCAGCTTGTGCAGGTGCAACACATTAACGAGAAAAATGTGACTTGGAAGGAATTCAAGAAGTACTTTGAAAATAAATACTTGACTAAGAGATACTATGACAAGAAAATGAAAGAGTTCTTTGAACTCAAACTTGGGAGTATGACCATTGATGAATATGAAAGAAGGTTTTTGGAACTGTTAAAGTATGTTTCTTTCATCGAGGATGAGACTGTTAAGATTCAAAGGTATTTGAGTGGGATGCCACCATTTATTAGTGAAAACATACAATATTATGATCCCAAAATATTGGAGGAGACCATAAGGTGAGATAAATTCCTATATGATCAGCAAAAATCAAGGCCAACTTTCCAAAAATCTTGGGAAGATAGGAAGAAATTCAAGACAAATCAGAGGAAGAAGGGGACTAAGCCACCATTCTTCAAAAATAGTTCTCAGGGACAACCATATTTTTGAGAACCCATAACGATGGAGACAAGGGGGGAATGGCCAATGCAACCACCTATTCAATGTTGGGGTTATAAAGGAGATCATATTTTTAGAGATTGTCCCCACAGGGGTGAAAAGGTGAGGACTATTCACAATGTACAACAAGATGAAACAATGGAGGACATGGGAAAAAATGTACCAAGGATCTATACAGCCCTAGACAAAAAGCAAGCAGAGTTTCAATCACATTTGATTGAAGTAGAAGGTATGATAAACAACCAAGCCTTTTCTATTTTAATTGATTCAGGAGATATTCTTAGTTATATAGATCCTAAGATGGTGGAAATATTTCATTTTCCAAGAAGCAAGCATGGAAAATATTGGTTGGTGCAACTGGCTACCGGAGCCAAAAGAAAATTTAATGAGATGATTAAGTCATGTCCAATGGACATGAATGGACTGAACACTAGGGAAGATTTGAATATCTTTCCTTTAGGATCCTATGGTTGTCTAATTGGGATGGATTGGTTGGACCAACACCATGCTATCCTAGACTGTCATAACAAGGTGTTTACTTGCTGGGATGGGGAAGGGAACCTAAGAACAATACAAAGAGTTTCCAGAGAAATAACTATCAGAAAAATATCCACAATGTAGCTGAAGAAAAGTTACAGGAAAGGATGTCAATTATTTGTAGCTCATATGGAAGAGACATCTAGATATAAGGTGTCAAATATAGAATATTATGTAGTTCTAAAAGAGTTTGAGGATGTGTTTAAATAAATACCAGAATTACCCCCTAAAAGAGACATTGATTTCTCCATAAATCTGATGCCTGGAGCAGCTCCAGTATCCAAGAATCCCTACAGGATGACTACGCCTGAACTGAAGGATTTGCAAATGCAGCTTGAAGAGCTTCTAAAGAAGGGATATATACGCCCAAGTGTGTCACCTTGGGGTGCCATAGTTTTATTTGTGAAGAAGAAGGATGGAAATTTGAGACTCTACATGGACTTCAGACAGTTGAGCAAGGTAACTGTGAAGAATAAGTATCCTTTGCCAAGGATTGATGACCTCTTTGATTAGCTGAAGAATGAAAAAATATTATTCAAGGTTGATATCCGGTCAGTTTATCATCAAGAAAGAATTAAAGAAGAAGACATTAACAAGAATTATTTTCGAACAAGGTATGGCCATTATGAATTCACAATGGTGCCATTTGGGTTATCAAATGTACCAACTATTTTTATGTGTTTAATGAATGGATTTTTCAGAGAATACCTAGATAAGTTTGTCATTGTCTTTTTGGATGAAATTATTATATATTCCAAGTCAGAGGAATATCAGGAAAAACACTTGAGGTTGGTACTACATGTATTAAGGGAGCACCAGTTGTATTCCAAATTGAGAAAATGATCATTTTATCAGAAGAAAATCCATTATCTGGGACATATCATCTCAAAAGAAGGGATAGCAGTGGATCCGGAAAGGATTGAGGCCATTATTGGATGGTCAACACCTAAGAATGTGACAAAGGTCAGATCATTCATGGGCCTTGCAGGCTACTACAAAACAATTATTGAAATATTATCAAGGATTGCACACCTGATAAATTCCTTGTGAAAGAAGGGAGTAAATTTTTTGTGGACAATAGAATGTGAAAAGAGCTTCTAGCACTTGAATAAATTATTAACCAGTGCTCCAATACTAAGGATTGAAGATCCAAATGAAGACTGTATTGTATGAAATGATGCATGTAAAAAGGGACTTGGTGGAGTCCTCAGCCAAAATGGGTATGTGGTATGTTATGCATCAAGGAAGTTGAAGGAGCATGATAGGCACTATGCTACTCATGATTTGGAGTTGGAAGCCATAGTGCATGCCTTGAATATGTGGAGGCACTACCTCATCAAAAAAAGGTTCGAGTTGATGACAGACCATAATGGTATGAAATATTTATTTGAACAACCAACTCTAAATTCTAGACAAAGCAGATGGCTAGAATTTCTCAGTGAATATGACTTTGATATAAAGCATATCAAAGGAAAAGAGAACAAGATGGTTGATGCAATTAGAAGGAGAGTGCATGAGTTGCATGCTACAACCATTATCATGTACCAAACATATTTTAAGGACAAAATATTGGAGGCTGCAAAATCAGATATGCAGTACATGGAAATAATAAAAAAATTACAGCAAGGTAATTTGCAGCAGAAGGACGAAGATTACAAGTTGGGAGAAGATGGAGTTCTCACGTACAAAAACAAAACCTATGTACCAAATTTTCAAGAATTGAAAAATATCATATTAAGAGAAATGCATAATGTACCTTATGTTGGACACCCAGGGTATCAAAAAACTATTGCAGGTATCAAGAGCTAATATTATTGGCCAGGCATGAAGAAAGAAGTTGCAGAGTTCATTTCCAAATGTTTGGAGTGTCAAAAGGTCAAGGATGAGAATAGGAACCCAAATAGTTTGCTACAACCATTACCCATTCCTGAGTGGAAATGGGAAGTAGTAAAAATGGATTTCATTACCAAGTTGCCCAGAACAAACAAGCAACATGATTCTATCATGGTAGTGATGAACAAGCTTACTAAAGCTGCACATTTTATTCCAGTTAATCTCACTCACAAGGAAACCAATGCTAGTGATATTTATATGAGGGAAATTGCTCAATTACATGGTATTCCCAAGACAATTGTGTCTGACAAAGATCCAAAATTTACATCAAAATTTTGGAAAGGATTATTTAATGGTTTTGGAACAAATTTGAATTTTAGCACATCTTATCATCCAGAATCTGATGGACAAACAGAGAGGGTAAATCAAGTGATTGAGGATATGTTGAGGATGTATGTGATGGAAAAACCATCAAAATGGGAATACTACCTACATTTGGTATAGTTTTCTTATGACAATGGGTACCGATCATATCTAAATATGAGCCCATTTGAGGTAATTTATGGCAGAAAGTGAAACACACTAGTAAGTTGGGACAACCCAGTAGACAAAGTAGTGGTTGGGCTAGAATTGCTCAAGGAAATGGAAGAGAAGATGTTAAAAATTAAACAGAATTTAAAGGCTGCTCAAGATAGGAATAAAATATATGATGAAAAAGGCACAACTCGTAGGGAGTTTAAAGTGGGTGATCATGTATTTTGAAAGTGAAGGCCAAAATAAGTTCCCTGAAGTTAGGAAATTGTTCAAAGTTGGCAACTCATTTTTGTGGGTCGTTTGAAATCCTAGAGAGGATTGGGCTTATGGTGTATATGCTTGAATTGCATGCATCCATGTCTATTCATAATGTATTCCATGTACCATTGCTAAAAAATTATATACCTAACGCTAATCATGTTATTGATTGGACTGTGATTCAAGTGGAGCAAGAAAGCGCTTTGCAGGCGCATCCGGTGTGCATTTTGGACCAGGAGATAAAAAAGCTCCAAAATTGATCCATAGATCTAGTAAAGGTCCAATGGACCTGGTACGGTCCTGAGGATGCAACTTGTGAGTACGAGGATTCTATGTGAGCATAATACCCACAACGTTTTGTGGATTTTTGAACTTTTGGTTTTATACGTGTGTATATAATGCACTAAGGACAATGCATAAAATAAGGGGAGAGGGATGTAACACCCTAAGACCCATCCTTTTTGTAAATGTGAATATGTTTTGTAGGCTGGTAAGCGAGTTCATTATAAGCCAGAAGGAATATGTGATGATTAGGCCGAAGAGCCTAGATGCTAAAGGCCAGTGGCCTATTTTGTATATGTAAACACTCATATCATTAATATAATACATCGTTGAGTGTATATCGACCAAGATAAAAGATTTTTGGGGACTAAACTCTACTAGGAAGGGAAAGGGAGGGCCAGGAGCCTAGAAAGGGGGCTAAGCTGGAGGGCTTATTGCCAAAGGAATAATATAATATTATTCCTAAAGACTATGGCGAGGATAATTATTTTATCCTAAGTTCTTATGGGAAAGAGGATGAATCCCAAGTGGAGAGAAATGAGCTCCTTGAGAGCTATGTGTCATCAAGGGCGAATGCAAATAAGTGTGGGAAATTAGTCCATTTCGAGGGGGTGGAGCCATTCACTCACTCAGTCATTCACACACCCTTGGATCCTGAACGCACACTGGAGTTATACCCTGTACTTTCCTATTATTGGCAGTAAACCATATCCCTCCTCTTATGAAAAACACACATGTTCTTTACCTGAACCCGTGTTGAACCATACTCGAGCTCATACTGTTCCTCACCCGAACTTTGTTGCTGCCATCACCTGCTCCATACTTGTTTTCTATTGTTATCTTCACCTAAACCACTACATGTACCTGGTTGAATTAATAGATGGATTGAAGAAGCAAGTTGTCAGGCCTATGGGTTTGAAGAGGTGGGTTTTTAGGTCTGTGGATTGAAGAGGCAGGTTCTCGGGCCCATGCGAAACTCTCTCTAGGTGAGAGGATTGTTGGGGGAAGTTTTTTCCTAAGGGAGCCCAAATGTAGATACAGTGCTTTGAGACTTCTTGTTTGGTCTGTTGTTGAATCCTAGGAAGGGAAGTGGGGCATCCGAAGAACTGTTGAGCAGAGTAGGGGAACACTTCCTTGGGTGGGACATGCATGTGGGGAATGAGAGGTTGTTAGATTTAACCATTTGTTGGTATTTGTATTTTCTACTTAGGATTCTTTATGGGTTATTATGATCCTACTTTACTATCATAGATTGACCTTGGTTCAGATTTAATAAGCTCCCAACAAAATCCCTTTAAACCTATCGACCCCTCTGAAAGACCAGAAGGAAACACAACACACAGAGTGTACTGCACAGTCTCACCCGAGATATCTCTATGGGTGGTTGCAATACTCAGGTGTTTGCAACCTAGGAATGAGTGGAGATCTGCGATTGTATCTTGTAATATTTATTTATTCAGTATAACATCTTATTAGAAAAGTATTTCTATTCATGCATGTGAAATACCAGATCTAATTAGTTAATTCATTCATCTAACATTCACCATTTAACATCAATAAATATGCATACATTCATTCACATAACACAGGTGTTACCATGGTTCACCCCCTCTTGGGATATGTCCATAAATATCTGGCTCTCAAGATATTTATTATGGTTCACTAATATGTCACGCCGCGCATGTTTACAATATTAGATGTTACTCTCTCAACAGGATCCTCGATCCTATGAGGCTGACTAGATCGCACTAGGCTCCTCGGCCTACGATCTAACCCTCGGGATCCAGTCTCTCGCTACTTTCCTAGCTCACCAAATTCTGACTCATATAGTTCTTACAATTCTTTCTTCCTTAGTCGGCTCCCCTCACTCTCCCTCTTCCTCTAAGTACTACTTATTTATATTCTTGGCTCATCAGCCATTACAATACAATACAAAAACCCTAACCCTAGCGTTGTTGGGTCTTCCTTGCATGCGCCTCGCCTACTTCCCTTGCACGTGCTTCTTTTCCTTCTAGCTATCCTTTCCTCCTTACATGTTTCTCTTCCAAAAATAGTCTTTTCTCTTGACTAGGCCTGCATCCAACATGCCCCCAACATTGACATGTGGCTCGTCCCAAGCCACCTAAAATTTATGTGCTTCTTCAACAGCTCCTGTGAGAGTCTGGAACTTCTCTGTGAGTTCCTTTGCTTGTGTTTGAGCCTGTGTGGTATTTTCTCTGAGTGCATCCAATACTTGTGTTGAAATCTCCTTGTTGATCATCTCTGCGCACTCTGCCTGAGTTTTTTCCATGTTATTCTTTGCCTCTTATGCTTGTGCAATGACCTTCGTTGCTAGCTCTTGGAGAGGTTCCATTTTATCTTGTCACTCCTTCTTCTGTGTATGCATGGCTATGAGTTCTTATTGCAACTTATTCATATCATGTAGTCCTTTGAGGTGCTCAGTGATATGCATTGTCTTCTGCCTCTGCTTGAGGTCCTGGATAGATGCACTTATATTTTCCTCTTCCTGGTCCCACTACTAGACCTGTTGATCCTCCTCTAGCTTCATCCATAGTTGTTCTGCATTATCAAACAAGTCGACAACTGCGTTGACTTTTCGTTCCATTTCCTCCATCTGCCCTGTTTCTTTTTTCTTCCTTTGCTCCTTTGCCTCCGGGGGAGTGGTATGGATGAGTTGTTCCCGTATGTTCTCTATCTCCTGCCTGTATTGATCAATTTTTTGCACAATCTGATCAATTTTCTGCATTGTCGTGGGCTCTGTTGTTTGCGTGCTCTTTGGAATTATGTCATAGGCTACAACCAATCCCTACTCAAGCCTATCCACACAATATTTCTCATCCTTGGCCTCGAGCTTGAATTTCTTGAGCACCAACTCCAACTCTTCTCTGATGTCCTTCGCCTGCTGCAGTTCTGTTGCGTCTGTGCGTGCGCACGACAATACCTTTTGCGCGATGTTGACTTGCAATTTATATAAGCCTTGGTTGGTATCCTCACCATCACCAATTTTATTTGTGTTGTATATTTCAAGGGTTTCTGGCCCACAATTTCATCCATGTGCATCATGTTGGGTGTAACGTGAAAATTCGAGCTCACATGTGTTATCGTCTGGATCGTATCTTGTCACTCGACCCAGCCTTGGCTCTTGTCTGTGATGTTGCAGGGACTGAATCTATTCCTATGCCTTCCCTCTACATTTCTTTGATCTGCTCTAGGAGTTTCCTCATGTCGACCAACTCTTCCTGGATCCTATCTCTTTGGTGTCAGGCTTCGTCAAAATCTTTCGTTGTTCTGTCTTGGACCATTTGGGCGATGAGGTCAGCGTCGTCCTCGGTGATTGTATATTCTGGTGGTGTTTTTTGCACCTTAGATTTCTTGCGTGAACCCCCCATGTGTATGATTGTTCCCTTGGTATGGCCTTACTCCTATTGAGTAGCACTTGATGTGGTCCACTGTGTTGTCTTAGTCTCATTTTCCTGTTCCTACGACGCCTGGGTATTGTTCTTCTTCCCCGCCTGGGTACCTTTCTTTGGCGCACCCCCTTTCTTCTATTGTGTCGAATGTTGACCTGGATTTGGCTTCTTGGGAAATTTTTTGTCTCCTGCAAGTGTTTGTTCTTGCCCTACATCATCCTTGTTATCCGTGGAAATCTCTTGATTCGGGACTGGAACTCTCCAATCATATTTCCAATACTTGATGGACATTTCTACGTCCTCTTCCTTGACGCGGTACCGCAGTTGTAGCCATTCCTTCTCGGGATCCTTTCATGCTTGGATCCATACTGCATGCCTGGTCACTTTAAAGTTGGCTATGCACTGATATTGCGTGAACACTTTTGGCGTAACCCGCCAAGTGTTTACAATGCTTTCCTGCAGGTCGTTGTAATATGCTGCAAACATGCCTGCATTTTCACTTTTTCTTTTGGGGTGTGAATTGATCCCCAATGATAGGTATCACGTTGCACAACAACGAGTGGATCACTAACAAAATTATGTATATTTAGAATCCCTCCATCCAACCAAGGAAATTAGTATGAGTAGCCAAGAGTATTGGAACTCTGTCACGGGTCCTGCGCATCCTTGCAGTCTTCAAGAAACAGATTCAACAAGTAGGGGGCCCAACTAAGTATAGTTCCCTTTGCACACTGTGTTGCAGTTGTGATGACCCTGGTAGGGACTTCCTCCTTGCGGCACTTCCTGAGCAACTTGCATGCCATGAATTTGGTGACTAGCTTGGTTGTTGCATCATTGATGTGCTTAATGATGATTTCACGTGACCCTCTTTTTGTGCCATACGTCTTCTTCATCTCCTCGGCCAGTGCCTTCTCCTTTTTTTTTTCATCGAGGAACTCCACGAGTGTCTCCCCTCGAGATGACATCCCTATAATATACACAATGAGCTCTACGTATATCGAGACCGACTCTTCCACCCATAAGTATCCTCTGTGGGTAACTACCATCAACTTCTTGATGCAGTTGTTTACGTCATGGCCGCTTCTAAAGTGAGGGATCTCCAACAGACTTAGAATCCCGGTGTTGGCCAGTCCAGTTTCTCACTACTTCAGTTGGTTGATTGGTTCGTCGAAGTCTCGTAAGCCGACAATATCCAGGTAAAATTTATTTGCAAACTATGGAACTTATCCATGTTGGTCAGATCGTGATTCGAGTACCGTAGTTTTTCCACGTGGCCTAACAGATTAGCTGCGACACGCACCCCTTTCGAAATTTGTGGTAAAACTATGGTTGTTACAGCCTATCTGCATGATGATCTTGCTACTAGATGTTTTCCCTTCCGCTACGGTGGCTGAATCAAGGTTCCAACCTCCATTGGTATCTCCTCTATATATGCCTCTGTCCGGCTGGTGACATCTTCTACTATTCCCTCCTATGGTTGATACGACATTTTTGTGTTTAACTTTTATCGTACGACTGTTTCGGTCTAGTTTGGGACCATCCCATTAACCCTCAGGGCTTCCTCATGGTTTTCAGGGCACGAAGGATTTCCTGAATCCTTGTCCTGTTGGCTCTGTCCTACTTCCGGCCTATCAATATCCATGCCCACTATTGTTTTTTTTTGGGTTTCCTCCACCATTGGTGTGGGGCTCCTTGGTTCCATATTGGGCGACGATATTTCGTCCAAGTTGAAGAATTCTATAGGCCGAGGTGGTTTTTGTTCGCTTCCCTGTGGCTATTGAGGTGATTTGAGGTTGCTTCAAGGTCGTTTGTAGGCCTGGATCGATGCTCCTAGCTTGGGTGGTGCCATGGTGGTAAAAATGGTCTTCGTCAAGTTTAGTTCTCTCTGTAGCTCCTGCAAACTTTCTCTTTGCACCGTATACTCTATCGCTCTGTGATTTTCTCAATTTCACAAAATAACCCTTTTGATCCTTGAGTGCTTGCCTTATATAGGAATCCTGTGAAACTTCTCAGAGACATTACCCAAGTGGAATTTTGAATGAAATGGAACTTCCCATGTACCTCCATTGAATTCCATTGATGTCGCCAGTTGGTGCGATTAATGCGACGTTCCGTCAATATTTCTTGACATTCAATTTTGGTAGACGCCATCAGTTGGCACCTATTCGTCGTACTCGCCATTTCCGCGATTTCTGACTTTTCCTAACCATTGGTCCTTTCTCCATCATTCTAAAATTTCCGAGTGCGCATGAACATTCTATTTTCGACGCACTACCCCTCTTTTAGGTGGTTTCTATCTTTTGATTTCAGACGCGGTAACCCCTCTGTTGTTGTGTGCAGTCCTTTGTTTTTGTTTTTTTTTAAGTGCTAGGTGGTCGACTATACCTATATAGCTTCAGTCGACTCCCATTGATCATTCCTATGAGTTTTGTTCCTCCCAAGTCCTTCAACTATACAACTCCCCCATCTGTGACAGTCTTTACTTCATATGGTCCCAACCAATGCATTTTGAGTTTTCCTTGGTGTTGAAGGGATTTATTGTTGTAGACCAAGACTAGGTCTCCCTCTTTGAAATTTTTTGTCTTGATATGTCTATCATGCCAAGATTTGTCCCTTGCTTTCTGTACTTCTTGGTGAAGCCCTGCTAGAATCCTATATTCCTCCATGATCATCAACTGACTTAGCCTTTCTCGTAATGCACCTCGCTATTTCATGTTTGTAATAGTTGCTACACGCAGAATAGCTACCATAAAATCTAATGGCACCACTGCTTCTTGTCCAAACACCAATCTGAATGGTGTCTGCCCGATCAATTGTTTTCATATGGTCCTGTATGCCCACAGTACTGTTGGTATCTTCAAGTCCCAATCGTCCCTATTAACATTGCAGATCTTTGTCAGTGCATTTTTTAGGATCTTATTAAAGGATTCCATTGTTCCAGTTGCTTGAGGATGATATGGTGTACTCTTTTGATGATAAACCTCAAACTCCCCAGTCATTGCATTAATAGTGTTGTTAATGAAGTGAGTGCCTTTGTCACTCATCAAAATCCTTGGGCATCCAAATCTAGTGGTCACTTGCTCAAACAAGAAGTGTGATGTTTTCTTTGCGCTGCTATATTTTACCGGTGTTGTTTCTACCCATCTTGTTAAGTACTTTGTTGCAGTAATAATGTACCTCGCTCCTAACCTTTTTGTTGGTTTGTTAATTGTTACCACAAAATATATTTCCCACTTGTCAAATACTTGCATTGTTACTTGTCATTTCAAGGGAATCTCGTCCCTTCTATTCGGTTTACCTACTCTCTGAGATACATCACATCTTTGGCAGTAGTCCTTTGAGTCTCTGTGAACAATTGAACACCATAGTCCTACACGCAATACCTTCTACGCGGTAGCTTTGCCTACATAATGTCCTCCTACTATTCCCTCGTGGGATTCTACTAAAATCCTAGGTCTTTCATGTTCTAGTACACATCTTCTCAATATGTTTTCGGCACCCATCTTGTATAAGTGTCCTACAATCAATTGATAGTCTGCAGCCTTGACTACCAATTTTTTCTTCTGCACGATGTTGAATTCTTATGGCACAATCCCTATACTCAAGTATTGAATTATGTCTGCAAAATATTCATCATCTACTTCGACTGAAAATAATTGTGCATCGGGAAAGTTGTCCTCTATATTCGTAGGTTCCTCTCCATTAGTGATCCTTGATAGTTGATCAGGTCCTTCATTCAACTTCCCTGGTTTGAGTATCACTTCGAAGTCAAATTCTTGAAACATCAACAACCATCTACAAATTCTCCCCCACAACCCTGGCTTGTTGACGAGGTATTTGAGAGTTGAATGGTCTATAAACATATTGAAATGTTTTCCCAACAAGTAATGTCTGAACTTATGAAGTTCATAGACCATAGCTAATCCTTCTCTCTCTATGGTATTGTAGTTCTGCTCTAATTCTGACAGTTTTTTGCTAGCGAATGATATAGGATGGTCTAATTCTCTTGCTCCTCTTTGCGCCAGAATAGCTCTAAGTGCTATGGTTTATGCATCTACATGCACGTGGAATGTCTTTTCCCAATTTGGGAATATTATTATTGGTCTAGTTACCATCTTCTCTTTCAGGGTGTCCAATCCTTGCTGGCAGTCCTCATTCCACTGAAACTTGCTGTCTTTTCTTAACAATTTCTCCATTGGCGCAGTGATCTGCGCATACCCTTTTACAAATTTACTGTAGTATCTTGTGTGTCCCAATTTTTCTCTTAACTGACATACTAATTTTGGTGGTGGTATATTAACAATTACTGCAATCTTGGCAGGATCTACTAGCAATCCTTTTTTTCATACTATATGGCCCAATAGTATTCCAAAGGGTGTTCTGAAGATGCACTACTTGATGTTTAATGATATCTGACACTACCTGCATATTTCTAACATCGTCCTCAACACCCCTACATGGTCTTTCAACAGACCATACACTGTCCAATCATCCAGATATACCTCTAGAAACTGGTGGATGAATTATTTGAATGCAGCTGTGACTACTCTGGAAAATATTATTGGTGCATTCTTCAGTCCAAATGACATGACTGTGTACTGGTAGGATCCCCATTCTGTGGAAAAAGTGGTCTTGTATCTGTCTTCTGGAGCTATCTTGATCTGATGGTATCTTGAGAATCTGTCAGTGAATGAATAAGCTTCTTGTCCTCCTACGTTCTCCAACACCTCATCTGTGAAAGGAGTAGTGAACGAGTCATGTAGGCATGCATCATTCAACTTCCTCAGGTTGACACATATCCTTATCCCTCCCTATTTTTTCTCCTGAACTACCATAGGGCTTACCCATTCAGACTCCTCTACAGGTTCTATGATTCCAGCCTCCAACATCCTATCAATCTCGGATTTGACTTTCTGCTTATATATAGGGTTTAATCTATATGGTGTCTATTTGATCAGTCTTGCCTCAGATCTGAGAGGTATCTTCATTTCACCTAGCTCTCCTGCTATGCCTTTCATTTCTTTGAACATTGTTGGGAACAGATCGTTGTACTCGCGCAGTACCTCTTTTATGCTTTCCATTGTTTGTTCATCCTAGTAATCTCCAATGCTGGCCATTTTGGGTTTCTCAATGGTCCCAATGTTGAATTTCTTCACCTTGATCAACACATAAAATACTTTTGATTCTAGAGGTGGACCTTCCACTTCTCTTTCTCCTTCAACTTCCGCAATCTAAATGTTTCGCGTGTCATCTTCATGTGGTGCTTCTTTCTGCACATGGTATCATGACAATAGTTCTTTTACTATCTATCTGTTTTGTTGTTTTTCTTCTATCATAAGTTCAACTTCTGGTTCTTTAATGAATATCACCCCTCTAATTTGTTTAAGTGTTGATTCTATGTTGGGGTTATCATGCTCAAATGAGAAAGTGACTATAAAGTTATGTTGTAATATTGTCCAGTTTGTAGTTCGTCTGCGCAATTCCTGGTCTGTATACCAATTTGTTGGAATCCCTTCTAATGTATGAACAAAATTATGAGGCCATTCCATTGGTGGAGTCATCCTCCATAGCGTTCTGCACTTTTCCAAGTGTTTTGTTGGTGCCCCCTATCCATTGTATTTCTGCAGTTGGTTTCTTCTCTATTCTGCGCCAAACCTAATGTGTAATAATCGCTTACATTGGTACCAACTCCTTAATTGTTTCTTTGTGTGCACCCCACCATCTGGCAGGTGTTTCCTTGAGTGCTATATCCAGGGATAAGATCCTCTGACTTTCTAACACTTCATATCCATATCGTGTTAAGAATTCTTCTAATTCATTCACCGAATGGAAGTTGGTAGGTTCCCTTATCTCCGTACATACCCATCTTACTGCGTGGTCTATTCTTGTGCATCTTCTTGTGGAGACTTCGTGTAACCTCTGCTGCCAATTCTCTAAGCCTGTATCTGAGACTGATGCACATGAGGTGATGCTTCTCCAACTGAGTACCCCATCTACAGTTGGGTTCACATAATCTTCTTCTCATGTGGTTGTTCTGTACAATTGGTTAATTTCCTCTAGGTTCAAGCAAGTAGGTTCTACAAACCTCTCCCCTTCTGATAGGTCCAATGGCACAATGACTTTGTATTCTCCTGACTCGAATGCCATCTTCCTCATCTTTAAGTTGATTATGGATTGATTTTCAAATGCCCAATCCAATCCAAGCAATGTCGGATAAGGTGTTTTTCCATCCACTATCTCTATTACTTCAAAATCGACTTTAGAACATACTCCATCCAGATCAATTGTCACTCCTTTTAGTCTTCCAATTGGTAGAACTTTGTGTTGATTTTCTAGTTTTAGATGAACAGATGAATATCCTAATGTGGGTTTTCCCATACATTGCCATGTCTTCTTGGGTAGCACATTTACTTCGATTCCTAAATCCAGTATAATATCTCACATGTTGAAATCTCCAATCAAAAAATGAGTGCAACCACCCTATGAGTGAAACCACCCTAAGATAGTATAACTAGAGTTATAGGTTGAATTTTCTCTTCGATTTAGAAATGATTATACCTTAGAAACCTATCATGTACTTAATGGCATGACCTTGATGAAAAATATACCTATGCTATGATACTGAAGGTGAAATTTAGTTGGTGAGATATGGTTTGATATGATGTGGCATAGACCTACTATGCTTCATCCTTTACATTTCATAAGAGGTCACAAGATTTCATTGTTTTGATTTAAGGATCTTATCTTCTTACCAAAGATGTGCATGGTTGAAGGAGTTTTCAGGGGAGTTATGGCTTCTAGCTTGACTAAAACATTGATATATGAAGATGTAACAATTCATTGTTAGTCTTTTTAAGTTTTATATATTGCATGGTAGATGAATAGATGTTTTTTTAAATTGGTTGAAGACTCATTGAGTCAATAATGTCATTTTTCCACCATCAATTTCATTCTCAATCCATTTTCCCCAAGACCCTATATTTCACTATGTTAATCTTGGATTTACAATGATATACATAATAAATATTGGGAAACCTTTATGGGCTCAAGTTTAGGTCCCATATAAAATTCAAAAGGCCTTATCCCTAATTTACATGCCCATTCGCATTTATTACAAGTGTTTAATAGTTAGCATGAAAACAACTAATTCCCCTTTAATTGTAAATCATTTCCCTTGAGCATGTTTCATTTTGCTTGCATACTTGTGAGCATAGTTTAGTTTTCAATTTTAATGGGTCATTAGAGTGTTTAGTATGCAGAAAGAAAAAATAATGCAAGAAAACACCAATTTCCCTTGTGGCCAGGATTTTCCATTGCCACCAATCTCCATCGCTAAATCTATGAATTGTCCACTAGATCCATTTCTCATGGTGAGTCGTATCTTGAGAAAGAAGCCACAAGTATGAAAATTGTAGCTACTGTCCAATAAGAGAAGTTGTTGGCCACCATGATTTATATATATCGTGATTTATTTATTTTTTAATATTGACACATTTGTCATATATCCAACGAATGAGATCTAGGCAATCCTACGATAGGTTTGTCAGATATCCAATGAAACTATCCGTCGGATATATAGCACCTCCGTCAGATT
>ML780405.1:611636-676839 GCA_009831015.1 Picea engelmannii
CAGTCCTCCCGAGCACCTCCCAACCTCCCTAGAATATAAATGGCTAAACAAACATTCAACTATACAGATAAATAAGGTCTTACCAATCTTTCTTTGTTCTGTAAATCTGGTCTTCTGCACACTGTTCTGCAGCTCTACTCTTCCTCTGTCTGTTCAGCAGGTATGCTCTGCATCAACTCGTGCTCTAATTCTTCTCTTCTTCAACTCTCTGTTATTATGCTCTGCATTTCATCTCACCCTTCACATATGCTCAATCTCCTCCTGCGCATCCTCTTCGTCTCTATTCTTACAGTTTCATTCTTTTTCACTTACAGAACAACCAACCCGACACAGTCTATTTCGTCTTCTTTTATACACACGAACACGACGGTTCAACTTCCCAACTCCTTAGGAAAAATGTCGACAACTATCTAAGCAACTGAAACGCCAACTGAAATGTTAACTGATTTGCAATCATGAGTCTATTTTGCTAACAAATTCCAAACTCAGGAGTTAATCTGTGAGAAAGAACAGTAACCCTCCTATCTTGTTCAAATTCACCTGCACCGTTGGATTGATTCCATGGGATCTTGCATTCATTTCGGCATTTTGGCATTCATAAATTCTGTGTTGAGTGTCTCGACACTTCATTTCGCGATCTCTGAAGTTCCGATACAGAACTTTTCTACACTAGCTCCTTCCCCCATGTGACCACACGCAGTGACCACAGGTTGCGCTAAAAGTCACTGCAAACTCATGATCTTCATCGACCCTGATCGACGGTCCATGATCTCGATGAATCAACGGTCCAGATATTTTCGAGATCTCGCATCTCGTTGTTCCTTAGTTGGAGGTTCTCGTCACTCCAAGTCGCGATAGGCGAAGCTCCAAGATGGAGATGGATCAACGGTCCAGAATCTTGGTGTATTGACGGTCTATATCTCTTTGTGAATTCGCATCTCACAGTTCCTGTGATGAAGGGTCTCATCACTCCAAGTCACGATATCCGAGACTCTGAGATGGAGTTAAATCAACGGCCCAGATCCAATCTTGATTTAATGGTTGTGATTGAATCCCCATATCGCATATCGCGATTTCAGCATCCTTGTAGCACTTGTTTCTTTTCCTTTTGGAGTCGCAATTCGTGAAACTCTGACATGGAGTTAGATCAACGGTCCAAGTCCGAGCTTGATTCAACGGTTGTGATTGAGTCGTAGTTTCACATATCGCAATTTCTCACTTCTTGTTGCAGTGTTTTTGTCACTCCATGTCGCGATTCGTGAAACTCCGATAAGGAGTTACATCAACGGTCCAAATCTGATCTTGATCTGACGGTCGCAGTTATGTCGCGATTTCGCATATCGCGATATCGGGATTTTTTATGTTAATAATCTTTGACATGTCCAACTTGCGATCCTCGAAACTCCGACAGGGACTGGAATCAACGGTCCAAATCAAAGATTGATCTGATGGCTCAGATTACATCGTGATTTCGCAAATTGTGATTACACCCGCTTCTCCTTGTACTTTAAAGAGCGTGCAATTTATCCTTGATCCAACGATGGTCGGGCCTTGCACTTGGATCTGACGGCTGAGATCTGTCTCCCTCTTCAACAATTAGATATTCTTCTTCTCAAACTTTCGCTCATTCGTTGCCTTCGATCATTCACTGCCTTCGATCATTCACCTCTCTGAACTTATCTTCTGTGTGCCTGTCAATTACAAACTTGTTGTTCTCATGTCATCTTCATTGTTGCCATCAATGACAAGCATTCGTTGTCTGTTAACTACTTGTTAAATATTTTCCAACATGGTTGTGAATTCATATTGTACTATAGACATTCGATGAGTCTAGAGTGAAGTTTCTATACTTCATAGTTAAGCTTTGGCATGATGAAGAATGTGTCCCTCGTTGAGAGGGAGTGTTGATGTTTGAACAACATTGGGAATACATTCTTTATATATATATATATATATATATATATATATATATAATAAATATGTAGTTATTTATTATCCAAGGAATGCATCCTTTCATGAATGGTCACCATATGTTCTATATATATGGAACACTCATCATTGTAATAATATATTCACATAAAATATCATCTCATATAGAAAATTCAACACTATCGTCAGGTATTCGATGTTTATTCCCCATGACATTGTGTCGGATAACCAATGATAATGGGGACATCCCATTGTGGGAAATGATGGTTTGAAGCCCACAAGCTCGACATTTTGTCTGTCAGAGTTCCGACGCTCCATCAGACAGAAATACCCGTCGAAGGTATAGCACCTCTGACAAATATATCCTACCTAGCAGTCAGATATTTAACGATTATGTATGTCATACTTCCAATGAATAGGTGTCAGAAGTAAGGGTAGATATCGACTAGGTTTTTGTCCTTACGTCTGTCGGTATACCGACAACCTTGTGTCAAATATCTAACGAAAAATGTTTCATTGGATAATCTGACTAAATTAAACCGAAAGATCGAGTAGCCACATTTTGTTAGAGTACAGACGATATTGTGTCGACCAATCGATGTACAGCCGTCGTATTTCATCATAATTCTAGTAGTGCTTATCCATGGGTGCCTCCTCCATGTGCACTACAAATACTTGACACCCATTCCTGTAGTTTTTCTTCAATTGTAAATCTGAAATTTATCTAATAGTCACAACTCTTGGAATGCCTTGAACCGTTCTCAAATTTCCTTTCTCATACAGGCAAGTAAATGCCTTATTATAACAGTATAGAACAACATGATGTCGATCCACTCAATCCATACAAATGAGGAAATCATACAAGCCCAAAGGTATGATATTCAAATCATGTTTTGTGTGCATTCCATTCATTTCCATTGAACATGCCTTGACCATCTCATTAATCGTCCTTTTTTCTTGTGTAGCTAACTACACCAACCAAGGTTTTCCAAGATTGTTTCTCGGCAAATGGAATGTTTCCACCATTTTAGGATCTAGATAACTATGACTATCTCCCAAGTCAATTAAAAGAGCAATGGGTTGATCATTAATCTTACCTTCTTGAAACCATATGAAACTCAGCTTGCTTGATGTCTAGGGCTGAATAAATTCTTGGTACACTTCTACCCATGTCTTCAATTGTCACAGCTTGCCATACATTGTGTGCAGTCCTCACTTTTTCACCTCTTTGAGGGAAAGCTCTAAACATATGGTTTCCATCACAACCCCAACACTTCATTGGTTGTTGCCTTGTCTTGGTTTCCA
The DNA here is from genome assembly GCA_009831015.1 of Picea engelmannii. Classification (NCBI taxonomy): domain Eukaryota; kingdom Viridiplantae; phylum Streptophyta; class Pinopsida; order Pinales; family Pinaceae; genus Picea; species Picea engelmannii. The sequence goes on from ML780405.1 coordinate 614,871, forward strand.
TTTCTTCAATCATTCTGGGCTCCTTGGAAGTTGGCTTTCCTTGCATATTATTTTTGAAAAATGGTGGCTTAGTCCTCTTCCATTGTTCCACCTTTCTTTTCATCTTGTCTTCCCAAACCTTTTGGAAATTCGGTCTTCCCCTTTTCTTCTCATAAAGGCATTTAACTCTCCTTAGATTTTCCTCCAATGTCTTGGGATCATCATATTGTATCTTATCACTAATAAATGATGGCATCCCACTTAGGTACCTTTGAATATTCACTTGTCCATCCTTGATAAAAGGCACATATTTCAGTAGCTCTAAAAATATCCTTTTGTACTCGTCTATGGTCATGCACCCAAGCTTGAGCTCAAAGAACTCCTTCATTTTCCTATCATAGTAGCGCTTGGTTAAATATTTCTTTTCAAAATATCGCTTGAATTCCCTCCAAGTAACCTTCTTCTCATCAATGTCTTTCACTTTGACATATTAATCCCACCACATTGATGCTTTCCCCTTGAGATGATAAATGGAAATTCACCCCTCTTACTATGAGGAGTAATTATGCAGCTGGAAATATCTCCTCATACCTAGCAACCATGTCTCTGCATCCTCATCCTTCTTATGCTCACCATAGAAAGTAGGAGGCTTGATCTTATTCATTTCTCCATGTAGCTCATCCACCCTAGTCCTTCTCTTATGCTTTTTGATAGGAGATGGGCTCGAACTACTGCGCACTCTCCTAGTTGAATATCTTGGAGAGTGATGGAAATGCCTATCAACACTTTTTATTTTTCTTCCCTCATCATGAGACTTGTTTCTTCCTAATTTGCTTGACTCGGTCTCCCTATCCATCTTTTTCTCAAAATTTTCCAAGATTTGTAGCAACTTGTTATTGAAGCCATCTTGCTCCTCCTTGGATTTCATAAGCCTATCATTATCATCTTTATAAATTTGGATGTCCTTTTGTAAACTTTTTATACTCTCTACCAAGTTCATGCTCTCTTCTAAGCCTTCCCTATGTCCATTAGATTATGTACCTTTAATACCCATACCAGCGTAAAACCTTCCCATTTATTCATCCTGACTATAGTTTCTCTACACACTTGCCATGCTTTTAATATATGTGTTGATCCTGTCCTAAACTAATTTTTGTTAACTCTGCAAAAAGTGCAGTCAACAATATTTGTTAGAATAATTAATGCGACAATTTCATGAGAGGGCACAATTTCTCATAATCCTTTCTTTTATTTTCCCTTAGATGATTTTAACGTCCAAATTCTAGTGTGAACACGCACACATCATTATTCTTGTGTGCATGACATCTTTGTACCATGCACCAATGGTTTTTCGTGCACAATAAACTTTGCACTGCGCGGCACCAATACTTAGTGCATCCATCTATTTCATGTTGATCTCTAGCCCATACAAGTCAAGTGTTGAACCAATTTCTCTGATACCAGAATGTAACGTCCCCATCCACCCAGATTGGGCCATGTCACACAATCTCAACTTATGTCGCTAGGATATTCTTTGTAGCAGCCCAAGCTCACTACTGGACAATGCTACTTCAAAATTCCTAGTGCGCATATACTACTTATAATGCTCTCTATTACAAGTAAACCTGGAATAATTGTGCACAACCTTAAGATATTGTGCCCATACCCAAGTTGAGTCTCACTCTACGAGTATACTTCTTTTAATATAATTATAGATGCAGAATAAATGTCACAAATATATTGCGCTCTTAGCCCTTCAGAACACATATATATATTGTTGTGTGTGCAAAAACTTTGAACACATGATACTACTATGCACACAATCAATCCGATGTTGCACACAGATTTTATCACCTTTGTGTGCGTGTACTACTTCACTGCATACTCAGAGATTCATACCTTGCCTTGGTATATTCTAACTATATCACAGAGTTTAACTTAACAGAAATTCTTAACAACTATTATACTTATCATGTGCAACAATATTATATATATTATACATTTATCTAACATAAAACACTTATCATTGTCATCTCCACATATGGTGTAGCATACAGAAAAAGAAACACACACACACACACACATGCAATAACATTACACATAATTAACCACAACATTCATATGCAATTTCATACAGGAAGATAAACCCATTTAAAAATATGAACATTAGAACACACAGTAGTTAAAAATGTATGTGAAGGACACTTTTATTTTATAAAAGTTACCAACTACATGCAGGACTCAGACGTTCTTCCCAACCATAGACTTTGTCGCTCATAATATTTTAGCGACAGGTCACCCCTGATATGGGCTTAAACTCCATAGGAAAAAGGGGTCCTATTACCAGTTTATGGTCCGATATCAAAAAAACACTTGGTCCAAGGTGTCGACTATTGCAACTAGCCAGACTGCCCCACTTCCCTTACGGGGTTTCATAAACAGGCTAGATAGGAAGTCTCAGAGCCCTGTATCTAATGCCCAACGCACCAGGGAACAATTCTTAGCAAAATCTCACTCGGAGAGAATGCTCACGGGCCTAAAAAACCACCTCTTTGATAGTAAAAAGTCTTCCCAAATAGAGGGTTTAGTAATGACAATAAGTTACAACAAAATATGTATTCCTTCACAGAAAAAGTTCGTCTGAATGATCCCAGAATGAGTAATAATCCCCCTGAATTACACTAAGACAAGAAATATATATTTGCATGGTCATAACTAGACACTTTTCACCTTCAGGACTTGCTTTAGCCACTTGGTGACTCATTCCCTACCCTCGGGAACTTAGGATAAATACATATTCATAAATTAATCTTTCGTGTATATATATATATATATATATATATATATATATATATATATATATATATATATATTGTATCTAGGGGAATCGGTAACGGCGATGGTATCTGGCTCACGTGACACAGGGACGAATCTCGTCGGCTTCCTTATAACCCCTAGGGAGAACCACACCACCTGCAAGACTGACCTCCAGATAAGAAGAGGTTTCAACTCGTGACCTACTTAGCATCATGAACACCTTAACAAAACGTTTGTTGGCCACTAGACCACACCCATGCGGGCAAACTTTCAGAAATATTAATAAAAATATTCCCTTGACTTAATCTCCCCCTTTTTCCTTTTCTGTGGAGCTTATCCCCCCATCTATTTTTTTCTGAGTTAATTTTGCGCGTAGTGATGTTATTATATTAACAATTTTGAGGTGATTACATTTAAAATATAGGGACACTGGCCTTTTGCATCCATGCTCACCATCCTCAAAACACAAGCATATATACAAAGGCTCTATGGCCTCAAAATTGCGCGCTTAATCCAATGTGCGCAAAACTCTGGGATGTGCACACTCTTACTTTAGTGTGCCATCCTCACACACTTACACAGGTGCACACTACACTATGAAATGTTTGTGTTCTTTCTTTGATGCACAATCCTCACGCAATCACCAAACTATGGGATGTGCACACAAAATTGAATCCAATACTTGATACCAACAACTCACCAGCTTATATAAATATATATACATTTATATTTACCTTTACAATTGGGGTTAGCCCTAGGGGTATTACATACCAACTCATAATTGGTGAACTTGTGGGTTCAATTCATGTTGGATGCAAGGGAACTACACATATCCATTATTTATGGAATGGGAAGAAATATGAAGAATAACAAAAAACATTTGAATAATATCAAACCTTTAATTTTGTTGAAAGGCTTAGTACTATTCAGTTAAGAAATACATGATAACAATCCATTAGAGTATTATCCATCTACTAAAATAGATTAAACAATGAGTAGATCTAGAGGAAATTTGTGAGCATTGTGTTTGTGCATAACTTCCATACCTAGGTTAGCACAATTAATGATATCGACCCAAGTGTTAATTACACAACCTTGACTATCAACTGCATATTGGTTGAAATTGAATCCATTTAGGTTGAAATCCATAGTGCTTGTGTGTAGAGCAGTAAACCAGATACCTGTTATGGGCCTGTCAACTAAGAATAAATTCAAAGAACAAGATTTGTTGAAACTAGCGTACTAGAAGATCAATTGGTTGAAATAACCACAAGCAACCATAATATTGTAGGTTTATCCCTCCTTACCAAATTTGTAATATGCATTTATGGACCGATTCTCAATGATTTCCTTGATCAAATTGGAAGTTACCAATGACCCATGCATAGCACTGAATAGAGATCCACCAAATACACCAATGACCCCCAACATGTGGAATGGATGCATAAGGATATTTTGGTTAGCCTGAAATACAATCATGAAATTGAAAGTACCAAAGATTCCTAGAGGCATATAGTCAAATAATCTTTCTTGATCGAGAGGGTAGATCAAGAAAATAGCAATAATAGTTACAACAAGAGTTGAGTATGTAACAACAATCCAATGACACATACATAAATGGAATCCAAACTCCCACTCATGAACCATCATATTATAGTAAATATGAGTCTAAAATGGACCTCATAAGAAAAAATATGGTTGATGAGTTGGAATTCAAAAACCAATTTAATTTCAAAAAATTGTGTCAACAATAATAGTTGAGTTGGAACTATAAAAGTCAAAGATGATTATATGTCATATTTTTATTTAACAATAATTACATATAAACCTCACTTTGGTTAACATTTTGGTAATATCATCTCGAGATATGATAAATATTCTTGAAATACTAAATATAAAATATAATTCAAATCATAATAGAATCATTTTGAAATATGATATACATAATATAGTATTTGCGGAACAATTAATTGTAACTAACGTACTATATTATACAATATAATATAGTATATATTACTTGTAATATAGTATATTATATATTACTTGTAATATAATATATAGTGTATAATTAATTAATTATTAGTTATTAGTTATTCATCAATTATCAAGCTAGACTCAAAATTGGTCTATGAGACCCCCTTGTTTGTGGGACAAGGGACCCCCTTCGCGCAGGGATTTGAGTGCTAAAGTATATGGAGGTGTACTTACCCTACCTCTTCTAGATTTGAACCTGTGACCTCCTAGGATAAAACACATGTTCTTAACCATCAGACCCACTCAAGCTAATATGTTATAACTAATATATGATATATTGTCAATTGAGTTTATCTTGGGTGGTTGAGAGGAATGATTGTTATCCTTCAAACCCAGGTTCAATTCCCGCAAGTCACATATTGAGCTCTTATCGAGTATATGTTGTAATGTCTTTGAGCATTTTTATTGACCGACCTTGTTCCCTAAAGATTCTAGGGTTTACCACCTAGACTATACTATATTATTATATAGTATACTATATGTGATATATAATATCTAATAGTTAATCAATTATATTATATATAATAATGAATTATTAAAGGATGATTTTAATAATGGAAATTTATTTTAAAATGTAGAAACCTTCGCGAATCTTACTAGCCCTTAATATACAAAGTGTAAAATGTTTGGCAATATTTTCATAAAAATATTCAAATTTCTAAGGATTTTATATAGTTTATATAAACTTTTGGCGATTTTTAAGATAAAATAATTTTATCCTATAGAATTTGGGAGAATCTTTTTTAGAAAAAATGGAAATTTGCAAATCTTTTTTTGGGAAAAAAACATGGAAAATTAGCCCATTGACGAAATTTAACCCCTAAAATTTTCCCAATTTATGTATTATATAAAATATTTATAAGAAGTATATATACTATTATTTAATTAAAATTTCATTTTTTGAATTTTAAATTTATTATTAAGTGTATAAAAATGGTAATAGTATATTTGATCAATTTTGTATCATTTTAAATAAAATACAATATAAATCTAAATATTTTGTTATCACTTCATTTATTGTGTGTACAATAATCTAAAAAGTTTACTATTATTTTCTACTTTCATCTCTTAATTATACATTAGTCCAATTTACTTGCTAATTATCATTAATGAAACAATATAGATTAACTATCACTAAATAACACCTCTAACTTAATGAGATGTGGCATGTGCTTTTGCTCTTTTAATATTTTCCTTAGGAGGCCCATTTTAAACCCAAAATTACTCTAATATGATAGAAAGCTACGCCAAGTAGGAAGTGTAGAACAATTAGCTTTTAAGTACCCTCGTTGTATAGCATCGATGGAAGTTACTTCTCAAATGGGATAGAAGTACTAATAGATAGTTCTAAAGGTAGGAATAATGGAACCATATATAATATTGTTTCCATAAAGAAGAGAACCAGAAACAGGCTCACAAATACCATCAATATCTACCAAAGGAAATGTGATAAAAGAAATAATAAATGTAGAGGTTGTGTTCAATGGGGTAGGGATCATCAAGACACCAAACCATCTGATGTAAATATGATTGTCGGTGCTAGTGATCCACTCGTAGAAGCAAACCCATAAATTTATGCTTTCACACTCAAACACTTAAGTGATTATGGAATGTCAAAATACCTTATTCATTAGTATTAAAGATCAATGTAGACAATATGTTTGACAAAAACAATATTACTCTATGTTAGTAACTATATCACATACCCAATAAACCTTGCACATTATTTAGGCTATGTGCCTAAAAAACACTATAAAGTTTTCTTTCTGATACTATTTCTTTTTTCTTTTGTTGACTCTAGACTTCAATAACGGAAGCAAAGCTACAACAACTTTATTATTCAATTCAATCTTAAAACATTAATAGAATTCAATAGTGGAAGCAAAGCTACAACAACTTTATTTTTCAATTCAATATTAAAACATGAATGCAGTCCTACAATGCTTTCATCCATAATTATGCAAAATAAATCCATACACATAGAACTGGACGAACTAGAAAATAAAAAAATGTAGAACAAAAAAATAAAAACATGGCATTTCATATCATAGTAAAATTACTTATCTTTCTGGGAAAATAATCCTCCAATTGGCTACAAATGAAAGATGTTCCTTCCAGTTGTAGGCTCTTTGTCACACTTAATATTTCAATTAGGAAGGCCACCCCTAAGCCGAGGTTATGAATCCATAAGGGTGAAGTCCCAACGTTTGGTTCCAATTCCTCAGACTCAACCCACAACCCATAAAAATCTCATAGGAAAGAAACCCCTCTACAACTCTACCAATCAACTAGCACTCTTCCCCCTCGGCTTCCACAACACCGAGAATGGGATCGCCTTCTTTGATACATAGTCCCTCAAGCTATCCCAATTCCTTTCCATTGCTTCGGCACAGGTTGGCTAGGGAATCTCTCTGCAAGGACTCTAGGTATTTTCAGTTATAGGTCAGGTTTCTCTCTCACAGTAGCACAAAACATCACTACAAATATCATGGGAAATAACATAAGATTGCATGAAAGTACACTACAAAGTACCATGGTACCATCACAATCCTACCATAATTCATACCATCACAAAAATAATCATCATCATAAAAACCAACATGCTCAAATTTCCAAGTTTATATTTCCATGCCAATCACTCATCTCTTAGTCTTGGTGAGGAGTCCACATATCACCTCTAATCCCAAGCTTAGGAAAAACTACATCAAGTTTAATAATCAAGGATTAATTCTGAGAGGTTGGAAATTTTAGGATGTAACACTAGATAAGGTTTTTAGTCATTGAGGTCCTCTCTCCTTAGCCCCATTTCACTTCCCCCGCTTGTGGAATCATAGCCCCTCATTTTTTTCATCCTTAATGTTTTGCATCAATTAGGGATTCATATTATAATCAAATGTACAATGATAGTTTATGTATCATTTTTGGCTTATATTCATCTATTCATTACATTTACATCTATATTCTAGGGGGAAAAATGGGGTATTAAAGTAACTATGTAACTATGAAAACATTAATCACTCATTAATGAGATGTATGCATGTTGAGCTAAACTCAAGAGCAATGGAATTATGCTTGTGTAAGAATGTTGATAAATAGTCAATAGAAGAGGTAGTTTTGATGATACCCTCTTAGTAATGTGGATATTACTTTTCTTATAATAGAAAAGGATGTGTTTAGTTGTAACAAAAAATTCCCTAAAGGAATTATCATATTTAAAAAGTTTAAAGAAAAATGCCACTCTTGAATCGATATTAGACCATTAAACCTTGTATGGGTGAGTAGTAAGTTACAAATCGGTATCAGAGAAAAGTTACAACATTAGGGGTTGTATAGGCTCAAAGACATAAATAAATAATAGTATGATTCAAAGTTGAGTCAAGCTTGGAGAGGTTGATATAACTTGCTTCAAAAAGTAGAATCAAAGAAGGGAGTTGACTCAGAGTCAGAATCAAATTCATAAGAGGTTGGTAATACTAGCTTTGGTTTAGGGGATGGAATATAAAAATTAATTCATAGCTTTCCCTTGAGACTGCAATGGCAATGCATGGGACTACAATAAGTAATAGGTATATTTCAAAAGTCTTAGTCATTGTGACTTCAAAATTTGCATCAAATCTAAATGGTAGTCTTCAAATTATGATATAATCCTTGTTGTAGTACTTCATCAATTTACACAGTTTTGATGACTCTAAGAGTTCAAATGAAGAGGAAATTTTTTTTTTTTGTTTCCAACTTAGAATTTCAGTACAATCTATCATACCCATTTCATTATCATCAGAAAGGGTAACTTTGACAAAAGGCAGTCAATGCTCTTGTCTTTCTTCCACTAATTTCCCAAATTCATATCTTACATTTTCATAGAACCTTTGGAATTGTGTTTGGTTGTAACTTGCATGAGAATTTCAGTAAGAACTAAATTTGTAAATTCACATTTTCCACATTAATTTTGAGGTCAAGAAACTACATATGTAATAGTTTCCTTTGTTGAATTTTCTATTGGTGAGAACAAGTTGTTTTGTCCTATATAGAGATCGATTACTCTTCTGATTTTTTTGAAATGATAATCCATGAGGGAATAGATAATGAAAAATTTACTGGGACTCACAAACATATGACTGGAAATTCTTTCGAAGAAGAGAAAGCAACCGAAAATTCCTCAGTGGGAGGTAATCCCAAACATCATAAGAACAAGCCTATTATTGCTACTTCCTAAAAGGCTTTGTTCATAGGTCCCAAAACTAGTATTCAAAAGCTTTCTAATGACATGGAGAAAGTAGAAAAGATTGCTAATAGTTCTATCAAAGAGGTTATAAGTCTCCTCTCGAGGGTTGAGGCTTCCAAACACATCCCTCATTATTTCGTGCCATTTACTAGTTCCTATGGTGATTCATGTAAATGTGGAGTGAAAGCACATTTTGAGTCCTCATATTCCTCTAAGCACACTCATACTCATGCTAGAGTTTCAAACAAAACAAGTTGGGCTCCCTCAAAATCTGCAGTCCTCGCTTACAATACCCCTAGAAGCATTCATAGAGATAATTCTCTAGAATGGTCTTATTCCACTCTAGTTGATCATTCTTCCAAAAATTCTCCAAAGGAATTGACCACACTTGAAAAATAAAAAATAAAAAATATGTTGTCTAAACCTTTTTCAGACAAGAAACCACAACTCGTAGTTACTCCAACTACGTTGTTTAGATATGCCAAGCCTATTGGAAATGCTAAAATAGTTACTCGACCAAACCTACTATCATTTCTCATGGGACTGCTAAAACAACTAACCCATAGCCCAAAAAGAAGGCAAACTTAAAGACAAGAGAGAATATATTAAAGAAGATAGATAAGAAGAATGTTAAATCTGATTTGCCAAGATCAATGAGTTCAACCACATCCTCTATTTCAGAAGAAGAAAATCCTAATGAAGTATGGTCTTCTTTAATGTTATTTAATATTCATAATTTGGAATCTCCCTACAACACTTTAGGTTTTAGAAGGGCATGTGCTTTACATTTGTTGCATCATGTTTTGTAGATATTTTAAAAATTTGTTCTCTGATTTATTATTTGTTTGAAACATTACTTGAAAGGAAAATCATATTTAGAGTTACAGTGCTTCGCTTCTGTGATTTCTACAACATGTTTCTCTGTTGTGGTTTCTTTCCCAAGAGTTGCATTTCACTCATCAATCTCGTATTAATTAGTGCCTTTTGATTAATTCCAATGAATGCAAAGGTTCCAATCCTTAAAAAATATCAGCCAATCAATGCATCATGGTGGTTGCTTCTATAGCTCTAAAATGAAAAATAAATATTAAAAAAAAAGCATTGAGAAATGGATACTCCTATGCTACATTCTCCACTTTCACAACCTTGTTTCTAAGGGAGAGGTGAGATGAAGTTGAAGTATTGATTTCATTAATGCGTACACCTATGCAATCCCAATCGACTTCAACCTTTCCTTGGATTATGAGGCTTTAGGAGATTAATTTTTCCTATGTCTTTATCAAAGAGTTGGAAATCCATCTAGACTTTGGTGTTTTTTATATCATTGTAATTGTCTTGATCAATAGGTAGCTAGGGTTGTTCCACAAGATGTTATGATGAACATTGCTAGTGTTGTTGTCCCAAGCCATATCACCTTCTATAGCTCCATCCTACTACAAAATATGGCCTTATCTAACGATTGCAGTGTTCAAAACTTGATTTGAAAGAGCTTATTATGATCACAGATATACAAATAACAACAACCCCCTTTAACAAGGAATCGAACAATTGGTTTGATAGTGACTTGTTGTATAGTATAAAAGAATGTAGCATATAAATTGGTAATCATATTCAATTCCATAAATAACATTAAAAAACTCATGCAAAGAGTAGCAGTGAACTAAAATGATACAGTAATTATTATAGTGTGGAGAAACATGTTGTTGAATCACTTGTTTTTACACCACTTTTGTTGTTGCTTTTGATAATATTAGTATTCTATATTTTTTTCACAATTATAAATACTAAAGTCAAAAAAGTATGTGAATTGGTTTCTAAATTTTTTACATCAATCATGCTTTTCCATATGGTGAAATAACCATCTAGGTTATCCATCTAAACAAATTTCCTTATGGAATATGGTTTAAACAATATGGACACGATTCATCAAAGTCACCCATTGGATGTTATTCATTTGATTCTCTCTCACAATATTCAAAGACTGATATTTCTATCCTAAGAACCAATATTGTAAACTTAGGTGAAGTTGTCTCTCCACATATTCGTAAAACTTTCAATGGGTTGTCATTGTCATCCAGTGTTTCATATGTTTACAAAGTTTTCACCTAAGGAAGAATCCTATCTTATTTGAAATTTGGAATAGCTCCACTCCTACCCTAGATGTTAATTAGCTTCAAGAATTTTTGGTGGCTAATGTATGAAGCAGTGCTAGCTTTCCTTTAGACTAATTTTGGTGTTTCCTAGGTTGAGTCTTCTATTTGATCAAATATTACAAGTGGAATTCATACTATCATATACAGTAGTATTTCCCCTTTTCTTGTGAGGTGATTCACTTGACATTCAGTCCTTGATAATATCCTAAATCTCAAATATGACAAAAGACTATTTTTTGCTTATTGGAACATATAGTTGCTATTTGGTATTAATTTTGTTTTGCACTAACACATTTATATTTGTGTTCTTGTATTGCATCCTTGCATATTTTGATATATCACATGAAGGTTGTATAACATCAATTGCCTCCACATATGCATTGATCACATGTTGGTCTTTCCCTTTCCCACTTACAGACCTTAATCCCCTTTTCCCTCCTATGGATTCATCAAAAAACACAATTTTTTGACATATACGCACCCTGCCAGCTATGCAAGGTGCGTGAATCCTCGTGTTTCTCCTTTGAAGGGCACATAAACCTTAATTTGGCTCAAAAAAATAATATGTTACCTATTTTTAGGTGGGTTTCATGGGTTCACCCAGTTCCTAACCCCCTATTTCTTGTATACAATTGTTTGTAACCATTTCAACCACTTGGAGAGGGTATAATGAACCTAAGGATAGAGGAGAAGAACTCATACTTGAAGCATCATAATTCTGGAATTTTCTTGTCCCGTCTACAAGCCCCTTGTCCCTTGTTGTTGATTGCTTCCTTCAAACCTAGAAATCCCAGTTTCCATCCTTCCTTGCTCCTCATATCTTGTCAAGAAGATTTCATTCCTCTTCTTTCGACTTGCTCGAGCATTGGAGTTGAAGGTACTATTCATTGTCAGTGGTCTGGGTGGAGGGACCTAAAGTCTGGTTCCATAGTAGTGTCACTGTAGATACAGGTGATAACTACATTTGTCTTGTTGTTCATTGATAAATAGACCTCTTTCCCGTCAATTATTTGTGTTTTAGAGTATTGTGTTTATGTTTAAGCATTCAACTTCCTAGAACACTAATTTCTTTACTTCCAATCATATTTTGTGAGAGTTAGTTATCTTGTAACTACCCCCTTGTAGTTGTCAACTTGATTATTTGTAGGTGATCAAAGGGACTGTTGGGAAGGAACATTGAAGTGAAAGTTTTCAACCATGGAATTTCCATTGAATGTTGGGAAACTAGTATGATTCTCTCTCTTTGACTATTAGTTAGTTAGTTAGTTATAAGATTTATTCGTTGCAATTATGGGATTGAGTTCACTCTTTGAAGGTCATCACTTTGTTGTGGCTTTAACCCATAGCCATAGAAGAAATTTCTCCGTAAAAAAATTGGAAACGATACTGGGGATGGTCTCCTTTTTGGGTTAGGTTTAGGGACTTTCACTTTGTTTTCTCTTGAATTTTGGCTTTCTCTCTGTCTTAGCTTTGTCAATTAGTGTTTTCAGAAGAATAGCCTTCATTTTTAGGCTTTAGACCTAGGGTTTTCCAAGTTTTTCTTGAGATCCTAGGGTGTATATGCTATATCCTTTTATTATAGAAGCATACATATGTCTCCTGTATAAATGTAAAGTGCGTACACACACTCCCTGAAAAAGGCTTAGGTGAGTACAACTGCTTAAGTGTTTTTTTGGAATTATGGGCCATATATGCGCCTTGTAGAAGGCTAGGGTGCACACATATGATCTTTATAGAAGGATTATGGGTGTATGAGATATTATATAGGCTCTGTACAATGATAAAATGGGTGTATGCCTCTTGGCAAGTGATTTTTCTGCTTGTTTTTCAACCTTTTTAAGCCATGATTTCGATTTTTTGGAGGTCATTTTTTGGGAGTTTGTTATTGAAACTTCTTGTTGGATATATAAGGTTATTAAAGTCTTAAATTTAAGAATAAAAAAGAGATTTGTTTATGCTTCCTTGGGTTCTTTAAGTTTTTTATTGGATTGCATAACTATAAGACAAGTCTTGTTCTTAGGGTCTTGGTTTATGGATGTTGTTGTGATCATATTTGAAACCTGAGTTTATCTGAGTTCACTGATTTTATTTTGTGTTTTCCTTTGTTTTGAAAATATAAAAACATAAAACCAAAACATTTCTTTCCTTTAGCATCTTTTGTTAGCTTTTTCTCTAGTAGAAAGAAAAAGAAAACAAAAAAACCTAGTTTGTTGTTAGTTAGGTCTCTTTATTTTTGTTGCATTGTTTTTCATTTATATTTGAAAAATAAAAATATATTAGTATCGGCTTGTATTTTATTCTCATCTTGAAAATCATTTTAAAAGAAAAATAACAAAGAATACTTTTTTGTTTGCTTCTTTTTCTTTTCTCAAAAAGTTACATTATGCATTTTTCATTGGAAAGAGAAAAGATTGCATTTAAAGGTTTACATTAGTTGTTCATGCATTTTTCTTGCTTGAAATTATTTTTCATTGTAGAATTAGTGTAAAGTTCTATTTTCCAATGTTCTTATAAGTTTCATTTTGCAAGAGTCTCAAACAACATCAGTTGCACTTATGTACCCTTTAAGTAAAGAAAAGTCGCTAAAAATGTTCACGCTAAATTTAAAATGTACTAGACTTGTGTTTCTAGGGTTCACAAATTACTCCAGGTTAGGGCCTTGGAATAGAATGGAGAGGTAACTCTCTAAGTCCATTGAAAGAAACATAAGAATCTGAATTAGGGAGTGTCAAAATCCAATTTTTTTCTAGGTATAGTCGGGAGGCTCCTCTAACACATGAGTTAAACACGAGGTCGCGTGAGAAAGATTTGAAGAGATTACCCCTCTAATAATTGACCAAGTGTAGCATATTGATCGTATACACAGGTTTCTCGAGTACCACCTAGACCTCTATGGTGTCAATACTTTCAAAGCTTCGGGTTTAGCTACCCTTCCCATTTGTTCAATCTTGACAGTCGACTATACTCCTTGGATATCGACTGCAAGTTGGTATCTCTAGTAGCCTTTCCTAGGTATCACAAAGGTGACTGCGAGGGACTTCCTGTGGTACGTAAGGTAGACATTGTATCACACTTTCAGTACCCCTGTAGGGTGCCCCGCAAAGCAAGGGTTACTTGCACCAAGTAGAGTTATTACGTGGAGGTTGTGGTAATTGCTTCTCACTCTTTCATTCATTGGTCTCGATACTTGATCAAACCATGCCAATTTCCAGAAGGTCCTTTTCCATTTTCTCATTACTTTAACTTAGGACCTAATCCACCTGGGCTAAAGTTTTGAAGAAGTTGTTTGTTCGTGATGTTTCTCATGGGAATTTTTAGTGGAGTGTTGCTTTGTGCAGTTGTCCTTAAGTTGTGTTTGTACCATTTTATCAATGTGGTTGACCAATCGCTCCACCAGTCAGGAAGGAAGCCTGGTCTTTTTCTTGAAATTATCGAGCCACCTCTTAGAAGGCATGGGTTTTTATACCATTGGTTTTCCACATTCATTGTGTGAAACTTTTTCAGACGTGAACAATACTACAAGGGATGCACTTGTGCATAAGAATGTCATAACTAAATTTCTTGAGTATACCAACAAAGGGAACCCTTATCGAGGGGATTCTTGTGCTTTTCCTTTCTTTGGAAATGATGGTGCCCCCTTGATGGCCACTTTGAACATTCTTGAGTTGAATGTTGGACTACCAATTTGGTTGTGGACCACTATGAATATCGTGAATTCCCTTCATGCTTCTCATATAACCACTTTATGTCATGGGAATAAAATTGATGTTGATCATTTACCTTCTTCATCAGTTAAGTCTACTCCTCCTCCTTCTCCCTCTTCTAGTGAAATTCTTACTACTAGTAACCATAAGTATAAAATGAATAGGAAGAGGAAGTGTAAGAAGAAAAAGTCACCGACATCTTCTAGTCATGTTGGACATGCAACTAGCATTTGCAAGTCATACTAGGGGGAGAATTCCAGTAACTACAAGTCATACTAGAAATAGTTCACCAACCTGTGTGAGTCATGTTGGAGACCTGCACCTAGAATTTTCTAGTCATGTTGGGGGGAGAAATCTAGTCACCATCATTCAAACTTGGCATATGTCAACAACCTTTGCTAGTCACATTGGAGACATTCTACCAGCCTCTTCTAGTCATGTTGGAGACATGTTTCCATCCACTACGACTCATGATGGGACAACCCATCGGCCACTACAAGTCATGATGGGGCCATTGATAATGTTGAGAAACCTAAACGAATAGTACATAATCCCAATTTCCCTTTTAATATTTGCAAGGGAGGTCAAATTATTCATATGTGCCCAACTATTATTGTGGTATGAAGAGGGTGCTCCTTGTCTAAAGGCCCTTGTAGTCCTTAGTCATATTTGGTCTCCCAACAACCTATTCAATCATTGGTTGATGAAGTGGTCGTGTCGATGCAATATTCAACCGATCCCACTCTTGTTTTGGAGGGTGATGCGTCTCTTGACCATGTTGTCTCGTAGCCTATTAAACTAGCGGGTGAGGAAGTGGTCATTCCAATGCAATATTTGGTCAATCCCACTCTTCTCTTGGAGAATGATGAGTCTGCTAAAGTGATCGTGTCGATGCAATCTTTGGTTTATCCCACTCTTCTTTTGGGGAGTGATGTATCTATCAATTATGTCCTTAGCACTTTCAGTTCAGTACCTTCTGAACAAGGTGGAATTCCACTCTCTTCGAGTACGTTGCCTCCAAGTCCTAAGATGGTTTCCTTTGACTGGAATGATCTTATTGAGCCTCGCCTTCCTTCTTCTAAACCCTTTCAAATAATGGTTAAATATTATTCAAAAGGAATTTTCCAATGTGTTGTAGATGAAGGAGCCTCTGCAAGTATTTTATCCTCCTCGAGTTCAAAATATTTGGGTTCTCCCAAGCTTGTGTTAGCTACCAATGAGTTGTTGGATTTCAAGAAAAGACCTAGTGATATTTGGGGATTCTTCCTCAATTTCCTATCACATTAGGTGGGAAGACTATCCCAGTTGATATGACAGTGGTTCCAGGCCCTTTAGACTTCAATATGATTATTGGGCGTGATTATGTATATGCTATGAATGTTGTGGTGTCTACGTTCTTTCAAGTGATGCATTTTCCTCACAATGGAAGCACTTCCACTATTGATCAACATGCATCTGATAATCACCATCCTAATTCGACTCTAGCTTATATTTCCCCTTTGTATGTTTCTAGTATTCGAGTAGACTCTTCCCATCCATGGGTGAATTATGTGTGTCTTATCCTCGATGTTCAATTTCTTCTGAGAAGGGATCTTTACAATCATGTTTGCCTTCTCAAGAAAATGTCTCGACAATTGATCAGGTGATGAATCCAATGGGGTAACATGGGCCTTTTATTTCCCCTTTTGGCCCATGTGATCTGAGTTTTCTCTTGAGTTTGATCTTACTATTTGTAATACCTAGAGCCCTAGTATTTGTGTGTCGTCGAGTCCCAATTATCTAGATAATGAATTTCCTTCAGATGAGGCTATCCTTTAAGCTATGATTATGGATTTTCAACCTCTTCCTGAACTTGAAGATTTACAGGTTGGTTACCCAAAAAACCTTGGCCTGAGCCTAGAAATGGGCTCTACCTAGAGAAGTACTATGCATAAGGTTGTGCAGTGCTTTGTACCATATTGTTATTTTAGGGTTTTCAAGTTTTTTATTCCATAGAAAATGTTATTGTCAGAGGTTTCTATATTATATTTATTAACTTTTGGGTGAGAGTTATTGGTCATATATACAAGACTTTGGAGACATTTTCTTTGATTCCTTTTTGTCGTCTTGATATGTTCTGACAGATAATGATCTTGAAACTGGCATATAGGTTAGATTTTCCCCTTCGTGCATTTTTTCATTATTTGTTTCTTGGTTCATTTTTCCTTAGGATCGATCCCACTGAGTTGCAACACAGAACCTTCTTCGTTATTTAGAAGTGTTGTAATTCATGTGGTAAAGCCCATTGTTCATTGGTACCATAGTTAGAACATTTTTCACAGTTTGGTTCCCATGCTAAAGTACTTTCATAGGTTTGGGAACCCTATTTAGTTATGTCATGAATTTGCGTTGAAGCCTCATATCTTATTCTCAATATTTTTTTGGCCAATACCTGTGGGGCTTCCTCATTTATGTGTTAAGTTGTAATGCTACATTGCATTATGTTGCTTACTCTTTTGAGCCTAATGTCGGATTCAACTTGTTTTCATATAGTTTGTTGCTTATGAATTCTCTCAGTTGCCAGGATTTTCATTTATTTCCTTTGTGACTTGAAACTTGTATCCCTGGAAGAAATTCCCCCCTGAGTGTCTATATCCTACACGTGTTTCCTTACATTGGGAATAGGTATGTTCCTCGCGTTTGGAACTAGTTTTCTTTCCCACGACACTTGTTTCCCCCATTGTATTGTAAGATTATTTTACTCTTTTTCAGGATTTTATAATATGAAAAAGACAAAAAAAATCAAATAACAAAAAAAGAGGATGGGAAAGAGTCTTCTCTTCAGTGTTTTGGCAGCAGTCAAGTCGCCCTTGAACAAAGAATTTTTTTTTTTGAGTCTATATCTCAATAGATTGGTTCCTAATATGGCTTTAGTAAACTAAACAAGTTACACAAAGTTTTTACTCCTTTGACTAGTTATTCTACCAGTCACTGTGGAGAGTTTGTTGATGCCTCCTATATTGCAATCTTATGTCGTCGTTCATCTTTCAATGCATGTTGCCTAAGTCACTTTATTGTGTCACGCTTTTGTTTAAGGAAAGTTTTAGCCTATTTCAACCACTCCTTAGAATTATTGACTTTGCAAGTCAGTCTTCCCGTTGTCAAATACTTCTCATAATCAATAAGCATGTTTGTCCTATACTCATGCTAGTATGGAAGGTCCTCATTGACTTCCTGCTGGTGGGTCAACTCTTATCAACTATGAAAAATTGTTCCGATAGTTTGGATTAGAGTCACACCTTGACCCTATTTACATCAGATAGGTGACCTTGTGCTTAGAATATGACACTTTATCATTTCTCATTGACTGAGCAGTTTCCCTTATGTTCAATGACAAGAAAAGTATTCACACATTGGGATTCATGCAATACCTTGGATTCCATTTGACCCCATTGGTGGTTTCCTCGCCTCTGTCATTACTTTTCATTATTGATTTTTATTCAAAGGGTCACTTTCATGTGTTACTCCATCTGGTGCACACGAGAGACATACTCGGTTGTGGGTCCTTTCAATTTTTCGTCTGAGTTCATCCAAATATTTGGCCTTCTGTTGTTCCTCGTGTTGGATGATGGGGGGTGTCTCAATACCCTCCTTCCAGTGGATCTCTTCCTATAGAATTCGACACATCTTGATCTGGGATAGGGATCTAGAGTCTTTATTAGTACCTTAGGGCTTAAAGGCTTATGTGGAAAGTTCCCTCGTTATTGATAGTGGGAATACATCAATGTCCCATGATCGATAGATTTGACAAGAGTTCGACATCAGCTCATTTATTTGCACTTGCTAGAATGTATTAGGTACCTTGATGCCCATTATCATTATTGGTGGGTTGTCTCACATTTTTTAACGGTATACATAAATGACTGTGTTGATGTGGTGGAAATGCCCTGCAACATCTAGGGGTACTCCCCGATACACGGTCCCAATTAAACTATGTATCATTTGGTTTAGGAGACATATCTGGATTCTAGCTCGACTTCCATTATTGATAGTGGGGGAGAATGTTTAGGTGGTTATGCAAATGAAATATTTATATGAAGACTATCTAAATGCATAAAATAAAACTAATTTACTCTAAACTATCCTATCCTATCTAGGAGCGAACTATCGTAACTGAATGAACAACAAAAATGTGACTAACTCTAAAAATAACTTCACCCAAACAGTTGTAATGAAGAAATAAAGTTAGATAACACATGAACATGAATATATAACCAGAATAGTCTAAGTTACTTTATCACATACATCGATAGCTCATATGCTCGGGACATTAAATATGAGAAATAATAACAAAACTGCAAGAGTAACATTAATTGCATAAGAAAAGTCTATAAGAGAATAATCTTCTTACAGTCCATGTGGACAACAAACATTTTGTTGGAAGTAGTTCACAGCTAACAACAATACTCATTAGTTTTTATCTCTATCAAAAGTTGTCCCTAAGGGATTCTGAATATTAGTTAACAAAGTATTTTCTTTGAAAATGGTTTCTCGAGTGTATACAAAGCTTGAAGAGCCCCTAAAAATGTGCTTCTTCCTTTATTTATACAACTATCACTAACTTCCAAAAATGACTTCTTGTAATCCCCAAGAAGTGGTTACAAATTGTTTAGCTTCCCCCTGCTAACTATTGACATGTGTGAGAAAGGGGATGAAACTGATGGTGGTTGGGAAAAAGACGAAATAGCATGTGGTTGCTAGCAAATTCAATTTTTTTGTTTCATCCTATTCATGTCCTATTGTCTCAAACACATGTTTCCCAAACTTCATATTGGTCATCGAGTGGAAAAATTCTACGATAAAGAAGCTCTTCAAGAGAAGCCCCATGTGTATTTATTTTGTATAAAAGGGTCCTCATATCCTTGGTTAGATTGGCCATGAATTCTTGAATCATGGTGTGCACTTTAGTTCGTTGAACAAGGTGTTGCTCCATTATATCCTTCAACACCTTTGTGGTTGTTTTTGTTACTCCCCACCTCATACCTGTACTTTGTTGTATTTTCTCGAGCATTTGTTCCATTGAGATGTCCTTTTTTATTTCTTCAATAGGAGGGAGGTGACATTTATGTATTAAAACTTTGGCTTCTTTATGAATTTGATGGCATATTGCAAGCGAACTAATCATTTCTTCTTATAGTCTTTGTCTTGCTTGTTAACATCGATCGAGAGAGGCAAAGTCAATCTTTCTTTCTATTTTGGAGGGGCAAGGAAGTTCAGGTGTAGCATTTGGATTCTTAGCAACCCACTGTTTGATCTCATTCATACCCTATCTGATAATGGCCAAGTTGATTTTCTTGACTTGTACATGTTTGTGTTGTTCCATTATGTTGGTAACCTGCTGCTGAAAAACATGTAGATGGGTGTACATATTCTTAATGGCCTCTTCTATCTCCATCCTGACTTTTTATGCGCACTCCTTGAACTCTGGAGAGTTTCCCTCCTCCTTTATTGAGCATCAGAGTTGCTTCCAACTCTTTAATCTTGGCCTCGTGCTCTTGGTTTTGACAAAACAATTTTTTTAGATTTTGTTATGTTGCGTTGGAGAATGTCGTTAAAGTAGATGCTATGGACAATGAATATTCACTGACCTTTACTATCACTAGGGTATTTTTGAGGAAGGAAAGTGGATTTCCTCCTGAGACTGTTACTTGCTTCACCTGTTGTTGTACAATCTTTCATGTGGCCTTGTCATACTTAAAATTTTAAACATTGGCCACTTTACTTGGTTTGAATGGGGTGCAGAGACCCAATTCCAACCCACCGAACTAGGTGTGATTGATGGTAGCTCCTATCGATATCTCTAGGATGTTGGTGTCCATTGAAGATGTGTCGTTGTTCTAATCTTCTTCATCCTTGTTTTGTTTCTCTTCCTTAGCTTCCTTTTATGCAACCTCATTTGTTGATTTCAGTGTTGCTTATGTTGTTGAGGCAGATATTTCAACTTCTCCCTTCTATTTAGCTTCTTTATCGGCAGTTTCCTTTTCCTCGACTTCCTCCTTAAGTGTTGTTGTTTTTGTTTCTTCAACTTTTTCCTTAACTTTAGCCTCCTCGATTTTCCTTTTCATCTTTCCAACATCTTCCTTCTTCTTGTGGATCTTTTCTTTCTTCCTCCTCTTTTTCTTTGTTTCTAGTACTTCTTCCTCCACTGAACTAGAGTGAGGGGATGTAGTTGCAACATATGCTTTCACTACTACCCTTTATTCTTCTTTCTTTTGAGCTTCCTCATGGGTTCTTTTTTCATCTGCAATTCTTCCTAAGGGCTTGCCTTGTCTTTTGGAAATGATTTCGTAGTATGTTTTGGCACCGCAATGGAATTACTCTTCCTCCCAAGTGGTCAAAGCTTATTCCCACAGGATGCCAAGATTATTAAAGTGTTCTTTGACAACTTTCTTCGGGTCATGCCTCCTTACTATTTCTTCTCCAAAGTGATATGAAAGCAATACATCCACTTCGTCTTGAGCCTGCTTGGTGTTTGCAAATTAGTATGAGCCAATCCATAATGGGAGTGGGGGCCAGATTTATTTCTTATCCCAATAGAGAATTTCCCCGACTCCATTGATCATTATTTGATAAGCCACTTCTTGGAGTACCAATTTGTCTAGGACAAATCGGGAAGTGGGTGTGGGACTTTGGTGGCTCTGTATACTATGATATACTTTCCATGTTCCATAAATTACTATTCTCCTATCCTCTTGATCACTACAAGCGCCTTGTCTGTCATACATGGGAATTGTGCACAAAATATGAACTCTTATAATGGGACCAGGAAATAGTTCCATATCCCGTGGTATCATTTCCTGTACTTTTTCTCCCATAGCATTTTGCATTATATGTGGATGGTTGGGTCTGCCGGTTGCCATGCCCAACCCATCTTCGAATATTGGTGCACCACGAACATGATATCTAAAAGATACAATGACATGTGAAAATATGGAAATGTTTCAGGTTTGGCTCCCTTAACGGTTGTGATAAAATATGTTAAGTTTGTTGAAAAAATGTCATGCTAGTTGAATGACAACCCTTTGTCTGCATAGTAGTGAATCAAAGGAATATATGACAGAGGAAATTTGGAGGTGTCTGGCTCTCCATACAATCTATAGAGCATGGCCACCATGTATTGATATGACTTCCTTAGTGTAGTTGTGGGGTATCCATCGGTCAGACCGCGTTTAATTGTTTATCTGGTTTGTACCAAATGCATAACAGGTCTTTGGTCATACGCTTGAATCCACCAAGAAGTTCTTCATCCAACTTCCAGGTTCCTTTCTTTAGATGGTAACATTTTTCTAGATCCACGAACTAGAATGAGGCTATAGTCTCTCCCCTAGCATTGCATATGTACATGTTCTCCATGTCTACATTCTTGAGAATCCAAGCAATGACATCTGCATAGGGAAATAATTCATAGTGGGATGCTACTATGTGTATTCTCGATTTCCTAATATTTTTGAATACTTTAAGCTCATCCCGGTCTTCAACATCGATGATAAATTTTTTATTTTTAAACATTTAGTAGAAATCGCCCCATTTGAACGAGTCTCCTCCCTTTTCCAATACTCTTATTGTGTCATCATAAACTGCTCCTGTGATTTTAGGTTTGTCTTCATGTTGGTTACCACTTCTGGAGGACTCTGTGGAAGGTGTTATGCTTGTCACCTTCTTCCTCGTAGACATTTATGAATTTGCAACGTATAAAAGAAATTATCCCAAAAACAAGAAAGGTGAAAAAATAAGTGTAATTAGATCAAGGATTGTAGTCAATTAAAATATAAGCATGGAAAACAAATATGCTTATTTAACCTGTATTTTAAGTACCCTAGGATTCTCTCATGTAAATATTGGGTGGGAGATCATCATCGAAAGATGATAATATGATGGCATGAATTGTGGATTTTAAAGTCTCAGTGGGAATCCAATTGAAAAATCCAAACCGGTTAATCAGATTGTATCATAGCTAATGGTTGAAAGTTTGAAACTGGAGCAGTTCATGGGAACTCCTCCGATGTGTATTGGAGGAGTCCATGTAAAGTTCTTCGGTTATATCAGACAAGTTTGTATAAACACCTCTAAAAACATCGATGAATTTTGTGTAAATATTTCGGGTTGAACCGAAGGCGAAGTTATAAATTTCCCTAGTATACAACAATCAGCACTAGTGATGATCTTATAAAGTATTTTGGTGGACACAAGAGTGATTCATGTAAAGTGTGTCAATTTCCACTTGTGTTGTTTCTGCAAAGTTCTTTGATTTCCACCAACAATGAAAATGTTAAGTCCTCTGAGTGGATTGGAGTCAATTATATTAACTCCTCCAGTGACGACTGGAGGAGATCTCTCCAAACTCTCTGGTGCAGACCAGAGACAATAACATGAAATCTTATGGTTCTACCGGCGATAATATTTTAAAGGGATTTGATAATGATAAGAAGTAATCCTACTAAATCTTCTTGTGAGACTAGAGACAATGCTTCTAACCTCTCCAAAATACATAGAGAACCGAAAAAAATTGGCTAAGTTGTAGAAATGGGTTCTTGGTCAAGTTCAGAGCTTGCATATGGGAAACCCAGGAGGCTAGGGGTACAGGCTCGAGTTTAAACCCCGTGAGGAACAAATTCGAGGTAAGAGGGTTTACCCAATTGCATACCTAAATCGACGGAGGTGCCATGGATTTAAACTGGCAAGTGACAACTTGAAACCAATGCAATCACTGCACATAAAAAATCGAGAAATTACCCTAAGTAAACTCGACAGGAGGTCTCTCAATATCCAAGAGTTAGGTGAAGTGATTTAGAGACATGGTGCTATTATGTAGAAAGTGATGGGAAGGGTTAATTCTGGAGAGGGAACAACACTACATATTTGGGATATGGCATGGATTATGGGCTAAAAGGATACCAATCAACGAAGGGGAAGTCGAGGAGATGGCTGGACAGAATGGAAACCTCAGCTAGTGAAATAAATCTAACCCTAATATTAAATCTCGATAACATATATACAAATGTATGTAATATTTCTAAGAAGGGTTTTAGGCTTACCTGTATAAAGAAGGCACATATATGGTAGTACTAGGTCAAGAGGTGCCAAACTTTTGCAAGCATGGTGACTTAAAAATTGGACTCTCGACGTTCTTCTTAGTCACAAAGATGATGGTCGAATGGTTAGGGAAAGGCACCCCTTCTATAATGACGCACACAATTAATGTGATCGAAGTGGTTTAAAAGATAACACTGGAAGTGATGCCGAAAATACCTCTAAATTGAACCGAAGGTGTTAATGGGAAGGTTCTTGATATGCACCGGATGCTAAAAACCAAATATCAAAATAGCATAAAAACCTCAGAATGAGCACTTCACACCTTGAAAAAGAGATAAATTCAGATAATAAGCCTCTTCGAGGGGGAAACCTCCTTATACATCACATGAATTCACAAATTCAAGATGATTCCAAATGAAAAGGTATCCTTGGTATATATAGGAGACTAGGAGGTACAATTACAACTAATGGACCCAAGCCAACATAAATAAAATAACAATACTAATGTAATATTCCCCAATTAAGGGGTAATGTGCCATGATTTAGGGCTTAACATGCCCCTCCCCTTCAAACAAGTGTTGTCCTCGATGCTTGAGTAGTTCTGGATGCTTCTGTATAAAAGACTCATCTTCCCACATGGAATCTTCAACAGGTAGTTTCTTCCACTTAATGAGATACTCTGAAATTGATCTATTCCTTAGCTGGTGAATTCTTGTGTCATTGATAGCTTCATTCTCCATAATGATTTTTCCTTCCTCGTCAAGTTCTGGCAATATAGTTTGAACTGGGATCTTGTCACCTATAACCTTCTTTAATCATGAAACATGGAAAACTGGGTGTACTCGTGAATATGCACGCAACTCCAATTTGTATGCCATAGTATCGATCTTTTGCAACATCTTATAAGGGCCATAATACTTCGATGATAATTTATTATCCTTCTTAGCTTTCTTGAGAGACATCTATTTGTATGGTTGTAGTCTTAAAAATACTCAATCCCCTACAAAACTTCTTTCACTACGATGTTGATCTGCTTGATGTTTCATGTGATTATGTACATAGTTATGTTGTCCTTTAAGAGTTGGAGAACTTATTGTTGATGCTCAATGTGATCTTCCACTACTTGAACCTTATATTTTTATTTTAGAGAAGAAGTGATGGACGGTGGGTGATATCCATAAATTGCCATAAATGGTGTCATTTTTTTTGCAGTATGAAAGGAAGTGTTATACCACCATTCTTCCAAGGGTAACCACTTGAACCATTGTGTTTGTTTATCAGAGACAAAGCAACAAAGGTACCCTTCCAGACATTTTTTCACTATCTCAGTTTGTCCATCAGATTGAGGATGATAAGATGAGCTATGAGCCAATTGAGTACCCAAACAAGAAAATAATTATGTCCAAAAATGTCCAGTGAAGATTTGATCTCTTTCACTTACAATAATATTTGGGCTTCCATGTAGTTTTTAACTATATCCATGAATGTGGTAGCAATTGTGTTGGCCTTGAAAGGATGAGAGAGTGCACAAAAGTGTGTGTACTTGGTAAGTCTATCAACAATCACCATGATGACACTCTTTCCTTCAGACTTCGGTAACCCTGTGATGAAATCCATGGAAACCTCCTCCCAGTGTTGACTTGGAATAGCTAATGGTTGTAAAATACCTCGAGTACTAATTTTTTCCACCTTATTTTGTTGGCAAACCAAAAATTATACCATAAACCTTTGAACATCATTTTTACGACCATCCCAAAAAAAATCCCTCTTGACCCTGTGATAGGTTTTCAAAAATCCTGAGTTCCCTCCTACCAGAGAGATGAGCAATTCCAAAAGTACCTTTTATTTGAGTTGGGAGTTCTTACATAAATATAAGCGATCTTTGTACCATAGTGAATCATTTTTCCATGTAAATGTATTAGATTAATTGGAATCCTACTGCAAGCTTTGAATGAGAATCAACACTTATTTTTCACTCTTCCATTCATCCCTTGCTTTTGTTATTCAATCTGGCTGGATGATAGAGATAGCACAGAGAAACGCCTCAACATCCTCATCCTTTCTTGAGAGTGCATCTGCCATAACATTTTGCTCCCCTTTCTTGTAGATGATTTCAAAGTCATAACCCAACAGCTTGGTCACCCATTTTTGTTGCTCTTCTGAAGATAGACTTTGTTCCAAGAAGTATTTAAGACTGTCATGATCTTTTTTTACCTTAAAGTGCCTAGCTATTAGGTAAGGGTGTCATTGCTTCAATGCATGTAGTATTGCCATAATTTCCTTCTCATAAGAAAAAAAATGGTTTTGTGTAAGTCCTTTCCCTTGAGTGGCCTACTTTCAAAAGAAAGGGGCCTTCCTTCTTGCATTAGAACAACACCAATGCCATTTCTCAAGGCATCACATTCCACAGTAAAGGTTTTTGTGAAGTCTAGTGTGGTCAAGACAGAAGCTTTGCACATTGCCTCTTTAGGTTTTTCAAAAGCTTGATTTGCCTTTGGAGTCCATGAAAATGCATCCTTCTTAGTTAATGCACTTAAAGGTGTTGCTATTCTTCCATAGTTACGAACAAAATTGTGGTAGTAACCTGTCAAACCCAAAAATCCTCTAAGATTCTTCAATGTTTTGGGAATCGTCCAATCCATCATGGATTTAATATTTTTAGGGTCTACCTTGACACCTTCATGACTTACAATATGACCCAAATACTATACCTCCTTCACCCCAAATAAACATTTGGATAGTTTGGCATATAGTTTTTTCTCCTTTAGTAGTTGTAGCACCCTGTCAACATGTTGAACATGATCTTCCCAAGACTTGCTATAGATTAGTATATCATCAAAAAATACTAACACAATTTTTTGAAGGAAGGGCTTGAAAATGGAATTCATCAACCCTTGGAATGTGGAAGGTGCATTCGTAGGGCCAAAAGGAATGACCAAAAATTCATAATGGCCTTCATGAGTTTTGAATGTTTTTTTTGAGATATATTCTTCCTTCATTCTAATATAATGATACCCTGAACGGAGATCCAACTTTGTGAAGTAGATTGATTTATGTAGTTCATCTAACAATTCATCAATGATAGGAATGGGAAACTTATCTTTAATGGTGATCTTGTTGAGATCTCTATAATCTAGAAACATACGCCATGAACCCTCTTTCTTGAGTACCATTACCACCGGTGTCAAGTAAGAACTTTGGCTAGGTCTAATAATGCCAGCCTTTAACATTTATTCAACCATACGGTCAATTTCACTCTTTTGGGCATAAGGGTATTTGTAAGGCATGATGTTAGGAGGAACACTCCCAGGAATTAAGTAAATAGCATGATCATGATCGCGCGTGGGTGGAATACCTCTGGGAATATCTTCAAATACTTTGGAATTATTATCAATGATCCCTTGGAGATATAGGGGAATAGATGGCTTAGATGTTTGAACATCTAGTGAGTATAGTTGTACAATTACACCCTGATCCCCTTTTTTCAATAATTTTGTCATGCCATTAGAGATTAACACCTTACTAGTTTTCCTTGTGACACCCCTTAACTCAAATTCCTTTCCTTCCAATGAAAATTTCATGAAAAGTTCTTGAAAATTAAAAGCCACTGTTCCCAATGATTGTAACCATTGGACCCCTTATACGACATCGACACCACCCATGGGTATAGAAATCATTGGACAATTCATTACATATTCCCTCATAGTAAGATTGATCTTATGTAATTTTCCTAAGCAATTGATAGTTCCTCCATTTGCAATCATTACTTGAAACTCTAGCGTTGGATATATAAATTAATTGAGAGCTTTGGCTAATTTACAGTGAATGAAATTATGAGCACTACCATAATCAATTAGCACTATTACCTTTTTCTTTTTGATATATCCTTCGATATTGAGGGTCTGAGGAGTGTTAATTCTAGACAATGCATGACATGATATGGTGGGAGTCATCTCTTCAGAATAAATATCTTCTACATATTCATATTTAGATGGTACTTGTTCTTGTTCTTGTTATTCTTCCTCTTCACAATCTATGTAGAATAATTTCTTCTCACCACACTTATGTCCTTTACTGTACTTACTATCACAATTAAAGCATAAACATTTTTCTTTTCTTTCCTCCAATTGTTGAGGTGTCAACCTTGTAGGTTGAGGACGTTTAGAAGAAGGAACATTATTCTCTCGATAGATGTTAGGGGTGGTCGTTCTAGTAGCCATAGCCAGATTTTTACATTCAACATTTCCTGCCACCCTTAACACTTTCTCCAATGATTTGGGTTCCCAAAGGAGAACCTCATGTTGAATGTTATCCTTTAAATTTCCTATGAAGATATCAATCAGGTGCTCATCTGGAATATCTGTTACATTTATTTTCAATCTTTGGAAGTTCTCAATGTGCTCTGCAACTGAACCCTTTTGCTTAACATTTATCAATTGGTTGAAGAAGGTATTGCTCCTTGTATCCTCATAGTGTTCTATCATTTATTCCGTGAAAATTGTCCAAGTGACAAGTGATTTGCGAGAACAAATCCATCGATACGACACAAAATGATTAGGTTCTAAATATAAGGAAACGATCCATACCTTTTGTGTGTGTGGCACATCATGTAGATCAAAGAACTGCTCCATCTAGGGTATCCATGTGATTGGATCCTTGCCATCAAACTTCCTCATATTGATCTTAGGAAAGTGGTTGGTCTTCAACCCAAAGTTGGAGTTTCTCGAGTCTTGATTCATCTTCCTTGTGTCCTCATCATGAATTTCATGGGATACATTGTCACCCTCAAGTGGGCTCTCTATTTGCAACTTTTTCAACCCTTCCATGATCTCCCCTTTTAAGCCATCCATCTTAGTATCCATCATCGCTTCTAGCTTAGCTTCAGTTTAATCCATCATCTTTTGTAGTTCATATTTTTTTATTTCCTTCTTTTGTAAATCATGTATGTCCTTACACATTTCTTCACCTTCATCAAGAGTCCAAATAGGATTGTCTGAGGGATTATTTGGTTTATAAGTTCCCTTTTTTGGTGGCATGTTGGCCAAGTATCACTGCAAGGTAGGAATTCCTAATTGTCTTAGGCAGAGGTCCTCACAGAAAAGGGAGTGTTAGGTGCTATAGCTCTCTGATATATGTGTAGGGTCCAACAATAGTAATCAGACCAATATCTCGGAGCACTAACTAAGGAGGATTGACCATGCCCTTAGTCATACTATCTAACTACCCAGGTACTAGAGAGTGATCTCCCCGAGTGATGTTCTCAATTTATTATAGAAACAAGACAACCAAATGGTTTATTCAGTTGGTCTCAATATTCCATGGGGTCTCCTGAGATATGCCAGGTATGTGGGAGCTCAAATGCATAGTAGTGTTATCTAATACACAATTGTTTGAAAGGGGCCTTCTGATATACTCTAGGTACATGGAAGAACCACACTATCCTCGGGTTGTAGCACTGACAAGTAATGACATCTCCTACATTTAAAGACGTTGGAATACATTTGTACCTAAAAAACCCTAAGATTCTCCCATTTTATGTGATACTCTTTTTATCCCACTTTATTCCACTTTTTGAATCACCCCAATTGGATCTTCTAGTCAAAAGATATGCAAATTTCCAAAAACAAACGCACCTTTAAAACCCTGATTTGGAGATTGTTCTACTAGCCAACCTTTCTTTTGTTGTAGCTCTAAAATTTTGGCCCTTCTAATTCTAAAATTTTGGTTTGAGGTAGCCTGAAGTGTCTTCTTTCCAACCCCACAGGTTAGACCAACATTGGATTCTCCAAGGAAATTTTATGATAACTTTCCCAAGATAGTGCACCTCTCTCCAAGGATAGCGCACCAAATAGGAGTAACAAGACATGATCAGAGAGTCCAAACCATAACCAAGAGAGAGTCTAGGCCAAAACTAAAATCTTCTAGCTACAGCAGCTACAACGACATCTCTCCTCCAAACTTGTGCACAAACTGGCCAACTGCAGTGTGCACAAGTGATGCTTATGCAGTACTGAGAATGCCTGCTAGAATGAAGACTGGCCTCCTGTATTTATACTAAAACTGGAAAACTACCTAGGTCGACTTCTCATTCTGGGTGCCTATTTACTTAGTATATAATATTTCCTTTAGCTGACTTCTTCTCTTGGAGGTTAATAACCTAATACAAATTATCCTCTTGAGACGACTTGTCTTCTAGGGTTATTAGCCAACTAATTAGGGTTTCTTCTTGCTTCCCGAAATATTGTATTCTCGCCAAGTTTACACGTGGAGGTAAATACCTCCTGCGGATACCATAATATCAACACTCCCTCCTAGCTAGAGAGGTATTTGAAAGTAATGGTCATGAGAACAAACATACCATTTACCCGGTAGCATCAACATAGTCGTATAGACTATCTCATGGCTAGATCATGAGCACCATCATCACTATCAGTGTCATCAACTACATCATCTCTAGAAACCATACTCCATCTAAGTAATCAGACATGATGTTGGATAAGTCACTCACTCCACAGAGTGACACAAGAGCCAATCTTCTAATCCAGACATATGTCCTAGAAGAATAAATGTCCTTGACCATTTTTCGTCTGGGGAATCTCTATCCATTGAGCATCCATCTAGATGATAATGATTTCCAACACTACTAATAGTCTTCAAGGCAATCAGAACAATGTCACTCTATAGAACACAACTGTGTCTATCCATAGTAGTACACAACTACAATCTAGTGGTACATTACCACACCAAGTAGCACACAGATACTTGATCAAGAACATATAGTCACAATCAGCGGAACACATCCACCATAGTAGCATACATCTACTGTCCAGAGACATACAACCTCCATAACAATCATATCATTTGATATCAACCTGCACATAAAACATTGTTATGATATAAACTGAATCATCTAGGCCATTCTTCCACTCAAGCAAGGAAGAATAATTGTCTTGATTTCAGAGCCTAGATAATTCACCTATCTAGGCCATTCCTCCAGCACTAAACAAAGTGCAACCTGGAGAGAATGAATCTCCCCTAGGGAATGTCTGTCCCTTATTGTTGAACCTGTACCATTCGCCTATCTGGTCCATTCCTCCGACACTAAACAAAGTGCAACCTGGAGAGAATGAATCTTCCCTAGGGAATGACTGTCTAGACCATTTCCTAAGGAAATGACTGTCCTGCACCAACTGCCAAAACAGATAATTCTTCGAAACTTCTCACAACTGTGAGCTTCGAAAGAGTGATTTTCCGGCGAGGCGGGCTAGTCTTCTTGACCACTGCTGAGAGTGACCTTCAAGAAGAGAGATTGTCCTAGACCATTCCCTATGTTAACCACAAGGGGAATCATTTTCTATGGTACATCAGCAATCCATCGAACCATTTTCATTACGGAAATGACTGTTCGATCTGGACCATTTTCCGAACTAGAAAATGTCTATCCATCAGAAATCGAAAACCACTTTCTGAACTGGAAAGGAACTGCTCATCCTGGACCATTTTTTGAACTGAAAAATGAATTTCCATAAATCATTAACACATCAGTGCTCCCTCCCAACTTGGGAGTCATATTTTCCTTTTTCAATAAGGAAGTCGTCTCCACGAGCTCCAGCTTGAGTACATAAACTCTTTCATCTTGAACAGAGGCTTTACCAAAATGTTTGCTTATCTGCTCATTTGTGGAGATATATATTGGAGAACCACTTCTCTTTTCTGGAATTCATCACGGAGAATGTAATGCTTGATCTCAATGTACTTCGGTCTTTCTGGAACATTGGTTTTCTCTGAAGGATTCATATAGCTCTAATCATTATAGTTGAATTCAACTCCTTTGTTTTCTACTAGCTCATAATATCGTGGCAAGGCTCAAACTGGAACATGTCCATGTGGCACTTCTTCTTTCATCATGAGAGTTTGTCATGGATTGGCAATCCATCATCCTGGACTTCTGAGTAACCATTCTGAATTTTATCATAGAATATTTTCACCACACTTTTGTTGTGCATGAGAATATTTGCACCAAGTTGTTTGAGTCCATACAAAATCTTCTTTCATCTGCATACAGGGGTCTCTTTCTGGTATACCTCAAAGCCTTGAGGTTTCTCTACATATGCTCTTTGTTCAATTATTCTAGATAATAGTCTTTGCACTCATCTGATGTCAATTCCAACCCATGGATATTGCAGACGATATAATGGCTCATGTAGAAGTATATCTGGTTTACTGGAACAAGCAATCATCATAGTTTTCTCCCTCCATCTAGGAGAACCTCTAGTTCTAGATCTCACAATGCTTACATTCATGAGTCTTCCATACATTGTTCTTCATCTCAACTTTCATTTTGTATGCTTGATTGTTTTTAGTGAGTTCAGATCAGGTTGGTAGTCTTGTGATCCTCGATACAATGATTGGTTGTTCTGACTTTTATTTCTCTCTTGGAATCTTCATGTTCTTCCTTATGTTTATGTTTAGCTCTTAGGTCCATGGAGTTTTCTATAGATTCCATGCCCTGAAGATTCCAACTTCTTCCTTTCATCATAGGATCATGGATGTGGATGGACAACCAGGGATACTTTAAGGTTTCTTTTCGAAGAAGACTTCTTTTTAAAGTCAAACTGAACACGTGTTTCTTTTCATGGTTGCTATCATGGATAGATACTTCATCATCTTCAATGGATCATATTATTTAGTATTATCTCCCTCCTAATCCTTTCTTCATGCATGAATCCATGCTCTTCTTTTGGAAATATATAATTGACTCCCTCCATCTAGGAGAGTCCACGCTTTCATCTGCATCCTTATTGCCTTCTGCAAAGTGTCACAAATCTTTTTCCAATTTCCTATTGATTGTTGACTTCTTTCTGTCTTTACATCTTCTAGGTTTCTTCAAGATTGATTCTGATTTCAACTTATCTTGCAGCTGTTACTTATGTAATAGCTTCCACATGAGTTGTTACCAGGGGTTGTTGATGTACTTCATCCTTTCATGTGTATTGCCTGACTTGTACTCATTGTGATAGCAAGTCCTTATTTTGTTGATCTTCCATAGGTGTAGTTTCTCTTTGAACATCTTATCTTATAAGAAATAGATATGAAAGATATGTACGGAAAACATGGTATGTACAAGAACTATGAAGAGTATTGTTAACTTGTCTTAGAAGAAGAAATATGGTTTGTCCTGCTTGGCTTTCTTTGAGGGTTACCTTTCTTCGGCAACTGATGCTTCGTGTGTTTCCTTCCCTTTCTTTAACTCGGGACAATGATTCTTGTAGTGACCATACTTTCGACAAATGAAGCATTGTAATCTTGACATATATTTCTCATGATTCGGTTTCTTCTTGGAGCCAAACTTCTTTTTATTCCTGAAATTCTTGAACTTTGTTGTGAAGGCATGATCGTCGTATTTATTTTGGGGTTTCTCTTTTGCACTGATCCTTGATTCTTCTTGTGCACAGCAAGTCCAAAGTTCTTCAAATGTAGGATACTCCTTCCTTGTGTTCATACTTGTGGAAAATGCATCCCATGTCTTAGGAAGACCATTGAGTACTATATTTACCAGTTCCTTCTCGGAGATGATTTCTTCAATAGCTTGTAGTTGATCTCTTAACTGAGAGATTCTCACAAAGTATGATTTATGTTGTCATAATCATTCATCTTCATGTCACAGAGCTCATTCTTCAGACTCATTACTTGTCCAATGTTTCTAACTGAGAAGAGGTTTGTTAGGGCATCGTACATCTTCTTAGATGAATCAATATGGGAGATGTAGGGTATCAGGTGGTATTTTATAGAATCCACTATGATACTCATGGCATTGATGTCACTGTCTTTGAACTTCTCCATAACTGCAACGTTTTGCGGTTCCTTTTCTTTTCCTTCTTCAAACTCTGGTTCCACAATCTTTCCTTTCACAATATCCAACACTTTATTCTTGGAAAGGATGAGATCAATCCTTGTCTTCCATTCTCTGAAGTTAGACGCCCCATCTGACTTGTTTTCTGACTTCGTAGAGCAACTCATGGTTTCCTTGACTTGGTCAACCCTAGATTTGACAAAAAACTCAACCTTGACATCTTAGCTTGTTGAGAGTACCAGGAGATGCACTAGGCTAGGGCGCACTAGTCTATCCAGAAATTAGGTCAATCCCTTCACTTAAGGTGCCTCAACGAGAGGATTAGGGTTTTTGCAACTGCAACTGCTAGTAACCCTAGCGGTAGTGCTTTGGTAACTTCTCCTACTAGAAACCCTAGCGACAGTTCTTCAACGATCTTAGTATCCTTATGGATATGCTCCCTTCCAGTGGTTAGAATGAATGAAGGAGGTGTGGGCCCATAACCTATTGGAATATAATGGATGTGCTCGTTTAACCATAAACAATATCACTATTGTCACCCAACCATAGGTCGAAGCCACCCCCGAGCACCTTAACCTTGACAGAGAATCATTCTGGAAGAAAACCCTAGGCTAGATAGCCAAACAAGATAGCGCACCTCTCTCCAAGGATAGCGCACCAAATAGGAGTAACAAGAGATGATCAGAGAGTCCAAACCGTAACCAAGAGAGAGTCCAGGCCAAAACTAAAATATGCTAGCAGCAGCAGCTGCAACGACAACTCTCCTACAAACTTGCGCACAAACTGGCCAATTGCAGTGCGCATAAGTGTTGCTTTTGCAGTTCTGAGAATGCCTGCCAGAATGAAGACTAGCCTCTTGTATTTATACAAAAACTGGCAAACTGCCTAGGCTGACTTCTCATTCTGAGTGCATATTTACTTAGTATATAATATTTCCTTTAGACGATTTCTTCTCTTGGAGGTTAATAACCTAATACAAATTATCCTCTTGAGCTGACTTGTCTTCTAGGGTTATTAGCCAACTAATTAGGGTTTCTTCTTGCTTCCCGGAATATTCTATTCTCGCCAAATTTACACATGGAGGTAAATACCTCCTGCAACTACCATAATATCAACATGCGGCCTATCGCGTGTCACTGTCTTCACTTCAGAACTTGAAATTTGCACCAGAGAAACTTTTTTCTGTAACCTAACCAATGGAATATGTATCACTCAATTTGTAGTTTTATAGCTTCCGATATAACAATTTTCCCAAGAACACTTGTTTTAGACTGAAATCTGGACCAGCCAAAAACCCTAATTTCCTCAGAGAATAGATTTCCGAGTACAGAGAATCAAGGGATGAAATTTGTACACACTGTACTTTACTATTACACCTTCGTACTGTAAAAAAATTAGAACCTGAAACCAAGATGAAAAAAATTGGGAGCGAAAATTCCAAGAAGACTTGTTTCAGACTAGTTTAAGGACTAGTCAAAAACCCTAACTTGAAAAGAATGTATCTCCAAAAATATAATGAGCCGAGATCTGAAATTTGGACCCAAGTTAGCTCTATATGTATCATCTACACCATATAAATTCCAAATCCCGAAACCTTCCAAAAAAAAAAATTTGTAGCAAAAATGCCAAGAAGACTTGTTTTGAAGAAGTCAGTCCCAAGGATTGTCTAGCTCTGAAACCAAATGTTAAGAACTAGATATCAAAATAGCATAAAAATCTCAGAATAAGTACTCCACGCCTTGACAAAGAGAGGAATTCAAATAATAAGCATCTTCGAAGGGGAAACATCCTTATATGTCACATGAATTCACAAATAAAAGATGATTCCAAATGAAAAGGTCTCCTTGGTATATATAGGAGACTAGGAGGTACAATTACAACTAATGGATACAAGACGATATAAATAAAATAACAATACTAATGTAATATGCCCCAATTAAGGGGTAATGTGCCATGATTTAGGGCTTAACATTGGAGAACATGGTGGGAAAGTATCTGGTGTACACCAGAGACGTTAATGCAAAGTATGTCGGTGTAACCTTTTTGTCCGGGAAGAGTTATAGGGAATCGCTCTAGGCACACCATGGGTTCTAACACGAAGTGTGCAACGTGTGTTGGAGGAAAATATGGGAACTCCTCCAGTTGAACCGGAGGAGTTAGCACTAATTCATCCAACTGTTAAAATAGTGTTTCATAGGAATTTGTGGGAAGCTCTCTGATTAGCACCAAAGTACTTCAAGGGAACTCCTTCGGTGTATACTAGAGGAGTTTGTGAAAAATTTCCCAATCACCAAAATGACTTTCAACATCTATCCAAGTATTGAAAATAGGGATTCAATCCAAACCAAAACCAAAATACATTGATATGCTAGGAGAGGGAGAAAACAAGGATAAAACTGAGGGAAACGTTCCAAGTCGAGAGGCTCTCATAGAAAACAAAAGGGTCCCATTTTCTTGGAGGGAAGGCTTTACAAGAAAAAGGGAGGTTGTGATACCCGACATAATAGACTGGTAATCAAATAGTTTCTTAGTGTGTTCGA
This sequence comes from Picea engelmannii, assembly GCA_009831015.1. Lineage (NCBI taxonomy): Eukaryota > Viridiplantae > Streptophyta > Pinopsida > Pinales > Pinaceae > Picea > Picea engelmannii. The sequence continues at coordinate 651,245 of ML780405.1, forward strand.
CTTCAACACATCTATTCACATAATGTAAACTTGTACCATCAATGGTTTGATTTGAAGACCTCGAGTCTATAGTAACATTACCTCTTTTATGGCATTTCCTAAGTTGCATTGGATAGTACCAATTCCTCTCTATGATATTGGTACTTGTGGTGGACCAGTTTGTTCAGCTCTTGTTTCCAGATATCCTCCTCTGATTCTGAGATATATATGCATTGTGTATCTTTTTCGTGGCTATGATCTCTTTGGACATGGATCCACTATGTATTCATTTTCGTGGCCATTATCGTTGTTTCCTTAAATACATATTTCATGGATCCACAGTGTACTTGATTTGGTGGCCATGTTTTTTTCATTTCTTAGTATGAGTATGGCCACCTCGAGAAAAGAGTACTCTTACTTGTTTTATGTTGTAGGTTATGTTCTTGGATCAAATTTTGGTAACCTCTACCAGGGCCCACTACTTCCTCACCTCCTCGATTTACAATGTATTCCATCCATCGGTTGTTATTATGACCTCACATATTAGGGGGAATCTATTATAACATCAATTGTCACCACATATGCATTGATGACATGTTGGCCTTTCCCTTTCCCCCTTGTAGACCTTAATCCCCCTTTTCCTCTAGATTCATCAGAAAACATAAATTTTTGACATATATGTGTCCTACTATCTATGCAAGTCACGTACATATGCATGTTTCTCCTTTGTAGGGCGCGTACACCTTAATTTGGCTCAAAAAAATAATATTTTGCGTATTTTTGGGCAGGGTTCAAGGGTTCACTTGGTTCCTAACCCCCTATTGCCCATATACATTTGTATGTAACCACTCCAACGACTTGGAGAGGGTATAAAATGATCATTGAACTAGAGGAGATGAACAATCATACTTGAAGCATCATAACACTGGCATTTTCTTATCCTGACTGCAAGCCCTTTGTCCCTTGTTGTTGATTTATTCCTTCAAACCTAGAAACCCTTGTTTCCAGCCTTCCTTGCTCCTCATATCTTGTAAAAAAGAATCCATTCCTCTTCTTTGGACTTGCTCGAGCATTGGAGTTGAAGGTACTATTTATTGTCAGTGGCCTGGGTGGAGGGACCTAAAGTTCAGTTCTATGACAGTGTCACGGTAGATACAGGTGGTAACTACCTTTGTCTTGTTGTTCATTAATAAAAAGATATATTACCCGTCAATTATTTGTGTTTTAGTGTATGACGTTTATGTTTAAGCATTCAATTTCCTAGAACACTAATTCATTTTCTTTCAATCATCTTTTATGAGAGTTAGTTATCTTGTAACTACCCCTTTCTAGTTGTCAACTTGATTGTTTGTAGGTGATCAAAGGGACTATTGGGAGGGAACGTTGAAGTGAAAGGTTTTGGCCATGGTATCAGCATTGAACTTTGTGAACCTGGTTTGCTTCTCTCTTTCTGACTATTAGTTAGTTAGTTAGTTAGTTATAAGATTTCTTGGTTGCGATTATGGGGATTGAGTTCACTCTTTGAAGGTCATCGCTCTGTTGTGGCTTTAACCCATATCCATAGGAGAAAATTCTTCGTAAGAGAAGACATCTAGGATGGAATCCTAACAAGTCAACATATATAGTGAATACTCTTACAGTGATCATGTAGAGCATGAACTTAATAACTTAGCTAATGTTTTCAGGAATAATGGTTATAAAGAACATCAAGTCAAGAAGATGGTCTTAAGAGCTAAGAGTGGAAACCAGATCATTCATGAGCCATTTGGTGAAATAAATAAGATCATGTTGTGGCTTATATCAAAGGAATGAAAAAAAAATTGCAAAAATATTAAAGAAAGGTAATATTATAGTCACCTTCACTTCCCCCAACACTCTCAAAGGCTTGTTGGATTGTGCTAAAGACATCATTGACCCAAAACATCATAAGGGTGTTTATACCATATGATGCTCTTGTGGTAAAGATTATATTGGTGAGACAAGGAGATCTCCACATATTAGACTCAAAGAACATTGTGCAGATGTAAAGCATAACTAGGTTAAAATATCTACCTTGGTTGAGTATTCTCATGACACTGGCCAACTAATTTGCATGGAGAATGCTAAGATCACTACGAGGATGGACCACTTTGGTAAAATAAAGGTTCGTAGGTCCCTTGCAATGGAATTAAATGATAAAATCAACAGAGATGAAAGTTTTAAAATTAAAGAACCTTGGAGGCATGTTATTCAAAAAAATTTAAATGAAGACAATAATAACCTAGAATAATATTTAGTCCACTCACTCAGTGGTTATCATTGACTATTTATTTATGGATCTAGAGGTCATTAATACTTGAGATTAACAACCTTATGATGATGACCTCTGACTGTGGATCGAAACATCAAGTAATCTAAAAACATGAACACAGGTCCATCTTCTAAAAAACAAATCTATGGTTTCTCGTAAAGAGGTAACATCAAGATACTCTTCTTGGAAAATTGTATTCAACTTGTTTAGTTCACACATTACATTTGCAAGCATATGTAAAGAAAATTGAACTGAAAAAAATCCTTGTCTTATCATACCATGAATCTTTCTTGTCATTTTTCCACAAAGTCAATAAGGCAGACATCAATACAACAATCCTTTCAATGACTTATCCTCTTAAGAGCCTTCTAACTCCATGGATTTGAAGAGGTTGAAGAGTTTCAAGTTGAATAAGTCCCTATACCAAAATAAGTTGACTATTTATTCTAATAGAATTTTGCACTCAAGAATATACCTTATTGTCAATTTCTCAACAAACAATAATTTAGGTATTCTTTTGGAAGCATTTAATGTGGCTAAAGCTTCACGTACAATACAATGAATACCTACAAGATTAGGTATATCTTTTTTCAAAAGAGTAACAAAAACAATTTCATTGCCAATCATTGATGAAATGCCATCTATGGAAACAATTGACAATCTTTTATTTGAAAGCCCCCTTGCTTCCTTTAAATCATTAATTGCATCATCTGTTGTTTTCTCTCTTCCATCACAAACATTTATTTTCTTTAAAAACTGTGAAATTGGAAGCCCCAACACTTGTCAGACTAGAAATGTGGCATAAACCACAAGGTGTTTCTCTATACTTTCATCTAACATCAATGAAGAAATGACTATACAACATGCTTGCAGTTTGTACCTCTTTAAGATACTCAAATATAGCAAAAATGAAATATTTTGCAGCAATGTGATTTGTATATGATGTGTAATCTTTATTCTTTTGCATGTTTTGTTTTTGTAAGGACATTATAAACAGACAAAAGGATTCATATTTTTATGGGGGTAAATCTTCTTGCACAACCCAATAAACCAATTTCATAGTTGTGATGACTCTTTGCTTGTTCTTGTCATCAATGCATGCTTTGTGTTTTGTAATAGGTTTTGTTTCCTTTCATTTCCATATATCCATTTTGCTTATGAAATTTTATGGATGCTTGAATTGACATGAACAACTAGTGAATCACGTTGCATGGTAGAGCAACCAATACCAATCCCCCATGGTCCAGTTTCCTCATGTGTTTCATAGTATATGCATTTCATAACTATTTTTTCTTCATGTTTTGTCTCTTTCAACCACTTATACTTAGTTTTCCATTCCTCATGAAACTCTCATTTTACTTTCAATTTTTTTTTCCTTAAGTGTTAGGTTCTTCACCTTGAAATTCTCCATCACATTCTTTATTATACCCAAGTCTTCATTCAAATCAAATTTATGTTCCTCTTTATTAGATGATGAAACTTATGATGTAGTAGACCATCCAAAGAACTTTTTGATAGAAGGTTCATTCTTTTTTCTTTAAGACATTTCTTTATGTAATACTTATATAATAAAAATATGAAAGTAATTAGGTATGGGATAAGCATGTCCATAAAATTCATATTTTCTAGTTAAAACATGAAGCAATCCATTTCAAAAAACAATTTCAAAGGCAATGAATTCATCCTATTATTTGCACATAACTCCAGGTATATTTGGACTTTCATAAAGCTTGACAAGTTATCTTGATAGGTGGATAACCTATGGGTTCCTATTTGAAAGACATATTTGGGAAAGGATTATACAAATAAATAAATAAATTTCTTTTTACATTCTTCGAGTGTTAGAGCCTTACCTATTTCAGGCAGTTTGAAATGTCATTGTAGTACGTAATTTGAAACACATTGCGCACATATAGCAGACTACAAAAAGTTTGAATTTTGAAACACACCAAACAAGAGGTTTCAATTTCTTTCTATGCCTTAATTCCTCCTAGATCCAATCACCCAGTACACGATTAATCTACCAACACTAACAAGATGCGTGTAATGATGCCAAGATAACTACAACCTACAAGGAGATGGAAAATGCTTAAATATGTAGCTCATATTCATATTGAATTCATTGTTCAAGAATCACCACGTTGTAGCCTACGTGCATGTCATTGGGCAATGAGTGACCAATGTGGCCCCTAACCCTTCCAAGGCCATTGAAAACAAGTGACTTAAGAGCAATGGTTGAGGAACCAGTGGTGAGATCAGATCAATTTGTAGGGAACAAACGACTAGAAATAACATGTATATCAAGCTATAGAGACAATGTATTTGGGCAGTTGCATGCAGGAAAAATTCTTGATTTTTCTTTCTTCAACGTTGTTTTCTTCCCTCTCACACCGTGTAGGATTTGCTTTGACAACTGGAAGGTGAGATTTATTGAAATTTGACATGCAATTGTCAGCTACATGCATCTTTTGGACAGTTGGATAATAGACTGTATTCTAACTTTTGTGTCCACTATCCAATCTCCACAGGGCATGAAATATGCAACATACAGCTTGCAAGTCCACAAACAGGTCTTGCAACCTTTGTTAACTCGATCATGCCTCGATTAATGGAGGGTATCCTTAGTGATCATGATTCTCTACCACTTGAACTAGAGTAATTATTGTTCAAGGTTATCCAGGGAGTGCCATTATGGTGATTCAGTGACATTCTATTGAAGATAATGTGAAACCTATCATCCTACCAACCTCCAACCAAATTTAATGTGAAACCTATCATTCTACCAACCTCCAAACAACTTTTCAACCACTGCTAAATGGCTCAACAAACACACACACACACACACACACATATATACCTTAAAATTAGATTATATATATCTGTGTGTGTGTGTGTGTTGAGCCATTTAGCAGTGTTGAAAAGTTGGTTGGAGGTTGGAGCTTTTGTGTCACTGGTAAATTTTCAAGTAGTGATGGTTGTAATAATTAAGTAGACATCAGTAATGATGCACATATTTTGCAATCTTTGCTAACTCAATCTTTGCCAACTTGAAGTGGAGTAATTATCGTTCAAGGTTACCCAAGGAAGTGTCATTAAGATAATGTGAAACCTATCATCCTACTCAGTGACACAAAAGCTCCAACCTCCAACCAACTTTTCAAGAGTGCTAAATGGCTCAACACACACACACACATAGATATATATAATCTAATTTTAAGGTATATATACTGGTAAATTTTCAAGTCATGGTGGTTGTAATAATTAAGTAGACATCAGTAATGATGCACATATTTTAAAATTGTCCACATTCCATGGGACCGACTTAAATGGCACCAAGGAGAGAGTGTGTGCTCTAGAGAATTTCAAATTCATAATACGATTAGTTTACCTTCTCACAAAGTGGGATTTGAATTTGAGTAGGAGAGAAAACAACTTTTCCTCTTGACTACTAGAACTACACCTCATGATGAATCTACATTGAAGTGCAATACATTCATAGAATTTCCACTTTAAAGAGGTTAGAGTTTTGGGGAATGCCATAGTCTAAATGTTCTAAGTTTTGTCTCTTTTCCTGCCATATTTTTAGTTTAATTTTACCCTAAATCCCGTAGAGATTTTTTTGGATTTGCAGATTTGAGTGATTAATTATGTATAATCCCAGTGCCCTAGAGGTTTTTCAGCAAACAAATTCATTTATACATTCAACAGAAAAATGTGATTTTGCCCAGATTTATATAACCAAATTCCAACAGAAAATGCAAAAACGCCTAGGGGAATCGACACTATTTGACAAGGTATTTATTTATAAAATTGGTGTTTAACAACTTTATTAGTTAAACACACTACCGCGCCCACCCATGTTAATTTATAATATTTTATAATTTTTATTTAGAACGAATAAAGTCGGAGAAGACGGCTATATGACGTTGGAGTTAGGTGAGTCCTACGGGAAGCTATTGTATAAATACTTATGAAAGTGACTGAATCCAAAGCTTGAGTCAGGTGGAGGAATCAGACGAAATTGCAGTGGAAAACCATTAAACAATAAAGAACGATTCCCTGGCAAAGTAAAAGCAGGTACAGACAACTGTACTATAAAACCAGTATTTGTGTCCATCACCTTATCTGCCCTTCTCTGCACGACTTGACTTTAATGTATCCTTCCTTCTCAACATTCCACGAATCAGGCCTTTTGGCATCTTTCGCCAATACCGAGACCTTGAAAGTTTAACTACTGTAAATGCTCAAGGAAGATTTGGCAGCATTTTTCATAGCTAGTCGAAATTAAACTCGGGGCCGTAGAGTAGAGGAGAAAAGTCGGGATAAGCAAAATGGGATTGATATATAGATTAAATTAAATTAAACCACTCCTGCTGTTGACCAATATGAAATAATCCCGGTGACAACTTTCCGACACCAGTGGGTAAGACGATTGACTCTTGAATCTACCTAACAAACCTTTGGTTCAATGTCTCACATCATATACTATAGTTGAGGTGGGTAAAATATTATGAAGCTGCTCAGAGGGCCCTCTGGCAAGTAGATAATATCGCTGGTTGACCCAATATCACCGCAGCCAACTCACAAGCGGCTGTAAATTTGACTGGAAGCAGGGACCTACTCCTGGTAAACACTAGTAGCTTGGGGAAATCACTTTCTAATGTAACAACTTCAAAATCGTTTCCATTCTATGATTAGTATTAGAACACATCTCTGGTACCTCTGCTACAACTAAAGCTTCTGAAGTTGGACCTGACTGCTTACCTAATTTTTACATTTTTATTTTGAAGTTACAAGACTTAATTTTTTTTACCAAAAGCTGGTATAAAGACTTGCAGACCAAAAACAAAGCTAAGCTGAGTGCGATCGAAGTAGAGATTAAAGACTTCATTAAAATTCTGAGTGAAGACCATAATAATGAAGGAGCTGAGACATCACTGCGGCATTTGGAAGTTGATAGAAATGAGCTATTAAGAAAAGAGAAAGAGCATTGGCGTATACGCAGCAGGGCACTTTGGCTGGCTGGTGGTGACAAGAACACCAAGTATTTTCATAAGCTCGCAAGCCACATCAGAGTTAAAAAGCATATCTGGGAAATCAAAAGGGATGCAAGCAACTCGGTCACGGATCAGTTTGTCATTAAAAATGAAGCTGTGCAATACTTTAAGCATTTCTACAGGGCATCAACCACAATGAACATAGACGAACAATGTAAGCTGATAGACTTCTTTCCACTGATAGTCGATGAAGAAGAATCGAGCACATTGTACAACCCAGTTTCCTTGGAGGAATTGAAATCGGTTCTATTTCACTGTGACAGGGGAAAAAGTCCGGGCCCGGATGGGTGGACAGCAGAGTTTTTGATACACTTCTTTGAGCTAGTCGGGGAGGAGAGGATCTCTTAGCAATGGTGGAAGAAATCAAGAACATTAAGCACGGTTGTGGGTGGCCTAAATTCTACATTTTTTACATTGATCCAAAGGCCAATAATCCAAAAACTTTGGAAGATTACCGCCCAATCTCTCTGTGCAACCTGTGCTACAAGTTAATAACAAAAGTTATTGCCAATCGCCTTAAACCTTTCCTGTCTAAGTCAATCTCAATTGAACAAATGGGCTTTCTAAAAGGTAGGCTTATACAAGATGCAATTGGCACAGCTCATGAAAGCATTCACAGTGTTAATAAGAAGTTAAAAGCCCTTGTCTTAAAACGGGACTTAAAGAAAGCCTATGATTGTATTGATTGGGACTATTTTAGAATGATCCTTCTCAAAATTGGTATGGGGTTACATATGACCAATTGGATCATGTCTTGCATCATTTATTCGTCCTTTGTTGTCTTAATTAATGGGGAGGCTACATACTTTTTCAAAAGCAGAAGGGGAATTAGGCAAGAGTGCCCTTTATCACTTCTCCTTTTCATACTAGTAACGGAGGGCCTCAGCTTATTATTGAAGAACAGTTTAGTGGAAGGAGTTATTTCAGGTATTAAGGTTGCTAGATTGACCAAAATCCTTCATCTTCTGTTTGTGGACGATGTCCTCATTATGTCCAAAGCAAGCCTCTTGGAATGGACAGAGATCGACAAATTGATTAGTCAATTCTATAAAGCTTCTGGTCTTGCGGTGAACCTATCAAAATCAACTGCCCATTTTGCAGGCCTCTCGGATCATGAACTAGGCCAGTTCAAATATATCCTTCATTATTCATTTAGTGATATTTCCAACAGGTTCCGTTACCTGGGTATTTCTTGAAAACTGGAGCACACCGTGCAGCAGATTGGGGATGGCTTATATCCAAAGTTACTAATAAAATCGACCTATGGTGCAACAGGTGGCTCTCATTGGGTGGGAGATATATATTGGTTAAATCTGTTTTGGAAGGCCAAACAATTTACTAGATGTCCATGGAAGCATTGCCTCACTCGGTTTTAACAAAAAATTGAAAACTGAGGTTCCATTTTTTATGGAATGGTCACCTAGACAGTCAACGGTATCACCTCTATAGATGGGAGTTTCTTTCAAGACCCAAAAAGAATGGGGGTCGGGGTATCTGCAACCTCAATCATTTCAATTTGGCATTGAATATTGTCACTTTGTGGCGTGTATTAACACAGAAGAGTCTATGGCATCGTGTAATAAGGGATAAATACCTTCAGAACGCCACTCTTATCAACTGGTTCAGAAGGCCAACTCATAAGTACTCTTCAACTTCAAGGTTTTGGTTAAACCTCCTTTGCTCACTCCTAATTATCAGTCATTGGATCACATGGTGCCCTGGAGCTGGACAACTAATCATTATCAGGCGTGACAGGATTTTGGGCATGGGAAACAGATCCTTCCTCAACAAAGAACTTATTACAGTGCTCAATTGTAGACAGGTGACAACACTTGCCCAAGCTTCAAAGGCTCATGAACTATATACCATTGCAGAGTTATGGCAGACAAGTGACGAGCTGGAGTTGTCAGGCGTACAAGCAACAGAATGGACACAATATATAAAGGATTTATGTGGAGAGGGGATCACACTTACCGCTAACACCAAGGATGAACTAAGGTGGGCTGGAGGTGACTTGTCCGGGGAGCTTACTGTCACAAATTGCTACAACGTGATTCTCTCTACACAACCCATGCCGATTTGGAGCAATTGGAAGGTACACTGTTGGAAATGGTGTGTACAACTAAAAATCATTTTTTTTTTTTGGTTGGCAACTGACAATAGAATTTTAACTTGGGGCGTTCTACTTAAGAAAGGATGGGTAGGCCTCGGATTGTGCTATCTGTGCAGAGCAAATTCAGAAGATAACCATCATCTGCTCATCCATTGTGCCTTTACGAAGAGAGTATGGGCTATTCTAACGCAGGTCCTAAATTCCAATTTCCCGTGGAGTGGCCAATCCATTGGCGACTATATGGTTGTGTGGCTATTGAACAAGACAACGTCCAAGATGCTTCCATTAATCACGAGCTGGTACATCTGGAAGGAGCGTAACATGGCTCTTTTCGAAGGGAAGACACCCTCAGCGATCATTGTTGTCATTAAGACCATTGGAGCGCTCAACAAAAAACAAATTGACACCAAACCCTAGGTATTGAGATTGAAACCATACTTCAAACTTCAAGGATATATAGTGGCCTATTTCGATGGGGCAGCGGATGTAGGGGGATCCAGTTGCGGGGCAGGAGGTACTATGAAGTGTATAGAGGCACCGGATTACAGATGGTACATCAATTGTGGAGCAAGGACCAATACTAAAGCCGAATTAATGGGAGTATGGGCTACTCTTCCGATTGCAAGACGCCTGGAAATTCAACACCTACAGGTTATGGGGGATTCCAAAGTAATCATAGATTGGTTCAATTCAAACGGGAAGCTTCAAGCTATCAATATCGAAGGGTGGAAGATCAAAATTCGAGACCTAACGACAACCTTCCAAAGTATTAGTTTTCATCACATCTTCAGGGAATCCAATGAGGGGGCGGATAAACTATCAAAGTGAGCACTTTCATCTCCAAAAGGAAGGCTTTCTTTTTTCACCTGAGATGGAGAAAATGAGGGGCTTGCTCACCATTTGAACTTTTTCTAACACTTGAACCATCTCGGCATTGTGTGGTTTTGGTTTTCCTAGTATGGGCCTTGACATTGTGATGTTATTTAGAGAACTCGGTCTTTATTCACAACTTTTGTGGTCGAAGCAAGCCCTATAATGTTTTTAGCGTCACTTGTAGGTTTGGTAGGGATGGCAAGGATTGATCGGGAGCTTTGCATTTATAGTGGGACATGTCTAGTCCGGTAGATTTAGTTACTGCCCATTTTTATGAGGATGTAAAAAAAAATATTCCTTAATATAATTTTTGTGCGAATTTTCTCGGAAAAAAAAAGTGAATCATGTCTCCAAGCCCCGTCAATGTTCATTCTAATTCAATGGGTATTTTGATTAGATTTCAAAATGAACAACAAAATGTTTTTTTCTATGCTACTATGAAATTATTGAGTTAGCATCCATATCTCCAAATTGGCCTTTGGTCAATGTATTGGTTGAATGGATCATTAAATTTGGTTGGAAAAATTGGCATATGCCCACCTAAACAGATCAATGTTACATTTATAGTTATCACTGATTTATCGACAATATGGGAAAAATACCAGAGATTATCATGTAACTTTAAAAAATGCAAAAATAATCACTTTTTTTTCAATTTTTTAAACTTCAAAAGCAACATCAACATCAAACAAATACATTGTTACATAAATATGAAAATAAAACTGATATATCGGATGTATAATGATGATATTTGCCCTTAGTCATAAGTCCTCGTAGGATAATACAAAATTACATCCAAACAAAAATAAATGATCTCATGAGATGAATCGTGACAATGAAAACAACGGATTTCTCCTTGTTTGCTTGATGGAAAATGGTCAGCGTCCTCAAAGCTCAATTCAATGTTTTAAAACTTGGACTTGGACTCAGATTGACTCAAACCGATCTGATTTCAATGACTCTCTTAACTAAAAAATACATAAAATATCTCATTTTTAATAAAAAAAATTATATTTTAAAATATTTTAATTTTTAATTATAAAATTATATTTTTAATAAATTATCCAAATTTTGAAAGAAAGCATTATGAATAAATGAACAATATCATTTAAATGAAAAACATAAATGAGCAATGTTCCACCATTGCTTATATTGGGATCCTCATCATTTGTATCACCCTTTGCCTCTTGTCTGACCTTTGCCTCTACCTCGATTCTCTAGGGACATTAGTCAACACCACCCTGTTTTTCTTGAAACTCCCCAATCCATGGTAGAAAAAGCTTAACATGTTAACTCAATGTTTTTGGTTTGATGAAGGGTACATTTTTGTTAAGGCCGTGACATAAGAGTTCAACACTCTATACCACCAACATCAAGGTACATAAAGGGACCTCATACGTGTTAGAATCCAATGAAAAAGTTGCAATCCTATCAATAGAAATCTTCTTAAATCAGCTCAATTTTGAATGGAATATGAAATTCCTGAAACAATTAATAATAATGTTAAAAAATTAAACTTTTACTTTAAGAATTTAAAGTTACCATTAAATTTCTAGCATTTTGGGTCAACCTGTGTGAGGTAAATGTCACTTAAGCAAAATGAAGATTAAAAGACCAATAATCTTTATAGCGATTTATAGCAGAGGTGGGTTTTGACCATATTATCACGATAATTCCGATAATATCACAATAAATGTAACACTGAAATTGATTACCTTGATTTAAATGTTCGTATTCTTGTGAACTATACAAGACTTGACTGTAATTTTCAGGTACTAATCCCATGCACTTCTATTTATTACTGGATTGTCTATTCATCTAGAGCAATCTGTAGAGAAAAATTAAGGTATGTATGCTGAATAAAATATGTTGAATTGCTTTTAAGGAAAATGCCAGAAGAAAAACCTGCCACGAATACCATGAAGATGAAAAAATCCAAGTCTTTTCAGAGATTAAACTTCACTCGTAATGCAAAAGACTTTCCCCCTTTAAAAAAACTTGAGAATTTAGTTCGAAAAGGTCATGCTTCATATTGTTCTCAAACATTCAAATATGATATGTGACTCTTGATTTTGACAAAGCCAATAATATTGTTTTTATTTTATATATGGCGCACATATATACCTTCTAAGGAGCAGAGCTTAGCTCTGCATCTTAATTCCACCCAACCTAATTAATACCCATTTTATAAATTAAGAGATTGACAGTTCAGTCTGAAGTTGGCACCTGATAGGAAACTTCACTTGGAAAACACTCTAGATAGAATTGTTTGAATACACTACCAAATATAATAGTTTGTTGGTTTTTTTCATATATTTGGAACTACATCTCAAACAAGAAGTAGAGAGTGCATTAATTAGTTGCTTTTATCATATTTTGGGCATTATAACTCAGGAAAGTCCCTTGGATATTCTGCTTAAAAATGTATTTATTGTCAACATTACTTAACCATAAGAAACAAAAAGCCTTCCAAGGTTTCCAAAAATAAAAGCCTCAAGAAATGGCCCCAACATTAGCAAGCAATAAATGAACTTCTGAATTCATTAAATTCAATTGCACACCAATCATATCAGACTAATGGAATAACACAAATCTGAATGACAAACTACATACTGAATATACTGCAACCTAAATCTCAAGTCTTATTTCTAGAATGCTCTTATTAACAGAAGTAAGCTTTAGGCACACAGAAATTCAACTGAGAATTTTCTCCACAAACAATTGGGGATCCCTTCCCAATTTGACTAGCATCAACAACACTTCCATCAAATCATCATCCTTATTCCATCAGTAAACACTGTTACTCTTACTTCAAAAGGATGGTTGTCTCAGTAATCATAGATGTTACAATATAGGGGTCCATGTTGGAAGCTGGCCTGCGGTCTTCGAAGTACCCTATCAACCAAAGGTATTTTAGTATCTAATTTTCAATATGTATAGTCTATTAGATAATTGCAAATGCTAAAAACACTGTTTAAGAAAGTTACCACCGGCATTGTCTAGATTTATTAATTGTCGTGTCTAATACTAATAAATACGTTTCTAGTGATTTTGAAGATGAAGTGCAGCAAAATATTGTGAACAGAGGTACATTGATGCTTGTTTGTTGAATTGATCCTATTGGAAACATAGAACTAACCTTTGCCTTCACGTTCTGTGTCACGGCCAACTCGAATAGAAGCTCCACGATTTGCAACTCCCTGGAAACAAAAGAGATGCAACCAAATACTAGTGAGTCTACAGTTCATTTGGACATAGTTCTTATTACACTATTTTCTGCTAGAATCATCCTTGCTCTTGAATGATTACCCATGAAAATGTGTTTATGTCTGCTGTCTCATGTCGGCCAGTCAAACGCCTCTCATTGCCCTCTCCATAGGCAGAAATGTGTTCCTTATGCCTCAATCCTAACTTTTCAATGGCCTTCTTTATCACTTTAATTCCCCCTTCCTCCCTCATTGATTTGGTACTGTCGAGACAGGGAAAAGAAAGATAGTAAGCATTGGAATCAAACTTGAAAGACTTTTAAGGACAATATATTCTTTTATGCAGCTGTGCTGACTTACCTGTAGTTAGTGTGAGCACCAGCACCATTCCAATCACCCTAGAGTAAACCACAAATGCAGACCAGTTAGTTTAAGAAGTGAAGAAAATTAGTCCAAGCATTATCAAGGGTGAGGAGGTACAGATTATGCTTTGACAAATACGGGCATCAAAATACAAAGAGAACTTATTCCAGACTATAAGTTACAGTCATTGTCTATGTATTAAGAAAATAACTTTCCATTTTTCAAACCCTATTTATCTAATTTCCAAAACTTGAAGAATTTTCAAAAGATCATATTGAGCAGAATGCTAAAAAGAGGATAAGAGATAGCATAAAGTCTGAATATGTGAAAGACTGACCTGAATGGGTTTGGGGTCAAATGAGAGGACAACACCTGCCACCTCTGTGATTCTCTGCACACAAGGTTGTAATTATATTAGTTGTAATTATATTAGTCAAGGAGAAACTAATAATTAAATATATAAACTAAAGCATAGAGCAATCAACTAGCAATATAGTCAATTGCTGAGATGGTTTTCAATCTACCTCAAGAATGTAACGAGCAGCCCAGACTTGATCACCAGATGAAATACCAACTGTCGGACCAACTTGAAATTCCCACTGTTCCATGAAATCATTATTGTATGTTAATTCAAGTGAAACCACTTTTGAATCCCTTACAATATCATAAGGATTGCAGCCATTTTCAAAGAAAATATTACCTGACCGGGCATGACTTCTCCATTGATGCCACTGATGTTGATTCCTGCATACAGGCAGGCCTTATAGTGGGCATCGACAATATCACGGCCATAGGCTTTGTCTGCTCCAGTTCCACAATAGTAAGGACCCTATTCCAGAAGACAAAGGCATACGTGATCAGATCAATGACACTGGACTATCTGAGGAGTTCTAGGGTATCTTTCACCAACTATTGGGCACAACAAATCCCATAGAATCTTCATAAGGTGCGTACAATATAGGCCTTAAACCTACACAGTATATACCTAGGTGATTATGAACTCAAGGATCAATGACCAACGGAGTGCTGACTTAATGCAATGAAACAGCAGAAAGCACAAGAGAAGAATAGATATATGGAGGAAAGTTTCTCATACCTGAGGACCAGGATAACCACCTATAGGCCATCCAAGAGGCCACTGTACATCCTTCTGCAGAAGAGTGTATTCTTGTTCAATCCCAAACCTACACAAAACAAGTTTATTTTCAGCAGGACGCATTCCTATGTAGTTGAGAGAATACAACAAATTTAGGGAGGCCAGTTTTATTCAGAATACCATGGTTCCTCGGCAACAACATCTGGATGGCTGAATATTTTTGCAGCATTTGCTCGCTTGTTAGTAGGGATAGGTTCTCCAGCTGGGGTGTATGTATCACAAATCACCTGAAATCCGCAAATAGCTCTATGAATACATGTCAAATAATTATTAAGACCAAATCAAAACATCCACGACTTACAGTTCTTTAAATATTTTATTGGGATAGCCACTCACCAAGATGTTCTTCCCCCTGCGGAATGGATCCCTGAAGATAGCCTGAGGGCTGATTTCATAGAAAACGGATGATACTTAGGTTTCTATCCAAGATAATATATGAACCAGATCGGCTTGGAATCACGGGTAAAAGGAACTTACTAAATGATGACTTCACTGTCCTTTCCAGGAGCCTGTCCGGTACTGGATCCATCATAGTTCCACTTGGGCAGATCTTTGGGATCAGAAACTTCGTGAGACAAGGTCTGAAAATAAAAGTTAGATCAGGCATGAGACACAACAGTAAATGGAATAATATTTTCATTTCATGTTTTCCTCAATCGTCTATACTTTGCGAGTTGCTTGCCTATGCATTGCTCCAAACTAAATATAATAATCTTCCAATTTACTTTCCTATAGCATGTTTTGCTGCAATCTTCATACAACAATCTTCCATTAGATTTGTTTCAAGCTAGGTATAACAACTTTCTTCATAGATGTTCTGCCACAGGTTTCACAAGTTTCACAAAGCAATCTTTCATGACGGTTCCCATCAGATGTCACCAGCCCTATTGCATGCCTTGATCAAACTAAGACAAATCATCCTTGTTATTATGCTGCATGTTAGCTTCCTAAGCATAACACAGCATATATGCATCAACCCGACTGACCTGCCCATGCCCACAAAAAAACAGACAGACTCCTAGTGATACAGTACTCTCCTATAGCTGCTCATGGACTAGCAGCTCCATGAACATGGATCATACCAACAAAGCACATAAATACTCAAATTGCAGCAATCACAAGCACACGTATGGAGTCATGAGATTTACCCTGGCCTTGCTGCGGATATCCGTGCCGGAGCCTCCGATCCTGCACGAACATCTCCCCAGTCACCAAATCAAAACAAAACCCAAAAACAGTAGGGGAATGCAATCAATGAACCAAAATCCATCATCTCCATAACAAAAAAAAGGCCAAAAGCAGAACAAGACCTACCATATATACTCAGCGATGATCTTCTCAGTGACATCAGAGAGGTTCAAGTTGATCAAATCCGTCAAGAGAGACATCTTGGATGTACAACGAAATCACAGACACCCGCACAAGTATAATCCTGCAAGAAGGGAGAGCCTCTGATCTGCTATTTCAGAATAGAGGCCACTGAAATAGGAATTTATAGTTGAATAGGGCAATACCAACAGAAAGAAGAATTTATAAAAGCTGATGACCGGGCACGGGGTACTAGAAAAACCTCAATTTTTTTTTAGACAAAAAGGCAGGTCGAAGAAGAGTCCTCTCTTTGTGAACACGGAAGGGAGAGTAGTTGGACTGCGGCGGTATGTAGGTTGATATTTTACCCCGGTGAAAACCCATGCGGGGTAGGGATTATAAATTGTACTTGAAGATTAAGTCAAAATTACTACCTAACACAGTTAATTGGAGTTGAGATTGAGTTAGGCGCCGCCCGGTTTAAACGTGGGAACGAGCGGTAGATTGACCAGAGGTTGGATTGGACTGGAAGTCAGTTCCAGATTCGGCCGGTTGCCACCTTGACCGGTTGAGGCTGTAATCTGAATCTCCGCATGCCATATGCTTGGAAATCTATACATGACATATCTCCTTRACTTGGCTTTTGCGATAGCCTGCCGTACCTCACGGGGAATTATATTATATTTTATTATTCTTAATGTGGAATATTAAAAGTATGACGGATGGACAGACATCACGATTCCCGATGATTCCGTCTCCGGTTGGCCATGCATTTCATTGGCATCCATTTCTTCGCCTTTTTCTTTCTTTCGATTAATCAATTTAATTTCTATTTAATGCGCACATTCCGCTCCCCGAGTTACCCGGCCCTCCATGCACATCCGACAGTGCTTAGGGTTCCGAAATTGTTGGAGAGAGCACTGGCCGCTGGATGTTCATCCAGGGCAAGCTTCTTATTTTATTTTATTTTATAAGCAATCCGCCAAACATAGACGGAATATGAGCCGATTAATTGGCAACCGTGCTAACTTTTAGGTGAATCTTGTTTGTTCTAAATCGTTTTAGAATGGATAAAAACTGTTTGAACAGGTTTTATGCTAAAATCCTGAGATTTAGACTTGATGTCCGATTTGGACATGACATAAATTTCTGTCCAATTTTCACCATTTATCCACCAATTAAGTTACTTCCTTCTATATCGTAAAACCGATAATGAAACAGAGTTATTCCCTAAATGTATAAAGCAGTGTGAGCTGGGAACTGGGATGGAATTTGATTTATTTGTTAAATATGATTAAAAAATCATAATAATTGTTAACATTCTTCATTTAAACCCTGAAAATGAGTAAGGGAAAATTTGAAAGGCTGTTTAGTTTTGAAATCCCTATCCTGGTGTGGTGTATTGTAATTGAAAAGATAAAGATACTGTACAGTATGGTCCATTCAAGCATATCCAACCTTTCGGTACATCTTTTTTTATTGTACCATTATGACTTCAAAGTAAGATGCCTTTCAGTGGTGAATTGAATTTGGGTTTTCGGGTTTTCAAAGAATCATTCATTGAGAATCGACTTTGGATTTCTGATTACAAAACTGCCAATAAAAAAAAATTATACCCATTAGATATATGGAATATCTCGAAGAACTGCCATTTTATTCTGACGTATATTTATCCGTATACTTATCCATGGCACAGCTACACATAAAACCAGAGTAGCTGTAAGTACCAGTCAAAGCAACAAGCTATAAGGTTCTCAGAATCGAACTTGAGACATACAGGTTACTTGGTCGAGTCCAGTGAAGTTGCGGAGGCCGGAATTTTTGACAAATAGGCAATTGAGGATCGTTTTTGCAAACTAATTTGACCATTATTATTTTTGACGCACACACCCACAATTATTTTTGTGATCGGAGTGTCTTTATTCACCATGATTTTGGTGAATCAGATTCACAATTATTTTTGTGGTGGGAGAGTTCTTTATTCACCATGATTTCGGTGGGAACTGGTGATATATATTTTCAAGGAGTGGAGTTATCTCATACTAGGACGCTCTTTTGTACCGTTGCAGATTTTCAGTCCATTAGGCATTTTGGGACACAACTATGCTTTCATCTTTATTCTTCCTAAAAAGATAAAGGGGTACATCTTTATTTAGGAGGCGAAGTTGTACACTTGTGAAAATATATTTTTCTCTTTATATTAAATATATTAAAGAGTCTAAAAAAAGTGTTAGTGATCAAAACGTATTTTTGTCTTTACATTAAACCATCTAAAAAATATTAAGTGATGAAAATGTATTTTTGTCTTTACATTAAATTATTTAAAAGTTTAGCGATGAAAATGTATATTTATGTTTTTACATAAATAATATTTATACAATAATAATAATAATAATAATTTGTTTTTAAGGTCACCACCAAATTGGTGTATGAGACCTCTAGATCCCCTACGTCTAATTATTTGACTAGTAAAGTCTATGGAGGTATGCATACCATACCCCTCTTTGGATTTGAACTTGTGACCTCTTAAGAGGAAACACATGTCCTTAAACAATAAACCAGTAAAATAAACCTATGAATAAATGAGTGGCACTTTTCAAAACTATTTGTGATTGGAACTTGAAAATTTTCAATTAGTTTTCAAAACTTTGTTGAGCATGTGTCTTTTAATTTTGAAACCATGCTTGCAAGCATCATTGTGATTTTCTTCTTGCTTGCTTCATCATTATTGCTAGGTGGATGTGGGCTTGCTATTGAGTTAGACACTTTTCTGTAACATGAATTTCATAGGAATTCGCAGGGCTCTTCTGCAACTTCCCAATCCAACAAATAGATCATTTGTCATTTAATGATGTTGGTGTTAGTGCATATTGAACAACATGGAAATTTAATGAAGATTTTTGGTGAAGTGTTTTCATCTTTTTGGGGAATTTGTTTTTAGGAGAGAAACACATTTTGTGGATGGTTGATCCCTAGTATATTGTTTGTACATGTGAACATTAGTGGAAAATACAAGTTGCAACACAATGTAACATCATGGGCATTGGTAGCATGAAGCCACAAAACAATTTCTTAATTCGATATCATTATGCTACTTTACAATATATAATTCTAATTTTTGGGTTGGGCCAATGAATGAACCATATAGTTAGGAACCTAGAGATATTCTCTACTTGTAGTAAAGGTTAGTGGTTTTAGTTCTAGATCCATGCATAAACATTACAATTTTGTTTATCTCTTTCACCAACCTTTACATTAATTACATTGTTTCCTTTGCTTCTCAAGGTGATGTGATGATAAACTACCATAAATATATCTTCTTTATAATAAATTTAGTAAACTTTAGTGGTTTTAGTTCTAGATCCATACATAAACATTACAATTTTGTTTATCTCTTTCACCAACCTTTACATTAATTGCATTGTTTCCTTTGCTTGTCAAGGTGATGTGATGATAAACGACCATAAATATATCTTCTTTATAATAAATTTATTAGTTATCGACCTAATGAGTGTTTAGCCCGATGTCATGACCAATGCATTTCATTTTAACTAAAAGGTTAATGTAAGTAATAGAGCTACGATTACCTTGGAATTTATGAACAAGGTGGTTGGGCACAACTAACGGTTAGAAGAAGATGGCATTTACCATCTCCCTTACCTTCATGTTGTGGTGAAATAAATGTTATGATTACACTTGCCAATTCCTTTACTCCTTCCATGCAAAAATACACATCTAAATAATCTTTGGTGTGGTTGATAGAAATAGACCCTATGATTTAGAATAGGTAATGAAAAGATAAAAAGTTGCATCTTGAAAACCAAAGCAACACTATATGTGAGAGAATAGTTTGTGTAGCTCAAAATCAAGAATTAAATTGTTATAGAATATGCTACGTTCTTAATATAATTTTTTATTCCTTTAAGTTTGACAAATCCTAAAAAAAATAAAAAATTAATAACTAAAAATATATAATATAATAGAACATTAAAAAAAATTGAATGCCTCCCTTCTACCATGTATCTTCCCAATTCCCTTTCTCATTTAAAAAATATGCTAATTTTATTCTCCAATGTATCTTCCCAATTTCTTTCCTCATTTCAAAAATATCTTCCCAATTCTCTTCCTCTAGGTTAATTTTATTTTAATTTATTTTTTTTAATTTAAAAAAGTTTTGCATGTGTTCAAAATTTGTCCCTCCAAAAATACACACTGAAAAAATACACACTGAGACAATATAAATACATTAAAAAAAATACAAATGCATATGCATGCACTTGAATTCAATTTGAATTTAATAACTAGCTTTAGAGTGTCGAGAGGGAGAAGAAATAAGTTGAAGTAAAGATGCGGACTTGTAGCACTTGAATTCAATTTGAATTTAATAACTAGCTTTAGAGTTTCCAAAGGGAGAAGAAATAAGTTGAAGTAAAGATGCGGACTTGTAGATGAAGAGGTTAAGTGGGTGAATAGGCTTTGTAGGATATGGGTTTGCAAAGTTTTCTACAAGTTATGAACGAATGGACATTAGTCATTACTTTTTTATCTTTTTAGGAATTGTTTTTTTATGATGTATAAATGGACACTAGTCATTATTTTTTTAAGGATTGTTTTCTTGATGATGTATGTTGGAATTTTGTTGAGTAGTTTTATAAATATATTTTTTATAAAATTAATTAAGAAATAACTTTTTTAAATTGATATTTATTAATAAAATAATTATTGAAATAATGATTATAAAGTTTTTTGAATAAATTAAATGGGACATTGTATTTATGATGATGATGATGATGATGATTAAAGTCCACTAAGACGTTAAATATAAAATATTTTGTATTATTTTTTATGTTGGAAAAGTTGGGAATCACTTAGAAATTTTTCCCAAATTTGTAGGAAACCTCATAACTCTTTTTGGATTAAACACACCATAAAGATATTGAACGGTCTCCTAGCAAAATAAACCCACATCGTAACCAATTGAGTTATCAAGAATTGACATTTTTTTAATTTATAAGTACAAATTTCAAAGTGTATTAAAATCAGCAAAACTAAAACCAAACAACTATAATATCAAAATTACTAATTGAACATGTGCTAATAATTAGATGAATATATTTAATAGAATATGAAACTTTAATATCGATAAAGATTCAACTATAAAATGAGAACAAAATACATATATAAAATTTTAACATTTTTTTAAAATTAAACTTTACATATATAAATTGTAAATATTTTTGGAAATTTGAATCAATGCTATGCTTTGATTGGAAAAAAACTAAATAGTATTAATCTCTTAATATGAAAATGCAATAAAAAAAAACAATGATATAATTGGTTGACAGTGAGAACAAATGCTTTCATGTTTAGTGTGGGTTCAAAGGCAAACATACATGCATTAAAAGTTATTAATATCCACAACTATAAAATGACTATTATTAAGTTTTTTTATTTAAATAATTTTTGAAATAAGATTTATGTGTAGTTTAGTCTTAGTTTTATAGTAATATTTTGAATAAATATAATAAAAGATATTTGTAATAAATTAGGTGTTTGTGATAATTGAATAAAAATATTTTGATTTTAATTTAATAATATCTAAATTCTGTACTTATTAATCTAGAGTTTCAATCATTTTTCATAGAATTTAGGATAAAATTGAAACATAGAATTTTACTTTAAAGTTTTCTATATCTTTCTTAAGGTTTCATTTTCTTGATGTTGAAGCTTCCAAAAAACTCTCAAATTCTCAAAACTAGTCAGTTGGAAATTTTTAGTACCCATTCCCAAGTTGCCAAACAAATTTCAAAGATCTTGAAAGACAACTATAATTATTTTATTTAAAATATGGTTGTTAAAATGATTTCCATATTTATATTTAAAGATAAAATAATATGTTAGAATTAATGATTAATTTGGGGTTGGTTGAAGATTTGTAGGAGGCTCTTGAGATATCTTCTCAACCACTCCCTCCAAATATGGAATCAGTTAAATCTGTATCCAACTATATATGTACGTATGTGTGTGAGTAATAGAGATGATTGTTGAGTGTTGTGTGCAAGCTCTCTTTGCTCTCATGGAGTGTTGTGTGCAAGGACAGCCTTGACTCTCTCACGAGAGAGGCTGAAATATGAGAGATTGAGAGCAGATCTGATTCTTTGTACATATGAGTAGGAGAGTGTTGAATTTCTGAGTTTCTGTGTGTTGTTTTGCTGCTGAATCTTGTCACGTTTTCTTAATAAAAGGCCACGCCTAGCTCAGACGTGTTCAGCTTTGGGGTTCTGCTGTTGGAGGTCGCGTGTGGGAGGAAGCCGGTAGATCCGTCCATGGACACGGAGGAGATCTTATTGGTGGAGTGGGCATGGAAGCTGTACACCAAGGGGAAACTGTTGGATGCGGTGGATTCGAAGTTGGGGGAAGGATATGATGTGACGGAGATGGAGAGGATACTTAAATTGGGGTTGTTGTGTTCCCATCCAGATCCGGAGAGCAGGCTGAGCATGCACCATATTTGCCAAATACTGGAAGGCGAAGCTCCTCTTCCTGACTTCTGCGCTGCTTGGATTAACGTGATCAGTATTACGGGTGTGTCTCCCGGTGGTATTTTCAGTTACTCATCTCATGAGTTTTCGCAAGATAGGTCGAGCGAAATCCGGTCAGAAAGAAGGTCCGAGTCCAATTCGGCTTCTAGAAACTCTCCATCCTTGGAGCTCACTTCTCTTTTGCCAGATCTGTGTGTGGAATTTGTTGGTTTGCACATTGTTAACTTTGTGAAAGTTTTAAAGTATGTGTTGTAATGGCAGCAGAATAATTAGTATGTGTGGTGTGTGTGGTGAGTTAAAAGTTTAGTGAGTTTGAGAGATTATGAATTCAATAAATATGCATTGAATATTGTATGAGATCTTGGAATTTAAAACATATTGAGTCTAGTCAACTCAATGTGTAAAGAGCAAAGATTGTTAGAATTGACTACTCTAACAAGTTGCAGGTGCAGAACGAAGATCCAAGATGATGGATTCAGATCTTGTGTGAGTGCTACTTATGTTGTAAAGGAAGTAGGAACTCTTGTATCTTGATATAAGTTGGCAGCCCCGGTTTCAAGAACAACTGTTCTTATTGGAAGTCACCTTGTATAATTGAATGTTGAGGACATTCTGTATCCAAACTGCTCTTCTAAACACTGAAGGATAGCCGAAAGCAAAAATCCGACAGATGGAGGCATGTTCCTAGAATGCATCAATAATTGACATCTTTTATCACGGAAGCCCCGATGAACCGAGTTGTCAAATTGTCCATTGTACAAGTTCATGAATGATGGTATGAAACATTTATGCTTTAAATGAGTTAAATGGTAAGCTCGAAGAAGAGGAAGAGAAAGAGCGCAATCCAGAGGCATTAGAGTGGGTGTAGGAGCTGAAGACCAGATTAGACAAAGATCTATGTTGTGATTTGAGAATTGTAATATGTGGTTTATTTGTAATGTAATCATTAAGGGAGGGTGTTAGAATTAATGATTAATTTGGGGTTGGTTGAAGATTTGTAGGAGGTTGTTGAGATATCTTCTCAACCACTCCCTCCAAATATGGAATCAGTTAAATCTGTATCCAACTATATATGTACGTATGTGTGTGAGTAATAGAGATGATTATTGAGTGTTGTGTGCAAGCTCTCTTTGCTCTCATGGATTTTAACTTAATCTAGATTTAAAAGATAAATATGATAATGATTAACTTCCACTTAAACTAAATTGATCTATTAAATAGAATAATACTAAATTAATATTTACTGAATGTTAATATTAAATAAAATTAAAAAAACAAAAACACATTTAAAAGAATAATACTTTTATTTAAATAAAAAAACATATCAAAAAATTAGCCAAAAAAATTTCCCTTCATCGTTTATAATAGTATGTCTTTATGATAGGATTTTATTATTTAAATAAAAAAACATATCAAAAAATTAGCCAAAAAAATTTCCCTTCATCGTTTATAATAGTATGTCTTTATGATAGGATTTTGATGTTGGATGTTTGGGATAAAAAAAAATTGATATGAATAACTTAAATAATTTATAAAATATTTAGTTATATTAAATTTATTGTTAAATTAAAATAAATAATTAAAATATGTTTTATAAGATTGGTAAAATTTATAGGTTTTTTTTAAATAGTAAAATTTATTGAGATTTAAAAATTTATTTTATTTTTTCAAAGGTGGCAAAATCTATTATAATTTAATTTGTATCAAATATTTTTGAATCTTAAATTATTATCTTATTTCTTTATGTTAGAGGAAGATGAATTCTAATTGAAAGTAATTTGAAGTCTTACTGAAAAAGAAAAAGATAGTTCCAACAATCACTAATAATAATAAGTAATCCATCTAACCATTAATAAAACTACATAATAAAAGTCAAATAATATTTAAAAATGCATAACTTTTAACCCATTCACAAAACTTTAATATTAAACCCAATTACAATTTAACCTCCTCCTCTCAAAATAATTATATATATAGCAGAAGAATCTTATTATTAGGCACATACGTATAAGTGGAAACATGTACAGAGCACCAAAGCATTATCTCTCATGTTTGTACGAAAGCGGGGAGAGTCGTGTAGCGTAATGGAGATCCAGTGATGCGCATGAACCTATTATGGGTATAGGTTCATGTCTCATGCCTTCCTTCTAGGGAGAGGAGGGAGGTGAGGTGATGTAAAACTTTTCCGTGCGTATGCTATTCATGTCTATCTTAAAAGAATTATATTCTATAAATAAATGAAGATAGAGTGTTTAAAATATTATATATAATTTGCCTCCTTTTGCGTGTGCGCATGCGTAGGTGAAAGCATGCATGCAATTCTACTGAAGTGGATGAAATGGAGGATGATGTTCACTTCACTCTGCAGGTCTAGTCGGATAACAGTGTTAATGTTGTGGGTCCACGCACTATCAAAGTCAAGTTGTACACATGATCTCTCGCCAAGTTTTATGTATTTATTTGAAGGGCGTGCATCACACTCCACTTTGAATAATATAAATGAAATGCGCGGTGACAAGGACGTCATACAATTAGGTGTGGTGGGTTGTTGTAAATAGACACGTCGATGTCAACAAGATTATTGAAATCCTTTCCTCACACGCCACACAACGCAATAAATCAAATATTATCATTAAATATTCAAATATTTCAACCTACCTCTCTCGTTCCCCTACACGAAAAAGGAGAGAAGTGGGGTGGAGCAATTC